>LR990641.1:33734513-34334513 GCA_905147715.2 Xestia xanthographa
TCATTTACAAAGCAGTCGCGGGCCACAAGGAGATAGGTCTCGTGCCGCATGCGGCCCGCGGGCCGCGCGCTTGCCGACCGCTGGTTTAATGCAATGAAGGTTGGATAAATAAATAGGTAGTTAGGTACATAATTTGTTTGATAAGGAATAATCACATCTTACTAATATTACAAATGCGAAAGTTAGGATGGATGGATGCATGTTTTTTACTCAATCACGCCAGAACGGCTGAACGGATCTTGATTAAATTTGGCACTATAACCTATATCTGAGGTTATAGTCTGGAATAACACATAGATTTCTTTTTCACACTTACACATCAAAATGAAAGTTACGGGCAACAGCTAGTTATACGCGCAAATCGCCCGCTAAGGCATTGAATCAGCGCATCTTGATCGCTCAAAGTTTTATACTGGGTAAAAAGACGCTGTTTTGTGTTTGTAGTTGGAAATTACTGTGAAACAGTAATTTCGCCTCTTGTAGCTTTTTCCGGACCCGTTCAAGACTATTCAGATTTTGACAGTGATGCTAAATCGACGGTAAAGGTTTTCACCGCCAAACACCATCCGTTGCGAACACGACTTTAAACTGAATACGATTACGAAGAGATTGTGTTTGGTTGTATGAAGCAGACTTCAAACTGTATGGAACATCTAGAATCTATTTCCTAACTAACCTAACTTGGGGCAGCAAGCCGTAGTCCGAAGTTTAATATTAACTAAATTTGAGGTTTGAAGTTTATGCTTGCACGGTGCATACTTATTGATGTTATTAGGGAGGATGTTTCAAGTGTAAAATTCGAATTTCGAGTGAAGGGTGCAAGCTTGATTTGGGTACGGGTAGGTAGGGGGCTAGGGGCTAATTAATATAGTAATAAGCAAAGCTCCGGGGCGGTTGTGGGTGAGGGTTCGCTTTTACGTGCATCCATATTCCAATGACGTCGTACTGCGTGTTAATAGGTTATGATCCCCTGCTTCGATGTATGGTGCCATCAAAACTGGACTCTGGGCATATTTAGACTCTACCCTTTTTTTTCGGATGGGAAATCATCCCTCCCACTCTGGGCGGAGCGGAAGGGAGCGACAGACTTTTACTGATTAAACCCCATCCATGTTCCTTCTTTGCCCTTTGTGTTCCAGAGCCATGGTATCTCTGAGTCTCTAACCTTAGATCATTATTGATGCGTAGCTGAAGGCCAATGTAACTTTTCAAGTGTATTGTGTATTTGCAACGACTTTAGGCTTTACATAAACTTTTCACTTACGGCAGTCTTATTAATTTTTACAAGCTTTTATTTAACTTGCAATGTTTGTTGTTTGTTTAGGTCAAATCTTTGCAACTGAATTTAAAACATTTATCTCCAACCGATTGAACTGAAACTTTGCATACACGTTTAGTTCGGACGATGTATGGTTAGCGTGACGTCTTTCTACAATTGGTGTCAGTTAAGATGAGAATAGCGGTAATTGCCCTTTGCCTAATATAATATCTTCGTACGAACCAAAATAAATAAACCATGTATCGTTTTACATTACAAAAATAAGATCACGATAGATGACGAATCCAGACTTGAACAGGCTTATTTTTGGTTTTCAAAGTTAAGAAGTTTAGTAAATGTAGGTGGGTCAATGACCGCTATTCTCATCTTAACTGGCATCAACTATAAATCCAATATGGTGGGCTCCCAAAGATGGCGAACTAGATATTTTTTATGAGAAGTAAAAAATGCGTCACACCTATAAGCTTGTTTTTAAAAGTATTGTTTTACTGTAAGCTTGTTTCCTTTTCTATCATAGTTGTTACCGTCGATGCTGTCAGGTGTTTCCAACAAAACTTCGATTATTTAGTTCTACTGAATAAAAATGAATGAATAAGCCGATACCTACTTTTAACTGACTTCTAAAAAACCGGCCAAGTGCGTGTTGTACTCGCGCACCAAGGGTTCCGTATAAACTTGTAGGTATTTGGTTATTAAACTACATATTTACGGTTTTCAGATTTTTCTTTTACATGTGCTGTGAGACATTGCTTCTTGCAATGTCTTGCAGCACAGTTCTTGCCCTATCAGTTTTGATTCCCTTGAGAGTGTCGATATATTATACAACGTTATTTGCACAAAAAACGGCCGTATCTTTTTTTTACGTTAACTTAGAAGTTTGTTTTTTTTTCACAGCTTCAAGGGAGTTGGGGCTTCACTTGAGTATTTATATGGTTTTAATTTCAACTCGATACCTCCACGCGCTCCCGAGATAACGGGTCTTGACCGACTAACGGACAACAAAGTGATCCTATAAGGGTTCCGTTTTTTCTTTTTGAGGTACGGAACCCTAAATAGGAGGAGGTTAGCTACATTATTCTTTTTGCATTAGGTAGAGGAAGCCTACGCGGTAGTCCCATATAATAATTGTACATTTCAAGAATTTATGGTGGTATACTATAGATAGCTATAGGTACTTACCTAAAACGGGTAAAAAAAAAATACTTTTATTGCAAAAGGAACCACAACCGACTAGATACATACTCACTAATATTCTCACTCATGTCATAACTTCATTATTACGCAATAAAATATCAAGTGTCTATCACCTACCTGTTGCTTCTTAGATACCTCATTGCTGCTACTGGTGGACGTTTACCTCGCACGAAACGTTATAGTTTGCCTTGAAAATACGGTACAGACATTTTCCGAAACATCTGATGCTGATTTTTTTTAAATCGTCACAGTGTTGTGCGTACGTGTTGTTAAAAGTCTGTGTTCTTCAACATAAACACTAAAAGGAATCGTTTCATATGTAAAAAAAAATAAAAATATTTTGACGATTTAAAAAAAAAATCAGCATCAAATGTTTCGGAAAATTGGGGACGAAAAAATCATAAATAATTAGCACTATAACCACCTGTAAGGATATCCGTGTTTAACTCTCCGTTTAAGAGATAATTCGATTCTTCACACTAGCTTCATACAAATTTTTCGTAAGAAAATTATAATTCCTGTGTTTTTGAGCAGAATTAACTCGGGTGTCATTTTTGTATATAATAATGACTAATAGAAGCGATATCCGGCAAAAAATCAGGCACTTGCAAATTGAAATCCCTAAGTCTATGAAAGCCGATTTTCAGCCCACCGTCCGGCGGGCCGGCGGGCGGCGCTTGCAACAGCGCCGAAATATCGGGAACTCAATGCAAATAATAAACATGGTAAATATATCCCGTTGCAAAATCCGTTAATGAATAATTAATCCTTCAGATTCTATCGAAGTGTTCTTCTTAGCTTTTATAATATGAACGGATAATAAATAAATAATTGATTTCTGAAAGTATTTTTTTCTAAAGCTGCGAAGCAAGACGGGACAGAAAATTAATTTTCATTTTTATATTTACTTTGTTAGTCTTGGAATGATCGAGGAAAACATCGTTAGTAAACCTGAAATAAATGGTCTGAAAGTACAAAATGCAGCGAGCAATTATAGCGTCGCGTCGTTGGTTCATTCTTTAGTTGGAATGACAAATAACACTTTAAAAATACATTTAATTTATTACCACTGTTAAGAAATACATAATGTTACGATGCTACAGGTTTTATTGTTTATTTTATGAAACCATGTTGCACTATCATACTCGTAAGTTGCTTTAAAACAAGTATTTTTCACAGTGCATTAATTAAACAAATAATAATTATCGGCATGAATGAAAATTAAACAGTTAATACTGAAAATATACTTTACAAAAAATATTGAAAATATAACAAAAATCAAGTAATAATCCCGAAATAATATTGTGGGCTATGAGAAAGCTTTTGACTATAGAGAGCTGGTTAGTTCTGGATTCTCTGTGGCATCACAGAGACTGGCGATACATCCAACTGCTGAACTGTTTGTGTGACAACGCAACAATGACCGTCCAAACTCGGAACCAGCAAACTGAGCATATCCCATTGCGTCAGGGGGTGAGGCAAGGGGATGTAGTTTCCCCGAAATTGTTCACCAACGCACTGGAGGACGTGTTTAAGACGCTGAACTGGGAAGGACGTGTCCCCGGGTAGCCGTGTATCGGGAGAAACTCTTTTGTCCAACATGCATATTATGTACATGATAATAAACATTGTATGTGTGAAGTCGAATTGAAAAGTTCCTCCATTTTGAAGATATTTTCCTAGGTCCTACAGGCAGGACCTAGGAAATTATCTTCCAATGGGCAGAGAGACTTTTCCGCCAGTGTCTTTTTCACGTATGTGTTTTTTCACTACCGCGTCTTGTTTGTTTTAGCTTTGCATTCTAGCCAGTGATTGTGGACTTCGAGAGCTACGAGTATTTCGTTTCACATTTCCTTTCAATATAAATGCTTTATCTCATTCACCATTGCCCAACTCTCGTCATAAATGAAAAAAAAAAACACACGAAACATGAAACATACGAAACATTCGTTGGACATTCGCAATGTTGACGTTGGCGGTTGCAAGTTTATTTTTTGATTCCAGTCATTGCGACAAGGAACAAACGCTCAGTAGCTTTTGTTACTGCAAAATTAGATAACTCGCAATTAAGCTGTAGCAAATCACTTCTGAAAAAAGGAAAACTATAAGAACTCTTTTAAATACAACTGAATAGGAATGTGATTAAATCGTTATGTGGGTGCTAAGCTAACGCTGTCGACGTGGTTAAATTCTAGACGTAACTTATTCATTTGCAATCATCGACACCACTATGGAGAAGGCTAAATAAAACTTTAAAAACAATTCAAACTAGCCTCAATAGCTGGCCGCACTTCGCCTCGTTGAACGTGCTGTACGTATACTTGTGACGTACACTGTCTACACAGCGCTGAACGCCTGAACAGACGCCTGTGTACACGAGGTGCCTTTGTCCGTAGACGAAATTTCCCCGAAATATTACTAGTGAAATGTTGGTGTACTTATTAACGTAATAGACGCGTGGTATGTTACTCACTTAAGGTGATATGTTGAAAAAAATGTGGTTTTTCTATTTCGTGTAACTTGTTGAGTATGTAGAATAGGGAGCTAACATTTTGGTATATGTTTTTTGACTTTTTGGTCTAGTATCGTGTAAAAGGAATACACGATTAAATGATTTTTTTTCGATTCAAAAAAATTGCAAAGTTACATCTATTTTTTTTACTTTTTTCAACATCACGGCGTAACGCTTATGAGATATTCAACGGAATTTACTTTAAAACATAGAAAATTATTATATCAAAGTTTACTCAAAGTCATTTTAAATGTTATACCTTTATTTTGTTAAAAATAGAGTGAATTCGTTTTGGCACATACGTCCTTTTATTCCGAGCGCACGCACATTGTAGCTATCTCTTCTTTTGTGTTTCAAAAGTAATTGCATCACTTTCGCTCGCTCAGAAGATCAGTCGCCCGGTGCACTTCATCGACGACGAACCTATGACATTTGTTTGCAGATCGGTGCTATCGGATTTTCGTGATTTTGATAATTGTTTGTATAGAAAAAGTTAGTAGATTGTTACTTAATTAGTGTTGAATAGGTATATAAAGACTATTCTTGCGATTTATTTCATAAATATAAAAATGGCTAAAATAAACTTAAAATTAATTTTGGGTTAGAATTATGTCAACAATACGTCAAATACTATTACCGCGTATGACACACTTAGAGCAGAAAAAAGATTGGAGCAGCTTTTAAATTGCGAAAAAAGGTGAGTTTAGTCGAAATTCATTTTTTGATCTTTCTTGAGGCATGGTTTATCGTGTGTGATTAAATATAATATATTTTAGTTTTTTAATCACTTTAGTTTTATTTCCAACTAAGGTAGTTTTTTTTTGCGATTTCTGGTTTTAGAACAAAAGTTATCAATAATAAAAAACGATATACGATATAATGAATTTGATTATGCTCCACTTGAATGTTGATGATCGTTTTTATTTCAGAAATAAAAGGAAGCAACCACATGATGTCGATAATGAATATGAGGAAGAAGAACCACTGCCATACGAAATCGAACTCGTATCTTTTTCTATCGCCCAGAACCGTCATTTGTTAGAGCGAGATACAGAGCGTGCGCCCGATAGCATCGGTGATGCTGCCGCGTGCGATAGCATTCCCGTTCTAGCAAATTATGGTTCTGAGCGACAGAAAAGGATAGGACCACGGAAAAGTGCGATTCCATGCTGCCAGATGAGGTTCAACGAATATTGTTATTGCAATTTTTACTTGAATAAAGCACATGCCTACAATTATTCATCATCATCTACCCATCCTTTTCCCAACTACGTTGGGGTCGGCTTCCAGTTTTACCGGTTGCAGCTAAATACCAGTATTAAAAAAAAAACTAAGGCCAAAAAAATTAGATGTAAACAAGACAGATTGTGGATAATGACGTCATATCATGGCCGCGACAGCTACGGACGTTTGAACTGTCGTAGAAAATTAAAGGAGTTTAATATTATTTTTGGGCGACAATAGTTGAACTTTTAATACTTTTCTTGGGTTGATAGTACTGTATTTCATTGATTTAGGTGAAGAAAAAATTACGTGCATATTCCCTATTATAGGTAGACGATTTCGTCAAGTTCTTTTCGTAGCAGTTAAAAACAAATACTGTTGTATTTGTGCTGGAGCGGAAAAAGGAAATGAGGTAGTAAAACAACATGAGTGTTTTCTAAATTATTTTTTATTAAATGTTGTACTAAATAAAAAAAACCGGCCAAGAGCGTGTCGGGCCACGCTCAGTGTAGGGTTCCGTAGTTTCCCGTCCGTCACAATAAGTGTTCCCACTTATGAGTTTAAAGGTGGGTGGGTATCCATTATGTAAAAATGCATGCATATACGAATATACTACAAACTTAGTCCAGAAATTATTTTGTATAACTTTTTGTCTTTTTTGTACAAAAACTGTTGTTTCCATCAAGTTCAAAATGATTTTCCTAGAAAGTCCTTAAAAAAGTTCTACTTTTCAGATTTTTTTCATATTTTCTAAACTTATGGTTCAAAAGTTAGAGGGGGGGGGACACATTGTTTTTAGGGTTCCGTACCCAAAGGGTAAAAACGGAACCCTATTACTAAGACTTCGCTGTCTGTCCGTCTGTCCGTCTGTCCGTCTGTCTGTCACCAGGCTGTATCTCATGAACAGTGACAGCTAGACAGTTGAAATTTTCACAGATGATGTATTTCTGTTGCCGCTATAACAACAAATACTAAATATAGTCAATGGTACGGAACCCTTCGTGTGCGAGTCCGACTCGCACTTGGCCGGTTTTTTTACTTTGGGAGCGATTATTTCCGAAATTATTGACATTATCAAAAAATGATTTTAGAAAACCCCTATTCATTTTTAAATATCTTTCCAACAATATATCACACGTTAGGGTTGAAATTAAAAAAAAAAATTACTTCCCACTTTACATATAGGGGGGTGTTAGGCACCAAATTAAAGCCTATATAGATGAGGCGCAATTGGGTATAATTAATATTAAATCACAATATTTAGTAAATAAAATATAGGTAAACCGCCCCGTTGCTAGCCAACTACCACACAACAAGACCTAGCAACGGGGTTGCCAGATCTGTCGCCAACAGGGGGCTACCCTAATAAAACATTTTTTTCCCATTTTTATTTTACCACTTTGTAGGCGTGATTGACATGGCGAAACTATAAGGGTTCCTACGGAACCCTGAAAAGGTTGAAAATTAAATATTTGTATTATTTGTCTACTCCATACTACCTGTGTGCTAATATTTCAAAAATCCCAAGAAGTGCGTACTCGGTTCTCCTAGTTAGAGAGCCCATGCAACTTCTAAACCTATTTCGATAACACTCCCAGAATGATGATATACATATATATATAATTAGTCACATTATTAATTGGGGAACACGAAATGACGATGCTGCAATGCAAAAAACCTGGAGGCACTATTAATCAAAATATTCGTAAGTGACCGTGGCACGCGTATTCAATCAGTACAAGTCGAAAGGAACCGGGTGATTGCTGACAAAACGCCGAATCTGCTGCGTGGTGAGCGACTTTCAATCGCTGTAGCAACCACTTTCTCCACTGTTTGGAAGATGCAGCAGTGGTTTTTCTTACACAGAAATTATGATTTCATCATCATCATCATCGTCATCAGCCTATTAATGTTCGCCAGTGCTGGGACACAGGCCTTCTCTCTATGAGAGGGAATGGGCTTTAGTCCACCACGCGGGCCCAGTGCGGATTGGTAGATGTCACATGTCTTCGAATTTTTGGTTCTAGGACATGCCTGTTTCCTCACGATGTTTTCCTTCACCGTTTTGAGAGCAGTGGTGATGAAATTTATTACACAAAGTAATGCGCCTGCCTGGATTCGAACCTACGACTTACTGATCGTAAGTCGGGGCCACCACTGGGCCACCGCTGCTCCCAAGTTATGATTTGAACGTGGCTAATTCATCATCTGCCTAGCCTTTTTCCAAAACTATGTTGGGGTCGGCTTCCAGTCTAACCGGATGCAGCTGAATAACTGTATTTTACATGGAGCGACTGCCTATCTAACCTCCACAACCCTGTTAGTACTTACTTCGTAGTACGATACCCCTTGGTAAGACTGGTTGTCATACGTTTTGGGCCACTGACTACCTATAACGACTGTCAAAGATCTGCAAATGACAGCCGGGACCAAAGGCTTAACGTGCTTTCCTAAGCACGGAAGGAACCCGGTGGTCACCCATCCACAGACCAACCTAGGCAAGCACGGCTTAACCTAAAGATCGACCCGAGCGTCTGTTATTATTTAGCCACGGGCTGTGTCACTAACACTTAGCCACTGGGAGTGTTATCGAACTAGATTTAGTGTCGTGGGCTCTCTGACTATCCCGATGCCACGTGACCGCACAGTCAACCGCGTAATCTACATTCGCCGCTCCCCGCGCGGGGGGCTAAGTCACGCCCATCGAGTTACGATTTATTTTCGAAGTAGGGCCTTAACACAAGTTGACGTCTCGAAATCAGGCGTGGCTAATATGCATGCTATTTACTCAAGTTTTTAATTTAATTTATCTATAATTCATTTATGTAGTTTTTTTTTATTTATTAATATATTTAGTGAAATATGCGACGATTTATAACGAAAATGAACGCGTAAAATTTCATAAATTGACCTTTGGGCATATAGATATTATGGAAAAACTACTGCAAGTATTTACTCAAAATAAATTATTTGAACTTTTGAATAAATTATCTATCCCTGCATGGTTTCACTATTTTCATACTACATAAGTTATTGATTTACGCTCAAAGATGAGTTAAAATTAATGTTGAAATATGAAAGTTTCGACGCTCATAACTTCCAAACCAATTTTTTTTTTCCAATTCTGCTTCCATACAGGGCTAGATAATGACAAGAACAGTTGATGAAATTTTTAGTTTTGAACTTACACCATCAAACAGACAAGTAATCACCATACTACGTTTGTATGGAAGAATTACAGACTGGTGTAACCTTAAGAATCTCAACTTTAAAATTCTAAACACCTTAATCATAATCATAAATAATATTAGACTTACAGTTTGATAAAAAAGTATGTTTATTATAAGTTAATATATTGAGATTATGACATTTAATTTATTTAACGTTTGATATTTTTTAAGTGTTGATATTTTGAATTGTTGAGATTATGGTTGTTAGCCCTCGTCTGCTTTCTAGCTTTAAAATAAACTAGCCTGAAGGGTAGTTAGGTACGAAGCTGATCCTAGATAATTTGAAATCAAATATACGTACTTAAGCATATTTGCTGCGGTAAGTAATACTATGCAAATTAGCAGTACGGCTCGCATTTCCTCTTCAAATATAAATAGGTACCTACGTCTTTCCGAAATTATATACAGTTACGTGATCATCGTTAATTAGTGATTTATCGATGATTTGATTGGCGAATAATGGTTTTGTAAATTAATCGACATGTATTCGGTTACATGTGTGTGACCGACACCATTAAAACATTTTTCTATAAAACAGTCCAAAGGATTTTTAAGTAAATTCAAGGTAAAATAAAATTAAAAGGAAAAAAACTTTTTAAAAACAAGCTTTTATTACTTATAAATAAAAAAACTAAAAAGTTAAAAAATAATTTAAACCTGATTAGAAAAATAAAAGCATGTTACATTTTTTAGCACCTTCATTAATTAATTTAATAATTAATTAAATTTAACCAATTGCAAAATAAAAATTTCTTTTGCAATTAAAATGTAACACGCTCTTATTTTTCTAATCAGGTTTAAATTACTTTTAACTTTTTAGTTCTTTTTATTAATAAGTAATAAAAGCTTGTTTTTAAAAAGATGACTGATGACTGACCTGCTACCCTAACGCCTGTTCCCGTTCCTACAGTGCTGAACTGATTGGCCACCAATTAAGTGCGTGAGCTATAAAACTACTACGTTTTTATCTTAGAGTGCGTGCTAGGTAGGTTTTTCTATAATTGGCTGTATTTTTTTATCTCCGATGTAAATATTTTTCCCTACTTAAATTTTAATTGAACAAGTCTGCTTATCCCTTTATTTAATAAGACCAAGTAGATTTGTTACAGGAGTTATGTCGTTTTATAACAGAGTTCCTATGGCCACCTTTCAGCTCCATCATCTGATCAGCTCCATGTTATCATAACATTACATTGCCCCGTGAAATACATATGCGTGAAAAATTTCAGCTCAGTCGGTAACCGGGAAGTGGATCAAATTTAGCTTGCAAGATTTGATTACAGACAAACAAACATCGGGACAGGTGAAACTAAATAAAAGCTTGTAATAATAAAAACATCGGGACAGGTAACTAAATAAAAGCTTGTAAAAACATCGGGACAGGTGAAACTAAATAAAAGCTTGTAAAAACATCGGGACAGGTAACTAAATAAAAGCTTGTAAAAACTCTAGTTTTGTTTAGAAAAACAAAGACTTACACGTTTTATTAACATTCTAAAATATAAAGATTATATTATACGTAGTCTGGTCATAAGTTTTGTCACGTATGGAAAGTTTAATAAATGACACAATGAGTCACGCACTATAACCATTTATATTACAAATGAAGATACAAGAGGAGGACATTTCGAATAATTTTAATGTGGTTTAAATCTGTATTTTTTTATTTTTTATGTATTTATAAATCTGTATTTTATACCCAAAATACAGATTTATAAATAAAAAATAAAAAAAATACAGATTTAAACCACATTAAAATTATTCGAAATGTCCTCCTCTTGCTTTGATACAAGCCTTCAATCTGCAAGGCCAGTCATCAATCGAAGCACGCACGACGTTCATGTCGATATCGGCGACTGCTTTAATCAGGGATGCTTTAAGTGACTCCAAGTTGCGATGGGGTTTAGCGCAGACCTTCTCCTCTAAGTGCTGCCATATTTTGTAATCCAAGGGATTCAAATCTGGACTGGATGAGGGCCAATCGTCCCTCATGCCTGATAAAGTCGATTCCACGGGTCGTGAGCCAGTTTTGGGTTGCGTACCGCCTTAACAAAACACGGCTTCGTTCGAGTCTGATTTTCTTCAGCCGTGCGTTAAGAAGATGTGCTGTTTTTTTCTATAAGTCCAGTCTTAGGTCTTTATTCAACACAATTTTAACAGTAGTTCTGCTTAGTCCCATCTACAGAGCCAACAATTTTTGCTTGCGGACAGGATTTCGTTGGATTCGCGCCTTCACTGCTTTGATGACCGCTGGAGTCCGAACAGTACGAGGTCGACCGCTCCTTTGTTTGTCTTTTAATCTTGAATCTTCCCTGAATCGTTTGATAGTACGATAAATAAATCTCAGTGGAATTTTCATATTTTTCAGCAGTTTCAAAATCTCAGTTGGCGCGTGACCTCAACGATGCAATGCAATAACTGCGACTCTGTCTTCTTTGCGCGTCCACTTAACAAAATTCTAGAAACCCTTTGTTTTTATTTTCTTTAAATATTCATATTTCGAATGCCCATAATATTTTCCTCGACTTGCATTCTAAATTCGAAATTTTACTTATGTGACAGAACTTATGGCCCGACTACGTATACTAGGGAAGTATAATATTGAGTTCGTTTCCTCTATTGTCGCGTCTCAATTTCCGTCTGAAGCATTATTGAGTAGTTTCACGGGAAATATTCTCATATCCCAGGGCTTATTCTGGGTACCTACGTCTGCTCTCAACTGAGATTAAGCTAGGAAGGCATGAATTGTTAACAGGCCGTTTTAGTTGTTACCTCCGTACCTAGGATTCTACGTAAATCTGAAACGGATATCGTCATATTCGTCATTAAAGCAGTAGGTATTCAATTCAATAACCAATATATCGAACACCGCAATTACTCGTAATATGAAAATGATGTAGACGTAAACCACTGAATACAAAATTACACAAAAGAGATTCTCGTGGCTAAATAATAACAGCTGCTCGGGTCGATCCTCAGGTTAAGCCGCACTTGCCTAGGTTGGTGACCTCACATTAGGTACATAACGAGTTTTTTTTATTGGGACAGGTCCGCCACACTATTCCCAAACCACTGTAACTCCTGAAAGCCAGAATGAACAGTGGCGACCACGAAAAGTGCCGAGACAACGAAGCTCGAAGACATACCGAGTTTTCTCTGTGCTTAAAAAGCACGTTAAGGGGCTCCCCCATAGCACACTAGCGCCATTTTAGTAAAAAAATCAGAACTCGTTAAATACACAATTAATATAAAATCTGATTGACAAAATCAATCTTTTGGTCTTCTAAATTATTTACGTCTGCTTATCTCATTGAAACATAGCTCGCTGTCGTCACAGACACATAATGGAAAAAAACGGCCGTTTTTAGCATTTTTTCTAACTGTAACTATACGTACAGTGAAGTATGTTTTAATGAATTAAATAGACGTCAATAATCTAGAACTCTAAAGCATTGATTTTGTCAATCAGATTTTATATTAATTGTGTATTTAACGAGTTCTGATTTTTTTACTAAAGTGGCGCTAGTGTGCATGGGGGAGCCCCTTATACCGTTGGTCCCGGCTGTGAATTGTAGATTTTTGTCAGAAGTTACAGGTAGTCAATGGCCCAAATGTCTGACAACGAATCATACTAATGGATTTCATATTACCCAGTACTAACTGGGTTGTAGAGCTCAGATAGTCTGTCGCTCCATGTAAAATACTGATATTCAGCAGCATCCGGTGAGACTGGAAGCCGACCCCAATGCAATTGGGAAAAGCCTAGGCAGATGATGACACAATAATAACATAAATACACGGCTGACATGGTCAGCAACATTGTACAAAAAGTAAACATGGTAAAGTCCTGTTCCAGTGTAAATAATGCTGTAATAGTTTAATTAGGACCGCTAATTTATCCCTTTGATATAAAATTACTGAATCAATTACCAGTTTTCAACAACACAAATCGACGACTGAATTGAATGCCTGATAAATAATTGTTCGCTTTTTGAACAGCTTTTTAGCACTGAATGAACCGCACGGCGGCGGCGCGTAGAAAATTCCTATCTAAGGAAGTAAAAACCTCTTAACGAAGCTTGTACTGACGTACTTAAAGCGGAAAAACAGCCCACCGTGATCAGTCGCTAAAAGGATTACGAGGAAAACGGATCACGGTATCAGTGGATACAACTCGCCGTGATCCGTGGTTAACTCAATCTGTTAACGTGATCGGTGATGAAAAACCAAGAAAAACGAGAATCGGTAAATTTTGTCATATTTGATTTTCTCGGTGGCTTTTTTTTAATTTTCTATGATGCCTTTTGTATTGCTTTCTAACTGTTTCGAATATTTAGTTACTCAGAAATCTCTAAATATATAAAATACCAATACACAAGCCATGTATCAGTTATTAAATATTTGGCGAAAAGATTGTTTTTATAAAAAAAAAAACAACAAGCAACTATCGAATATTTTAAAATGGGCCTGCCATTTTAAAGTATTCGGTAGTTTTTTTTAAGTAATAAGATTATTGATGACAGCTCGTGGCTAAATAATAACAGCCGCTCGGGTCGATCGTTAGATTAAGCCGTGCTTGCCTAGGTTGGTCTGTGGATGGCTGACCGCCCATTACATACCGAGTTTCCTCCGTGCCTCGGAAAGCACGTTAAGCCGTTGGTCCCGGCTGTTATTTGTAGATCTTGACAGTCGTTAGGTAGTCAGAGGCCCAAAAAGTCTGACAACCAGTCTTACCAAGGGGTATCGTATTACCTGGTACTAACTGGGTTGTGGAGGTCAGATAGGCAGTCGCTCCATGTAAAATACTGGTATTCAGCTGCGTCCGGTAAACTGGAAGCCGACCCCAACATAGTTGGGAAAAGGCTAGGCAGACGAAGACTGTTGATGACAACACAAGAAAATGCGATTTATTTAATCACTAGCTGACCCGCGCAACTTCGTCTGTGTCACATTATAAGAGAGAGAGAGGGTTAGAGAGAGTGTGAGTCAACCTTAAAAGAGATATATGCTATCGAGGACTTTTTTTTAGAACTTTTTAAGAGGAACAATCCCGTCATACATGATTGTTGAGTAACTTTAACCGTTTACAGAGCCCACGCAATGGAAGCTCTCAAAAGGCATACATTATCCCTGTAAGTATTTGCAGCATTTTTCATTGATGCTCCGCTCCTATTAGTAGCGTGATGTAATATAAGTATAGCCTTATTAGCGTTCCTCGAATTATGTTTTATTAGTTCCTAAAATTAGCGCGTTCAACCAACCAACAAACAAACTCTTCAGCTTTATAATATTAGTATAATATGTAGATTCAAGTATAGGTTACAATTGAATTTCTCGGAAATATTTGCATTCATCGCTAAAATATTCTACTATATTTTTCCAATTACGAGCTTCCTTCTTACGTTTCATCCTTAGACACTCGATGACAGTAATGCTCCAGCTAGGTCGAAAGTTCTCATCAAGGTGCATGAAGTGAGCCCAAACACGATTTTTCAGTTTTAAATGGGGCCAACTTTGATATTATACGCTTTTCCAAAAGAAAGATCATGCATATCAGACTTCCCTGTAAAATGTATGCTTGGTCATACAAAAATATATAATATCATAGTGGCATTATTTTTAAATCCGAGGAACTGAGTCAATTTTCTCGATGCTGATATAATTGATTCAGCAAATAAGACGACCTAAACTATTGAATTCTTACTCATAAAGAGATTCTGCCGTCTTTAGTGTTTCCTCAGTTTTTTTTTTCACGTCTGAGAAGCCTTCGACATCATTAAGACGTTGTACAAGTACCTACAGCTTTTCCTTTTATAGATATTCTGCAGCAACATATTTTTATTGCAGAAATCCTTAACGCTTTTATTGTAAAGATTTACGGTTATTGTAATGCCTTTCTTCTCCTGGTGTTTAGTTATTTATAACGAAGTGGAATCAGAGGATCGAATCGGATTCGATAGCTAAACAAACCAGTCTTTAAAAAAAAAAACCCGACTGCGTAAAATATAACGAATAACTTTAAATAAAAACTGAAAAGATTAAAACAAGTTCAGGAGACAGGACATATTGACTGCAACAGTCGGGACCCATATTGGATGTAATGATTTTAGTCTAGATTATTTAATGGGTCCCGACTGTTGCAGTCAATATGTCCTGTCTCCTGAACTTGTTTTATTCTTTTCAGTTTTTAACCGACTTCCAAAAGGAGGAGGTTCTCAATTCGATTGGTACTTTTTTTTATTTTTTTATTATGTATGTACACCGATTACTCTGCCGTTTATGATCCGATTTACGTGATTTTTTTTTAGTTTGATGCGGAATAGTTGCCATTTGGTCCCATAAAAATGTAACATGGTTTGGCCCAGTAGTTTTCATTTTATGAACATTTTTACTTCAGTTGTGTGGTATAATTTCATGTATGTTCACCGATTTCTTCTCGATTTGTGGAGCGATTCTCAAAATTCTTTTTTTGTTTGAAAGAATATACTTTTGAGTTGGTCGCATTTAAATTTGGTGAAGATCTGATGCTGATCTTCGGAGATATACAATGGAACTCTTCAAAACTAGGTGGTAAATCGGTCGTGATAGCTGCAATCGCTTGGATGTTTACTGTTTACACAACATCATGACGTAACATCACGCCTGTATGCTCTGAGGGGTACGCAGATGTGTACAATACACCCACATTTCGACAGTTTAGGTATGTTAAGTTCCATTTATTGGGGATAAGCCTATTACCATGACATGTATTTTTAACAATGTAAAATAAATGCATAGCAAATATTTGTATAGGATATTACAACTAAAAATGGAAAAATAAAAAAACTTTTTTACAAAAAAATAAAACCGACTTCAAAAAACACAAAAAAGTGAAAAATAACTTTAGCTTCAGAAGTCGGTGACAAAAATAATAAAAAACTAAATGAATCAAACAAAGGTCACCGACTTCTGAAGCTAAAGTTATTTTTCACTTTTTTGTGTTTTTTGAAGTCGGTTTTATTTTTTTGTAAATAGGTTTTTTTATAAATTTAAACAGCAATGAATAACGAATCGGGAAACGCATAATTACTGTGATGAACCACGTAGGGGTCAATGAAGACTAGTGTCTGCTCGAAAGTCTATTTCTGGCCGAATCCGAGTCGCTACAACCCTCGGCCAAGGCCGATAATTGAATAACCTTAAGAAATTCAGTTCAAGATTGGCTAGAAGTGAATAATATTACCTATGTATTTTTTTAACTTTCCAATTAAAAGGATTTTGGTCAAAATTGGCGTAAGGGGCAGCAGGAGTCCACAACATGATAACATAAACCGTTAAAGAATTGTAATATAATCATATCACAATTCTGTTGGAATCAAATCATAGCTCACAATAGGTCCTCCAATTCATACTATTGCGACAAGTACTAAAGGCCCCGGAGACCGGCGCTTCGACCAATTGAAAACGTTGCAATGACCCATCTATACTATGTCGGAAAATTTACTATAACAGTCAAACACTGTTTTAACCCGCGATCATGGCGCTTGCGTCGTCCAAATATCGGGAGCTCAAAAATAATCTATATCTATAATCACGGAAGATATCGAGTAAGTGACATTTTAACTATAACAGTCATTTGTGTTTTACGTAGATCATTTCAAAAACACTGACAAACCTCAAAAATTAAAAAGTTGCATTACGTTACCTAATAAACTTATCTTAACTTAAAACAGCACTTATTTTCCTTTAAATTATCTCAAAACATTTAAACTCTTCATCATCTTAAACTTTGAGTTGTCAAACTTGATAACCGAAACTGTAACATTGTGCTATTACGTCATTATACACGTTGTTACGTCGTCGTCGTCATGTCGTTTTATACGTTAGGGGGACCACAGGTTTTTCACCTAGCTATGAGTGCAGCACCCACCCACACGTTTGTAGGTATTATGTAGTACTTTTTTTTATAAAACCGTTTTATTAACGTGTAAGTACTAAACGTGTGTAGATGCTTTGTTTGAGTGAATTAAAAGATATATAATATAAAATAGGCGTCAAATTGTAAAACCCGTTAGATTGTAAACTGTCTAGCGAGATTGTAAACTGTCGAAATATTGTCAACTGAACATACTGCTTACAATATGACGCATCTTTTTCGGTAGATTTGACGGTTTCATTCACGTCATCATTTCACAATTGGACGGTTTGACTTCGACAATAATCTGTCGAAGTCAAACCGTCCAATTGTGAAATGCATGCGATCATTATATCTGTGCCCCCATAATCGGGAAGGCGCTACAGCTAAGCACGGTGAGGTTTTAGAATCGACTACGACTGTAGAGGGTCGGTATTCGCTTGGTTAAACTTTGCGCATTCGTTGCACTTGTTAAATTTCAGCGCTTGCTAGAAACCTTCGGCTTTGACCAAAACTTCGGCAAAATAAACCAAACCCGAAGCTTCAGTCGGACACGGTCGGATTAGTGTTCATCAGTTAGTGTTACGGTGTGCTAAAATGTGCGAAAATTCATGCATGTGGTATTTAGGGCATCCATAAAACGTCAATTCGAACGGTCACCTTTTCGCCACTGTTAACTGGACGGATGTACCCGAAAGTGAGACATTTAATTCTATTTATTAACTGTATCCCACTATCACAATTAAGCAATATCGGCACCTGAATTGCATAATCCACTTTTAATAACATCCATTGACTGATTTGTTTGAAAAAATCTGCATAACAATGTAAATAAGGAAATGAATGTTATTGAACTGTCAAAATAAAAAGCATTGTGTATGTTACGCAATTACCCCGTAGGCCATAAACATACGCCAGTTGCGAATACTATGAAATATAAACTCTTAGTACACGTTCATTCCGCGTAGCTCATACGGCAGTTAATAATCTCGCAGCGTGGCCTCAATACGCTATGTTTAATGCAATTATAGGCCGCTTCAGAAACGGTATACGTTCTCCGTTTAGGGGGCGGGCAGACGCCCTATCAAAGGGATGACGACCCGAATGTGTTGACCTCAGCTCGTAACTTTGTTATGCGACCCCTGAACTTTGTGACCTCTAAAGCAAGTCAACGTAAAATAATTAACGATAGTAATTTTTCTATATTAGCTATAAAATATGTTTGGCTAACACGCTGCCGGTTACCGATACTTTAGGGCTTTTTATTTACTCCTTTCTATCGACAGATACATGTTTTTAAATACTCCTAACCCCAATGTAAAAAGAATAAGTAATTTAGGTTCTTTATGCTAATTATTCAAGAAAATTTGTTTAATAATTTGATATCCTCGTTGTTTACCCTTGCAATATGACCATTCATTCAATGACATTAGCATTTCATTAAACATGTATGTTTAATGAAAGTTATAGCCATTTAAACATAGCCCTGTCCCAGCGCAAAGGCTCCACAACGTTAGACTACGTAAGCTAGCTGCTAGATTCCCATTAGTGAAATAATTTTAGTAATTGTATCAGTAGTTCCGAAGATTGCTTCCTACATTCTTACCTACAAACACACAAAGTCGACCTCTTATAGATTAAATCGTTTACTCTAAATAAGTAAACGATTTAATCTATACTTACTATAACTTTAAAACTGACTTAGGAAAACTTGAACAAAAACCATTTTAAGATCTTAGAAAAAACTCAATTCCTTCAGAAACTGCGATGTTTCCTCCTTCAATTGTATTAACTGATTCATTTCAGTACAGTTTCAAAGCAGTTGTTGAATCATTTCCGTAGCGTTACCAGTTGTTGGAGTATCGCAGCATGGCTGGTTCTTGGAGGTTTTGCAGGTGTAGAAGCAGAAATAATAAAAGGCAGGCTTTTAGCGGCACGTGAATGAATCGGATTGATTGCGGACTGAAAGTTTGTTTGACATAAGGAAACGGAAACTTAAAAAATAAAAAATATATAATATTTGTTGTAGTTGCCAACACCATTCACCGAGCTTTTTTTGTTTGCTCACTACTTGAAATAGATTCTTGGCTGACAAGAGATGCATTAGAATAAAATATTAATTAAAAAATCTTTAAAATTTTTAGTTTTAGGTATTTTATATTGAACGCGTATACAAAGTTCCGTGTATGCGTTACCAACCATTGTGGAGTTCGTTCGTGAGGACACGATCCTGGCAGCAGGATTAAGTAATGTCTGTCATAAAAATAAAGGGTGTAAATTACACCATACCTGGGAACCTTCTAGTTACGAAGATATTGTGGGTCAAAGTTCTAACTTTTTGTCAAGTTTTATTCTAAATACAAGTTTTTAATGTAAGATTTTTACTTTAAACACTTCCACGACCCCCGTACAAATATCCAATCCACCCATCAGCACAATGTTTTGAGTGCGCTATATTGAGTTCTACCACAAAACATGATTTTTCACCCCAAAAAAAAAAGTCGTTTCCCAGCAATACTTTTTGCGTAAAGTTAATTAGATTGATGTACAGAATGCTTGGTTGACGGCTTCGTGATGAGATCTTTCACACCCTGTATATTAACTATCACCACAACAAAAGGTGTGTGCAAAATTTTAGCTCAATTGGTTAGCCCCGGTCTGAAATTCAGTTGCAAGATTTGACCAAAACATACCAACAAACTAACAAGGCAAGTTGAATTAAAAGCTTTAATAAAAAAGTAAACGAACTCACCCCAAAAAAAGTTTTTTTTTTTGTTTTTGACTGATTTATCTGTGTCCGCATCAAAAACTTCAAATTCCTACGTTGCATAAACATCGCGAACAGTCAAAACTGTTATCTGTCAAAACCACTTTTGACTGGTTTCAGTCAAAATTTCAAAACCTTAAGAAGTTAACCTCTCAGGACCGGCGAAAAAAAAGTTGTCCTAGTTCTAGAATTACATGATATTTTTCAAAGGGTCACAAAAAGAAACCTAACCACCTAATAAGTTTCTAAGGTAATGTTAGTTATTGTTAATATAGTTTTCAACGGTCAAAAGTAGTTTTGCCTGATTAACAGGTTTTACTGTGACAGCAATAAACCTCCGCGACAGACAGAGAAGAAAATGGTAGTAAGAACTTCTTTTTTTTGGTCGGAAACGTGAAAAGCGGTCTTAAATGTCTTTCCAGTTTACACTACAAATGTCCACAATCCGTTTTAAGTCTCCTGAGTATCTTGTGTCGCAACACTTGCAACGTGAGTAAATAGATTTGCGTTCATTAAAATGGATGTATTAATTATTTCTGAGAACGAATCGATCTCGACTGCAGTTGTGGCTGGCGCACGGTAGAACTGCGGTGCAGTGCAATCCCTGAGGGCAAAGCTTCTTCACACATGCGCGACAGGACAATGTATACAACGCTAGCCATCTACCCCGGCTTTGCTCGGGTGCAACATTTAATTTTGAGGAATTTACATTCAAAAACACCATTTCCTCATTTACTACATCCCTCCTTGGATTTCTTAAAAGAAATCCTAGTCCGGAGCGAACCGGTACGAACGTAACAAAAAGAAATGAGTCGGGCCGGTCAACGTTCTGAATATTTTCTTGTAGGAGGTTCTAGTTTTTCCACGAAAGGAAAATAAAAATCAAATCAAATCAAATCATAATTTATTTGTTAACATAGGTAAAAAAAAAAGTACAGGTGTTATGTTTGATGAACAGAGCGCTATGTTATGCCAGGAGGCGTACAAATATGGTGTGCAAATCTAGCTGAGGATTACAATATTATTACTAAATATTTGAAAATCATGCATTATGGTATGGTAAAAACTATGTCACAATAATTAAAATGTCAAAGTTGTCAATATTAATATTTATCTCAAACCTCAATATAATTTTGTAATTCTAAATTAATTCGTCATTAAAACAAAAAACAAAAAACATCAAAAAACATTTACAAATGCCATTGTGTTGCGAAAGTAAGCGATACCATATAAACTATGAAACAAGAAATAAAATACACTGAAGTTCGTTAAATTATTATCACTTCAGTGAACTGTCGACCAAGTCTTAAGAAGCCATTCAAAATATATATTTGGGAATCTAGATATTCTGTATTTCAATCGGAATAAAGACACACTACCTTAAGAATATGTTTGATTTACAAATTACTTAGGTATTACGATTGTATGAACAACGCATCTCTTAACACGATGGAACTATGTATTTCCAGAGAAGACTGTAGGAGTTGAAGGTATCGGGTCCGTATTTTATTGTATTTATACAAGTAGATCCCACACTGTTAAATAATCTCGATGAGTGTTCGGAACCCGGACGGAGGTCGTTGTTTCGATCACTCTCTGAGGAAATCAAAACCACATTCATCAGTGCAAGTTTATAGAAAAGGCAATACATGCACTTATGTAGTAACACAGGCGTCTTCTTGTGTTAGCAAAACGGACATGAAATAACTTATGCGTTGTGTATATACGTAAGTAAGAAACAAAACTAGAAAATGTTAACAACTATGAATAGCGTCTGGTACAATTGAATCGGAGACAATAATAAAATATCAAGTGACAATGAAAGCAAGATTTCACACGCTCCTTGTCTCACTCAGGTTTGATTGTTTTTACTTTCACTTTCAAGTAAAAGTATATTTCAATGAACCCGTGTATTTGATTTTCCAATCATTTGTGTTTAGTAATACATAGTTCGGTTTTATACAGCGTCATGCATCATGCCTGCGTAGAGCAATATTAACTTACATTAAAACCCTCGCCCGCGTAGTGACCACCGTAGAAACGGGTTTCTTCGAAGAAAGAATCGACAAATCTTTTGTTCATCTGTCATTGAATCGACAAAATGACATAAACAAAATATTTGTCGATTCTTTCTTCGAAGAAACCAGTTTCTACGGTGGTCATGATACGCGGGCAGGTGTCGTATATCTATAACATAAAGATAAACCCTTAATTACAGATACAGAATATGATCTATTTCAAAACATTTTTATCTGTACAGGCAGTATGTTGAAGTTGACTTTCAGTCTGACCGGATGCAATTTTGCATGAAGCGAAAATATCAAAGTAGTAATCGTTCGAAAATATTATGTTCGAAACTTTCAGCGTGGGTTCGAAAATATAATGTTCGTAGCTCCATAACAGTTTATGGATACTTTAGTATAGAGAAAAACACTTGAGTCTATCGTAGTGTAAGGTATTTTTGCTCGTGTCGTACATACGTACTATTACTGCTAGTTAATTGTTACAGTGCGGTTTGCAAACTCGATTTCGCCACTGAAACACGGTCGGCATCGTACTTAAGAGCACTCGCCTGTATTTCTGTACTACACAGAAACATATGCACCAATTTAGCGTTGAAACGGTGGATCATTTTGCGAATGCTCACATGTGATGTTGTTCGCGCCGTTGCATTGGCGCTTCTTTATTTTAGGTATAGTTTTCCTTATACCCGCTTTTACTTTATATTTTTGATTTTTCGCTGCTTGGTTTTGTACTGAGGGGAGATTACGACTGACACCGTCGCCGCGTGGTCGTGTCCGTACCGCTCCATTTAATATATCATCAATTTTGGATTAAACCGCTTTGAGGTTGTTTCGTGCCGTGCACGATCCTCACATCGTCCTCATCATCAAGAAGACCGAGAAGAGCGCATCAAGGTCGCAGCAGCGCTGGCACGTGGAGCGAGGCCCTGAACTGGACTGCCCGCCGTGGTGCTAAGGTTAGTCAATTTTCTTCCCTTAGTCGCGAGACCAGCAGCTTTGCTCAATCTTGTGTTCTTTATTTTTTTCTTTGTTTTTTATAAATATAACCTATGGAGATACAACCACTAGCCAGCTAGTACCCACCCGCGACATCATTTTTTTTGGTCCTCGAGCCGCACGTTACATTCTTTTTCGGCCTCATAGCCGTATATCACATTTTTTTTTCTTCTATATCCCGCTATTTGTTTTTCCGCTTGGTTTTCAAAACTAGTTATTCTTCCGCTTAGTTTTAAAACTATTTTTTTTTTCTAGTTATGAAGGTAATTTACCTGCTGTAATTACCTAAATACTTACCCGCTATAATTGATCTACATCATTTATTCGTGTTCCATTTTCAAACGGATAAATTGCATTCCCTTTATTAAGTACCTAAACGTATTTATGTTGCATTTTTGTCTATAAGCTAATTAACGAAGCGTAGGTAACAACGTGTTATCGCCGGCCGTTCCGTGAGTTCTTTTGTTCTCGAAGTCGTCTATGTTGCAGTCAGTATCGCTGTTTCGGATATTTTATAACTTGGATATTTTTTAACAATATCTCATCATGGCCCCGGGTTCTAAGGAAGAAGAAAAGCATAATTCAACCATTAAAAGGCTCAGGGGGAAACGCGAGGAAGTTTATGCTAGGCTTCAGAGAATATATGACTCAAGAAATGAAATGATTACGGACCCTAGTGATAGTAAGGTGGAGAATTTTCTATGTAGCATGGTCACCATTGATACTATGCGTGAAGAATTCATAAAAATTGTCGATGATTTGAATATGGTGAATTTGATGTTAGATCCGGATTTCATACCTAACTATCAAAGTTTGTCTACATTTGAGGACCTATACTGTCGTTGTAAATATGAAGCCAACAAAATACTTGCTAGCCGTGATAGGCCCAAAGATGAAAAATTATCTTCATATTCCAGTAACGGTAATAAAAAATCTAACTTGTATTTGCCCAAATTAGAGTTAGTGAGTTTTTCCGGTTCACCCGCAAATTGGTCGACTTTTTACGAAACATTTAGGACTACTATACACGAGAATATCGATCTTACCAATAACGAACGTATTCAATATTTGATGGGTCAGTTATCGGGCCGGGCACTTGCTACTGTGTCGGGAATTACACCGAACGCTGACAATTATACTTTGATATGGACCACGCTGGTCAAGAAATATGAAGATAAACGTTATTTAGCTACCGCGTATTTGGATCAAATGTTCGAATTCAAATCTTTTTCCGTTGCTAACACTAAGAATTTAGACTCGTTTTTAGAACACTTTGCGTCTGCCGTGTCGAGTCTAAAAACGTTAAAACTTAGCAACTTGTCCGATTTTATTCTTCTTTATCTTGCTTTAAAGAAAATAGACCCGGAGACCGCTCGCGCTTTTGAAATGTTTAAGCGAGAGACTGCTTTGCCTAGCTACGAGGACTTAATCACATTTCTGCGTGAACAATCGAAAATATTAGACCGCACTTCGGCTAACACTACGACGAAGCGCGTCGGTACCGACTTAAACAGAAATGTTTCTAAGTCTACCCACTCCTTTGTAGGTACTAGCGCGCCGTTGCAGACAAAAGATAAAAATAAATCTTGTCCGTTTTGCGAATTGGCAAATCATTTCAACTTGTTTAAATGTTTTAAATTTCAAAAATTATCGCTCGATGATAAATTTAATTTTGTCAAAACTCGTAATGGATGCACGAACTGCCTCAGTTTGTCCCATAACAACGTCGCTTGTAAATCGGAAGTACGTTGCCGCTATTGCGATTGTAAGCACCACTCGCTGCTATGTAGAAAACAACAGCTGACTGCCCCCGCGCCCGGCACAGCGCCCGCACATAATAATGTTACTCCGCCGCCGCCGGCATCTACCTCGCAGCAGGCACATACCACTGCCTTATCAGCCCTGTCGTCGCCTCCTCCTGTGCAAAATAATAACCGACGTGATAATAATATTACCTGTCTTTTAGGCACGGTTCAAGTTTTAATACCTGACTCTGCGGGTGTGTTGCACAAGGCTCGCGCGCTTATTGATTCCGGATCACAAAACAATTTTATTGCAGCGACATGCTTAACAAAACTTAACGTAAATTTTAATCGAATAACGCGCGCTGTTGTAAAGGGGATCGGTTCGTCGCGTAATCCGATTAAGGGTTCCGTCAGCATTGATTTGTTTTCGAATAATAAAAATATTTTACTTACACTGGACTCTTACGTCATTGATAAAATTACGGATAATTTGCCTTCCGCTCGTATCGAGCCCGCTTCGCTCAGTTATTTAAACCACGTTCAGTTGGCTGACAGTAGTTTCCATTCGCCTGGGGAAATTGACATCCTCATCGGTGCACCGCAGTTTGCCGAAATTTTACTCTCCGGACGCGTAAACGGTCCGCCCGGGTTACCTACCGGTATTGAAACTATTTTTGGTTACATAATCGTAGGAAATTGTCCTATTAGTAATCCGTCTACTGAGTTCGTTTCTTTGTGCTCGTTTGTACAGAATGAGCCTCCGTTATCAAATATGCTAGAAAGGTTCTGGCAGCTCGAAGAAATAGCGCCCAACCGCCCGCTGAACGCCGCGTCTAGGGAGTGCGAGAAGCTGTTTGTCTCAAGCGTGTCACGTGATGACACAGGACGTTATAGTGTGGCGTTACCTTTTGCGCGCGAACTCTCTGAGCTCGGTGACTCATTCAAAACTGCTGTGCGTCGTTATATGTACCTGGAGCGTAAGTTAACCGCTACCCCAGAGTTGCGATTGGAATATGACGCTATTATTAAAGAATACCTATCGAAGGGTTATATCTCGTTACTTAATAATGCTGGTTCGCTACCTACGGGTTTTTATATACCACATCATGCCGTTGTTAGGCAAGATAAAGTAACTACAAAGGTGCGAATGGTTATGGACGCCAGCGCCAAAACTAGTTCGGGTAAATCACTCAATGATTTGTTATATCAGGGTGAGAATTTACAAAACGATTTGTTTTTAATTTTACTTGACTTCCGCTTATATCCCGTGGCTTTTACCAGTGACATACATCAGATGTTTTTACAGATTTTGGTTAAAGAGGATCACAGAATGTTTCAAAAATTTGTATACCGTTTTGATCGTTCTTTACCGCTTGATACCTATCAATTTAACCGCGTTTGCTTTGGATTGCGCTGTAGTCCTTTCCTCGCCATGCGAGTTTTAAGACAACTTAGTGACGACGCACGCGCATCTTACCCGCGCGCCGCGGATGTTGTTGTACATAATTGTTACATGGACGATATTTGTTACTCCGTTCCCACCGTCCAGGACTCCTTGCGGCTCAAGGATGAGCTGTTAGGATTGTTTACGGCCGGGGGCTTTAACCTTATGAAATGGTCGAGTAACTCAACAGAGTTACTCGAGTCATTGCCTGATACTCACCGCTATTCTTCCAAAGTAAATTTCGATGAACCTAATCAAAGTCTAAAGGTTCTTGGCCTGGAATGGTCTCCCACTACAGATGTTTTTACCTTTTCTGTCACTCTTGACAACCGTCCATGTACCAAGCGCAACATCTTATCGGTTATTGCTCGCCAGTTTGATGTTTTAGGTTTGATCGCGCCGACTATTCTTTATGCGAAATTAATCTTACAAAAGCTCTTTGTTCTCAAGCTGGACTGGGATGACAAGCCGCCCCAGAATGTAATGATCCTTTGGGAGAATTACCTTCGCGAACTGCCCGCATTACGGGACCTAAAGATAAAGCGTCATCTTGAGGTGTTTAGAGATTACCTCGTCACTATTATTGCATTTTCCGACGCGAGTGAACGAGCTTACGGAGCTGCCGTATATGTCAAAGTTCAGCAGGATCCCCATTCCCCAGCGGTCGTCAATCTGGTGTGCGCGAAATCTAAAGTCGCTCCGCTCAAAACGATATCGGTTGCCAGACTTGAGCTCTGCGGCATTTTACTTATGTCTAAACTGGTGCAACGAGTTAAGAACACTTATAAACCGCGTCACAAAATTGAAAATATATTTTGTTTCACCGACTCAATGGTCGCATTATATTGGATTCATTCAGATCCCCAAACTTTAAAAACATTCGTCGCTACGCGTGTTACAAAAATTTTAGATTGCCTTCCCGCGGAATATTTCTTTCACGTTCCCGGTACCGACAACCCTAGCGACTGCTTATCGCGAGGTTTGTCTCCTAAGCAATTGTTGTCGCACCCGATGTGGTTCAGTGGACCGTCGTGGCTTCAACAGAGCGTCGATACGTGGCCTGTTACCTCTGTCGACACTAGTGCTATCGATGTACGATTGCCGGAAACCAAAGTGGTTTCATTGCCGGTTGTAGCAGATGTATGTGTAGACCCGCATCCACTTCTTGCATTGTCGCATCGCGTTTCTAAGTGGACGGTGCTGCTTCATTCCGTTATCTACGTTTACAAGTTCTTGGGTAAACTGCCGCGATCTAAATCGATTACCGCATCAGATATGATTTTTGCTGAAAGGATGTTAATTACCGCGTTGCAAGAATTTTACTTTTCTGACGAAATCGCACGATTAAAAGCAAACAAAAATTGTCGCACCGCGTTAAGACGCCTCTCCCCCTTTATCGATAGTGAGGGCTTATTGAGAGTCGGCGGTCGACTCCGTAACGCTGATTTGACCAATGAACAACGGCATCCGTTGCTGCTTCCGCATAAAGACCGTATCACCGATTTGATCGTGTCGCACTATCATCGCCACAACTGTCATACTGGTCCGGTGGCTCTTATGTCAATATTGCGGCAGAGTTATTGGATACTGTCTTGTCGTAATGTCGTACGTCGTATCGTGCATAAATGCAATTTCTGTTTCCGCGCTAAACCCAAGGCCGTGCATCCCTTCATGGGGGACTTACCCACGTGCCGCGTAACGGAAGCTAAAGCCTTTACACGCACGGCTGTTGATTACGCGGGTCCTATAAGTATTATCCCGCAACGTAAACGTGGCGTTCGCTCTATTAAGTCATATCTATGCATTTTTGTGTGCTTAGTTACTCGCGCTGTTCATGTCGAGTTGACTACCGATCTTAGTACGAGTACCTTTCTCTCAGCGTTTAAACGATTTCTAGCGAGACGGGGTGCTGTACAAACTATGTACTCTGACGCAGGAACTGTCTTTGTTGGTGCGAAGAACGCTCTTTCGGACATCTACGCTTTAGTCAATTCTGAAGAGTATCAAACCGCGTTCTCTAACGAGTTGGCCGAACGGAAAATAACGTGGAAAATCAATCCGCCGCGCACTCCACATTTCGGTGGACATTACGAGATATTCGTTAAGGGCTTCAAAACTCATTTACATAGGACTATAGGTTCTCAATTGCTGACCTACGAAGAGATGTTAACTGTTTTAACACAAATTGAATGCGTTTTGAATTCGCGTCCGCTCACGCCCCTTAGTGAGGATCCGTCTGAGCTAAGCGCATTGACTCCATCGCATTTCCTGATGTCTACGCCGCTAAAGAGTTTACCCGCTTGCGAAGCTACCGGTGATAATACAAATTTAAAGAAACGATACGCTTTGTTAGATCAATTGGTGCAATCATTCGCAAAACGATGGAAACGTGAATATCTTCACCTTCTGCAATCCAGAGGGAAATGGAACACTCATTCAGATCCTATCAAGATAGGTAGCGTCGTGGTTGTAGTTACTGATAACGTTGGACCTCTATCTTGGCCATTAGGTATAATTCTTGAAACCTATCCCGGTAAAGATGGGATCAGCAGAGTCGCTCTTGTCAAGACGGCGACAGGGATCTATACGAGACCTGCCGTCCGCCTCTGCCCTCTACCTTCGCAATAGCGTCTCTTCCGCTCCCCGGCTTATAGTTTAGTGTATTTTTTTTAAAACCAATGGTTTTAAAGCCGGGAGCATGTTCGCGCCGTTGCATTGGCGCTTCTTTATTTTAGGTATAGTTTTCCTTATACCCGCTTTTACTTTATATTTTTGATTTTTCGCTGCTTGGTTTTGTACTGAGGGGAGATTACGACTGACACCGTCGCCGCGTGGTCGTGTCCGTACCGCTCCATTTAATATATCATCAATTTTGGATTAAACCGCTTTGAGGTTGTTTCGTGCCGTGCACGATCCTCACATCGTCCTCATCATCAAGAAGACCGAGAAGAGCGCATCAAGGTCGCAGCAGCGCTGGCACGTGGAGCGAGGCCCTGAACTGGACTGCCCGCCGTGGTGCTAAGGTTAGTCAATTTTCTTCCCTTAGTCGCGAGACCAGCAGCTTTGCTCAATCTTGTGTTCTTTATTTTTTTCTTTGTTTTTTATAAATATAACCTATGGAGATACAACCACTAGCCAGCTAGTACCCACCCGCGACATCAGATGTAAATTCATGACTGTACCATGTCCAGCAGGCCTATTACATATCTCTGTCGACAGCTCGAAATTATAGTAACTGGGCTCAGTGTCCATTAAATAACTGTCAAAAGGTTAGTTTCGTATTATGTATGACCGGTTCGATCAAATATGACGTCATCGGTGCCCATCGTGACCGATAGTCACCGTAACTCATTTTGACAGACAACGTGGCGACGATGTTTATAAAATTGTTGCATCAAAATTCAGATTTCACTTCTCCTCTTATTCTTCGAGAAACAAGAACGGTTTGCCTCAAGTAATTGTGCGCCTCCTCGAGAATTCAAGTCTTTAATATTTCATGAATAAGACTGAACAAAAAAAAACTGAAGGATGCACTTTAAAAGGAATGTAGTGATTTTTTCAGTGCTTTCCTTCGCTTTTGTTCCAGTTACTTTATTAATTTAAGTGTTACAAACTCGTTGAGGAGAAAAATAACTACGCCAACTATCTTACTAGTATTTCTTATTATAAATATTGTTACATTGTTATTGTCTTATTGTTATAGTTTTATTTTACCTTGAGAACATTAAATGATTTCAATGCTATCGTCTATACTCTATAGAATTTGAATACACTTTTGCAAAAATTTAAATGTGCGTGATTCAGTATCATAAACGCCGGCCGTCCGTCGTACCGTATCAATTGTACGAATTTTCTAATACATATAATTATGTAACAGAAAGTATTACCGATCTACACTTGAATGATATACGTATTTAGGTATGAGTGTATTGATTACTTAGCATATGGGTTTCATATACCTACGCTGTTAAATTGTACGTTGCCTGCAAGGAATCTAGCTGACACTTAGATCCTTTCACACCAAGGTAAGTACTTGCTAACTTGGTGTGAAAGGATGTTTACCTTTTTTATCTCGAGCAACAATTAGAGTAGTGGCCAGCACTTAGTACTGCTGTAAAATCATACCTGCTTAACACTAAGAACTTGAAACAAACTCCATCTAGAGCTCTTCTCTTTGATCTCCACTTTCCGTTAACGTTTCCATTTGAAAATAAACGTGCCTAGTTACGAGTTTTTGCTGATTCAACACTTTTGAGCTACCTCCCCAGAATTATTTGAAAACTGAATCCTGCAATCCAGTCTAACCGAAAACAAACGCAATTAGCATTTCATACGGCTTTATACACGAAGTTTTCTTGCAGTTGTATAAAAGTTTAAATGGATGAAAGTACAAATATTAGTTTCAGAATCCTGAGAGTTGGCACGTAATAATCCTTTATTCCTTGAATTTACGTAAGTGTAGATACTTATGAAAATCTAAGGAAACAAAAATTTTACGGCTTTGCCATCACTGAATTGGAAAAAAGCCCCATTCTCCATGCAGATAAATGATAAATAGGTAATAGATATTTAAAAAATGCGGTGATCTAAATTGTATCAAAGATGTAACCTTTGTTTTGATTGATTATCTCAATGCGTTAATGCGAATTATGCAAGGTATGACCACTAACAGGTATGACTCCATAATACTCAGCAGTGGATGGAACAAGGCATGTCAGTGATGAAGATGGTGATGACCCTATGAAACAAGTAATACCATAACGAACTCAAACAAGTAATACCATAATGAGTTCAAAATACAGTCGAATTGATAACCTCCTCTTTTTGGAAGTCGGTTAAAAATCTTGGTTACATCATTCATGTTGAGATTATACATATAATTAAGTGAGGACGATGTAGAAAGACGTACACATTAAGAGCCTATACGTCCTCAAATTAGCAACTCTATTTGTGGTGGTTCAAACTTTGTTTTAAAAACTGTTGGAATAACGTTCTAATCAGCTTGCACTACAAAGTGGTTGTTACGTCAGTCACTGCAGGCCGAATAGTGCGAAATGAGTGGTTTTTATTCTTTATAAAATCAAATTTTCGTCATTTGGAAAAAATAAAAAACATAAGACCTGCTTTATAGTTAGTTCAGTTAGTATGCAAAGTTTCATGATCTAATCTGAAGTACTTATTGAATACCAGCGGTTTATTGTTCGATTTGGAGGTAAGTTTGGTATTTTTTTCTATCGAGAAAATTTTACGGAATCGTGTTTTCGCCATACATAAGACCTAACATTAATCCTCAACTTTACTATAATTATATTTAGTTCAAAATTAATGCTGCAGTATTTTAGGCGTAACGGAGGATCATGCTAAGCCATTTGAGGTAGTAAAAGATTGATTTGACATGAATACTTATTTCATTAAGTATTTTACCTTTTATTATCATTGTGACTAGGGCATCCAATCTCGCAGCATTTTTGTGATCTCGGTATCTGCGGGATTGATATTTCTCAATCCCGCAGGATCTCGGTATTTGTGGGATCCCGCAAGTGTGTATGTGGTACATTAAATTGTATATTAGTAAATGTAGTCTAAGGATATAAAGATACAAATGAAATATAAATCAACATAGCTTTTTTATTATACGAGTATTCAACCAAATTAAATGTTTAAATATTGACAAAAGTACGTTTATAATGTAAGACATCACTGAATTTAATAACTTTACCGCTACTACAATATAACTTACGACTTTTGTCTGATCTCAATTGTATAAATCAAAATAGCTTTATTAGTTTTAATCATCAACTCAAGTTTTATTCAACAAATCAACATATCTTATATTACTTTAAATATTGAAAGAAAGAAGTAAGTTTATAATGACATTAATCATTTTTTTGATAATGTCAGTCAGTCGTCGCGCGGCAGCGCGCGTATGAGGGTGTTTCTTTGCTGCTTGTCAGTCCCGCAAATCGCGCGGGATCCCGCGCACGTAATCTCGCATTGCGCGGGACTGGAAAATGATGCGGGATCTCGGAATAACGAGATCTCGGAATACCGAGATTGGATGCCCTAATTATGACATTTAATGATTTTTGTGATTTTTTTTTACATTCATTTTAAAAAGAACTTGTTATTAATTTTATTTGATTATTGTGAATGTGGGGACCATGTGGGTCACATTTTTATTTTTTGTTTATTTTTTCCCACAACTGTCTGGCAGTTTGAGTACTATAAGCGACCTACCCAAATGTCCTTTCTTTGGTATTGTTCGTCGTTTCGTTGAGCTCCTTGAGTTATAAGTCGAGCTACACGATAACTGACAAATGCTTGCAATGACTGGACAGGTCCACTCAAATCTGTGTGGTTCTTTCTTCAAAAGACCATCTCAGACACTAATCTGCATAGTCCTCATGTGAATTGAGCAAGATTATGTCTGGACTTCAAAAGAGACTATGACCTCTGAGTTTGTTTCGGCTGTTTCTTCTCAGAGTAGTCAGGTACGAAACACCGGCCCCATCTAGTTTTAAAAAAATGACGTGTAAAAGTGTTTGTAAAAACCTACTTGCAAAATAAACACCATTTATCATTTATTTATCATTATCATTTAACAATAATTTGAGAAGTTATATGGAGAAAGTTGTTCAATTAGATGGTCTGTAGCACACCCTTCCAAATGTCCATACCCTTTCTGTTACACGTTGTACAGTTACCAACTTAAAAAAAGCTTTTACAATTTTGTGGTGTTACAGAGTTATTAAACTTATGTAAGAGAGAACAGCAGTCCCAGAATTATCAAAAGTAGTGAAAAGTGCGTGCTGCTCTCGTTTCGACGAACAAACCGATATGTTTGTGTTGTCTATCCCAAGTGCGGACTGTGACTTGTTTGTACAGCTGAATGGGTACGTCGACCCCTGCACCGCGGATCTAGCGGGCTCCATTAGGGAGAGGAAGATGCCAACTCTGAAGTATCGAGGGTCCATTACCAACTTATTACTGAGACATCTTCTAAACAATTGAGCCATATACAGGTCTTGATTTCAATTAACCTTTGTAAAAGCCATGACAACTATGACAATTGCTTGTGACTCTTGTGACACCAGACCTCATTAGGGATAAAATCATCATATTTAAAAAAACGCAAAAACCAAGATGTGCTTGATTTTTGCTTTTCATTTTTTTCGGTCTGGTTTTTTTATTTCCAGCTTATTTAGTTTAGTATTGTAATTTATGTAAAATATTTCTACTTTAGGACAAATTTTGGGAATAGATATTTGAAATTATATTAAAACATGAACCCGTACTAACTACGCGTGCATAATGCCTTCAGTAGCTTTTAAGTGGTTTTAAAGTTTGGTTTAATTTGTCATCGTTTAAAAATATCGTATACTCTGTGACGCTGGAACCTCCCTAGTTTTAAAGCTTTAAAAGTTTGAGTATAATATAATCAATTCCGTTTGTGCCAAACCCGTACTATATTAGACCTAGGTTATGCATTAATTAAATACCTTCTTTAAATAACATTTTCTTTTTATATTAAAAAGTAATGTTTCCATCGATCTCTAAGCTACTAGAGACTGAATTGACTGACTGAACTTAAAGTTTCCAATAACTAACTAATTGGTAACTAGCGAGTTCGCTTGCTGTAATTAAAGTATTTACCAACCCTCAATAGTTAGACAAGGTATTTAGCTTATCAAGTGCATCCGGTTTGATTTGAAGCCGACTCCAACAAAGTTGGGTACAGACGAGCCGGGTGATAGTTTCGAAAACTTCAGAAATTATGCAGACCGTGCAATATGGACAACCTAGCTAGAACATTCATGGGGCGTCGCGGTGGGAATTGCCTCGATACGATCGTGTAAATCCGGTACAGGAAAACATGCAAAAAGTCTTTTAAAACCTGTGACAGTGGATGTCAAGCAGCTAAGGGCCCGCGTGGTTGATTACGAGTTACGACCCTTGCACTGGATCATACAGAATTCGACCTACACCACCACCTACCTACCTATTCGTAGGTAGCCCAACAGTTGGAATTGTACCTTCATATTGTGATTATGTACAAGCTTTATAATGTTGGTGGCGCCTGCCTACCTACGTCTTCGTTTAGAACGTAGGTAATTCGTGCGGTTCCGCTTTCCATCGTAAATTCGCCGATGACTGGGATCCGCGTGCGCGCCGGGCCGGCGACCTAACTCTCCACCCACGCGTATTGTTTAGTACTTTTATTGTACGTATTGTCTCGTGTCTGTCTCACGACACGCTATACTATTGCGAGATTTATTTTTAACCGACTTCAAAAAGGAGGAGGTTTTCAATTCGTCGGAACCCTTTTTATTATTTTTTATGTATGTTCCCCGATTACTCGAAGTTGGCTGGACGGATTTTTTTTTTTTTTTCTTTGTTTGAAAGGGTATACTTCCCAGGTGGTCCCGTGATCATCAAATCAGGATCTGATGATGGGATCCTGGAGAAAAGGAGAGAACTCTTCAAATTTTATAGGCACACTTGAAGCGATTTGGGTAGTTTTTGGAAGAGTATTTTCTCGGAGTGGTCCCATTTCAATTTAGTGAAGATCTGATGAAGAACTTGGAACTCCTCAATAAATGATAGGAAATGGACTGGGATTGCTGTAATCTCATGTCTGTCTATTGCTTACACCAGTTCATAACATAACATCACACCGGTACGCTGTGAAGGGGTACGCACATGTGAACCACTAAAAAGTGAAAAATAAAAACTTTTTTGAAAAAAATTAAACCGACTTCAAAAAACACAAAAAAGTGAAAAATAACTTTAGCTTCAGAAGTCGGTGACCTTTGTTTGATTGATTTAGTTTTTTGGTCAACGACTTCATTTTTTCATCATTTAAATTGAGTTGTAAACAACAACTACAGATCTATGCTCTCTGACAGCGCGAGCACTAGAAACTAAGTTCAAACCTCTCGCGTACTGAACTTCTGACGTCGACTCATCCCCAAATCATACAACTAACTTTTAATTTGATGCCAACTGTCCTGTTTGCACAACTCAATCAAAATATTGCGTGTTTTGACATACATATCTTCCTACTTATACATATGACATCTTTAAGTAAAACACTTTTCAGTTAAGAAAACATTCTTGAACTTCATTACCTAAATTCTATGTAATGGACAGAGGTCCATTACATAGAATTATACACAATTATATTACAATATACAGAGGTATATTGTACTCTCCGAAATCAAGCAGTAAAATGTTCCGGAGAGTTAGTTATACTAGTGTATAACTAACTCTTAACTCTCAACTATAGTTAGTTGGTGCCAGTTAAGATGAGAAGCGGTTATTGACCCACCTAGATTTATATGCTAATTTTTTACCTTCTTAAGGGTCCCTACAAGAAATTAAGTCATTTTGAACATTTTTGATCACTCCTTGTGAGAAAGGCAAGAAGAATTTGAACCTGCTTTATTTTTATTATAAGAGTCAGGTTCTTATTCTTGTCGACTGCGGGAACAATTGTTTTAAATAATGTATATATTAATGGCAATCACCCATATTCAAAACCCCTTTTCCGCAAAAGTAACGAGCGAGTGATGTTTGTGGTTCTCTGAACAAAGAACTACAAAATATTCTGAATATTAAAAAATATGAATAACATCAATATATGGTCTACTCGTAACATACGGGAAAACATTATTGATTTCTATACGAAATATAGCAGAAAAAAAATGTTGAAAAAACTTAATTTATGGAAAACGTCGGGACAAAAGGGTATTTTTTTCTATACCTTAGAAACACTTTAAAGAAAATTTAAAAATTACTCATTAATCTCAAGGTAGCCCTTTATTAGAATCTGAATTTTAATTTATAAATAAACAATAACTTCATTTCGTAAATTAAATGCAAAGTGAACTATATAATCGACCGCGCAAACCCGATCCCGTCAGTAACGAAAGGGCTCTCCCAGCGTGAGCACGTATCACTTTGCTTCGCAAGCGCTCCCGAGTTATTACGTGAATATATTTCCGAGATATACGCAGACTACCACATTCCGATCCAGTATTTATATTAAAATTATTAAACTTTTTGATTGTACATATTTAGATAAGATTTTTTTTGGACGTTGGTTGTTTATTATGATTGGTAATATATTTTTTGTTTTTTACGGATTCGTATAGAGGGGCAACGCGTTAGTCAAAATCATTTTTCAAAACTCCCCACTCTCCCCCCCCCCCTTCACCCCTCCCCCCATCGTATCTCGGAAACTAGGACACGTAGCGGCTTTTTGATTTTTACTATAAATTATTAATGAGGAGCGTTTAAATTTGTAAATGGAGGCTATCCTCCCCTCCCCAACCTCCCCTAAAAATAAAAGGGCTATAACTTCGTAACGGTCAGAGATAGCCATTGGGTGCTTGAACAAATATTATAGTAGACGTCGAAACCTGTCTGGTGGTAGGTAGGTTCTGAGTGGAGCGAACCTGCGAGACCGAGTGGAGCGAAGGGGGGGGGAGGTGGCGAGCGAAGCGAGCCGGCGACCTCCGCAGCGTAACGAAAGTTGAGTGGGTGAAGCGTAACAAGCAAACTTTAGGGTAGTGTTTTTTTAATAGGTCTGAGTTTTTAAATAAGGTTTTTTTTATAGGTGATATTTTTTTTAAATTGGTTTTTAGAATGTTTTAGGGGTTCTTAAGGGTTTTCATACTGATATAGGGGTAGTTGTAACGGATTTTCCAATTATTTTAAGGATTCCTATGGATTCTCAAAATTTTATGATGGTAAGGAATACTTCTCAAGAACACGACAAAAAGCGAGCTGCACGCAACTCGCGCACCCACGCAAATACTAGTATTAATATAATGTAGAAGTAAGTAAGTTTTGGGGTCGCTGATTATGAAAATGACATCAAAATGAAATCCAAGATGGCGCCGATGAAAATTTTCGGTTTTTTCTTCATGGGTGTCATTTTCGTTGTTTTTGGGATAGCTGATAATGAAAATGAGTTCAAAATGAAAATCCAAGATGGCACCGAGGAATTTTTTTTTGTTTTTCCGTCATGGGTGTCGATTTCATGGTTTTTGGGGTTGTTGGTTACGAAAATGAGGTCAAAATGAAAATCCAAGACGTTGCCGAGAAAAAAAATGTTTTTCCATCATGCATGTCGTTTTCATGGCTTTAGGGGTTCCTGGATACGAAAATGAGATCAAAATGAAAATCCAAGATGGTGCCGAGGAAAGTTTTTGATTTTACGTCATGGGTGTACTTTTCATGGTTTTTAGGGTTGCTGATTACGAAAATGGGGTAAAATAAAAATCCAAGTAGGCGCCCAAAAAAATTTTCGGTTTTTCTGTCATGGGTGTCGTTTTCATGGTTTTGGGGGTTGCTGTTTACAAAAATGAGGTCGAATGCAAATCCAACATGGCGCCGTAAAAAGTTCGGTGTTTCCAACGTAGGTGTCATTTTCATGGTTTTTGAGGTCGCTGATTATTTTAATTTTAATGCTTCCTCGACGCCATCTTGGATTTGCATTTCGACTTCAGTTTCGTAACCAGCAACCCCAAAATCCATGACAACGACACCCATGACGGAAAATCAAAAATTATCCTGGGCGCTATCTTGGATTTTCATTTTGACCTCATTTTCATAATCAGCGACCCCGAAAACCATAAAAATGACACCCATGATAGAAAAAACAGAAGTTTTCCTCGGCGCCATCTTGGATTTTCATTTTGATCTCATTTCGTTATCAGCGTCTCCTTAACCATGAAAATGACATCCATGACAGAAAAACCAATAGAAAAAACCACCTTCAAGTATAAATAACAGGGGTATGTTATGTTTACTCTACAGAGTGAATCTCAGTGGCCATTAAGTCGCGCTAAAGTCCAGTCGCGATGGTTCCAATTGCGCAAGTGTCCTTTCGCGCAAGAGTCCATTCGCGCAAGTATCTTGGCGCGCAAATGTCCGTTCGCCCATAAATCTAATCGCGCAAAAGTCCATTCGCGCAAGTGTCCAGGCGTGCAAAAGTCCGTTCGCGCATAAGTCCAATCGCGCAAAAGTCCATGCGCGCATTTGTCTTTTCGCGCAAATGGGTTCGCGCAAGTGTCCTTCGCGCAAAAGTCCCAGATCCAGAAAAATTAAGTTTTCCCTTTAAAAAGTTTGTACGGAACCCTCAGTGCGCGAGTCCAAGTCGCACTTTTATTTATCATTTTGTAAAATGTTTATATGTATCTAAATTCTTCTAATACAAAATTAAACCATTTTTATTTTGATTGTGATAAATATAGAGTAGACACACATTCCAGACTTTTATTTCTAAACCGTACTGACTTTATAATTATGTATCATAAAATAATATCGTCTACAGGATCAAAATGGTTTAGGCGATCACTACGCTCGATCTGCACCCGTGAGTGCGTGTATCTGCTTGAACAATGCACACTAACATAGGATCGCAACGAATTTGCCTAAACTCTAGCGACTGAATTTTTGGAAGGGGCTCTTAAGTTTGAAAACCAAAAATATGCCTGTTCAAGTCTTGAATCGTGATCTTCAACATGTTTTGTAATGAAAAACGATACATGGTTTATTTTTTTTGGTTCGTACGAAGAGATATTAGGGCAATGACTGCTATTCGAGAATTTTGACTATAGCTCGTGCGTGATTATGCCGTTGTTAGACATATATCTTTCAATTTTTTGAACTAAGTAATAGGTATCTTGTGGACTATATCTAGGCTTCTATCGAAGCAGAAAATAAAAAATTGTAGAAACAAATTCAGTATAAGCCTCCATAAATTGCTATTTTTTACAACTTTTACCTCAACTTTGGCTGTTCATGTGTACTTAAAAATTGTAAAAGTAAAGAAAGCATCCTGATAGGAGCCTTGAAAATGTAGTGGAGATTCTAAATAACAAATATTTTTTTCACATACTTGTAAGACTAATTCAAAAACACGTATTTTCTGGAACAAGTTTTATAAATTATCGAACATTTTTTTTCGTTCAATGTCCCCCGCGTTGGGCGGTATGAGGTACGCGGGAGGCAAGTAGTGGGGATTCGGGGCTAGGTAAGACAGGGGAGTTGAAAGAATACCACCGCTGTGGCTCTGGATGAAACAACAAGCTTTTCGACCATGCTCGCGTTGACGAAAGGCGGGCCGGGAAGGGCCCTCTTAACTGGCACCACTATAGGAAGTGGTGACGAGCAAGCGTGTTGAGGGTCCGTCTAGTGTGAAGATCTTTATTTTTAATCGAGTGTCCTCTGAAACGGGAAGGACTCCCGATTATGAATTTGAAGAGAAAAATTGTGTTGCAATACTTGCAATGCCCGTCAATTTTCTGTTTAATCAGGAGTTTATCCTCTTAAGTACATACTTAATAGCCTATCCCCCATGAGCAAGCGGGGTTAATGCTCGTGCCATCTCTGTATGAGCTGTGAGGAGATGCCTTTCCCAGCAGTGGGACAGCAACAGGTTGGTACTATCTAAGGCAAATCTGTCACTGAACTACTACTGAACATAAACAGTGTCAAAAAGAACATTTCCACAGAATGAATTTAAGTACTAAACTTTCCGGACACGTGTTGTTGTTATTTAATCATTTACAAATCTCTCCAACACGAAACTAAACCATGTTATAACTTTAACGTTATTAGAACTTGCAGGTTAAATATTTAAGCAGTGAAAAGGATTTGTGAGGGTGGGAAATGTATACGTCACACGTTGTTGGAGTTTAACGCGTTCAATACAAAGAGTTGGATAATATGAACGGCTTGTGGTTTAAATAATTTGCTAATGGTGTCGATTCTGTTGTGCACAAACTAAACTTAATTTAGGCTATTGCTATATTTTACTAAAAGGCAGTGCGAGAAAAGGACGGATAAAGCTATGAACTAAGTTAGAGATGTCAAAGTAGTTTATGCCTTCCGCTTCACCGTGTTTTTAGTCGACATGTTTTTACGTGCACCCTTCATTTGTATGGAAATATTAGTTCCAACTAAATTTTGTCTGTCTCTCGTTTTATTAGAGAGAAAAGATAGCAATAGCCTAAATTAAGTTTAGTTTGTGCACAACGGAATCGACATCAATGCCACCTAAATTGTCTTATGGAACTGTTAAAACAGGTCAGCTAAGCTCTAAACTTTACTAACTTACATTAACTTACATTTATGTTAGTAATTTCGTGCGTAGAATAGCCTTTTCGATATTTAACCGATCGAAATCTCTAACTGTGCATTTACATAAAAAACATGTCTGATAAAGATTTCAACTAAGAGAAGAGAATTACGCCTTTGCGAAGACTCGGTAATAGAAATAATAGAACACAATATTTTAATTTAGGTAAAGGTATAGATTTCCACTCCTAAATCCTTCCTTTGTGTTAAATAGGTTTTTGATAAAGGGGAAAATAAGTTATATAAATATAAAAAAGTTAAAGGGGGAAATATACAAACAAGTCTGTGATTAGACCTGTCGATCTGTATGGATCGGAATGTTGGACTGTGAAGAAGATGGATGCAAAAAGATTGCATGTAGCGGAGATGAGAATGTTGAGGTGGATGTGTGGTGTGACAAGAATGGATAAAATAAGGAATGAGTATATTAGAGAAAGTTTGAAATTTGCGCCAATTACAGAAAAGTTGAAAGGGAATCGACTGTCTTGGTATGGGCATGTGATGAGCAGGGAAGAATCGCATGTGACGAAAAGAGTGTGACTAAGAGAGATGAATATAAATGTGGATGGATGGAGAGGGAGAGGAAGACTAAAGAAACGATGGATGGATTGTGGGAGGAATGATATGTGAGAAAAATGTGTAAATGATTGCGTGACGGTTGACAGAGAAGAATGAAAGAAGAAAACGTGTGTGTCACAAGTAACATGGGATAAGGGCAGGAAAATGATGAGGGATTTATAAATTCTTTGTAACAAGCGCAGCGCCACAATTCTTTTGTACTGAACCATACGGCGCGGCGTCGGTGGCAGCGTATATTTTCCTGTATGATTTGCGGTACCTACATGCCGCCTCAAATTAAATGGCATGCATGGGAAACAACAGACATCCATTGCTACTTGTAATCAATCGAAATTATTTAAATCACCGACAGGAATTTTTTATTAAATAGTGTCTGAATATCTTACGTTATATACGTTATACGTTACGCTACGCTACGTTACGCTATACGTTAAATACCTGAAGAGAAACGGTTGCATATTGTGAACAACCCTTTAGTTTAGAACATTTTGAGAAAATCTAAAAACGAAAGGTGGTAAATGCATAATAATTATAGTTGTTACCAGTGAAATGAACCCCGTGCATGTGTTGCGACACACACGAGGAGACACAATCATTCTAACTGAAGGTACTGAAAAGCATTTTAAATGCTTTGGAAACATTTTCAGTAGCTAAACATTTATTTCCACCACGTGAATCATTAAATGTTTCATATAAAATATAAGATTCTTTTTATGCAATTATTACTTCACACGGCTTAGCCGCGGGGCTAGTATACGTATGTTGCCTGCTTTTTCCAGATTTCCAGAGCATTTTATATAAATAGCCTATTTCCGAATAAGCGGATTTTCTTGAACCGTCCATGTGAGCCCGCTTATCAGAAAGAGCCTCTATTGTTACCAATATGCTTTTCGCCATAGCTTATATATCTATTTATCTATACCTTTTTTTTTCGGATAGGAAATCATCAAATGACTCCTCCCGCTCTGGGCGGAGCAGGAGGGAGTGTCAGACTTTTACTGACTAAAACCCATCCATGTTCCTTCATCGCCCTTTGAGTTCCGGGGCCACGGTATCTCTTTCGAACAGTCCCGCAGCCCCGGCAGGCATCGGCCCTTGCGGACCCCTTCCTTTTGCTGACTCTCTTCTCTTTTAGGCCCGCGAGGAACACGAACGCGCCGTCGACACGGCCTGTTGTCATGGGACGGACGGACGGCGAGCTCGCCCATAGCTCTCCATCCACAGGCCCGCGCCTACGGTGGCCGGGGGCCACCAGTGCGGAGTGCCACGCCACCACGTGGCCCGACGCCCGGGGCGTCTCCCGCGGGATATATCTATACCTATCACCAGGGGTAAAAATGAACCCCGCGGCCCGCGCGGCGCGGCTGCGTGGCCCCGGGCCATTGTTGAAATCACTTTTTTTTTTATTTGGTTTATTAAAAGTATAATAAGCAACCGATGTGTGGCCGTTGTTAGTTGTCGCTGCGATTGTGAAAAGTGTTTTATAAGGTGTACTTACCCAAACAGTACCTTTATGGGACGGAAACGTATCACTCACTAAGCTTTTTTTGCGGCTTCATGGGAGTGCTTTTAACTATTTGACGGTTTCACTTCGATAGTTGGTTTTATAATATGACGTCGAACATAATATAAAGAGGTATAATCGAGTGATGTTTCTCAGCACAAAACGAATTATTGTCTTTTGAATGTTTTGTTGTGATCGCAAAAAGCGCTGTTCATCAAATAAGTGATCTTATAAGGGTTCTTTTTTTACCTTTTGGGGTACGGAACCCTAATGAACAACAACTACAAGAAAATAACTTCTGTCGCAACGTCTGACGTGAATCAGCTCGCTGAACGCTTCGACCTGTACCTATTACGAGTCAAACAGCGTTTAATTGATGTTAGCGCATCTAGTTAGCGACTGTAAGGGGGAAAATTTGCAGCGTTCAAATTCAAATGTATTTTGATGCATATTATTTTGTCTCTTAACGTTATTAACGTTAGTTTTGAACATAACGTTTTAGAAGTTTAAGCGTCAGTTTGCGAGCAATTACTTAGTTGTGGAGTATACGAGTTACGTCCGTGTGTACCTTTGTAACCAAAGGTATTTATTTACCTAATTTAACATCAAAGGTCGTGCTTCGTTCCAAACTTGTTTTTTTTTTGTTTATAATAAATAGGCCTGCTCTTGACCTCGATCACGCCTGATGGAAAGCGATGGATGAGGTCTATGATGGAACGAGCGTGCCCAGAAGATGCCTGTTTTATTTTTTGTTTATTACAAAATAGGCTTGCTCTTGACCTCGATCACGCCTGATGGAAAGCGATGGATGAGGTCTATGATGGAACGAGCGTGCCCAGATGATGCCTGTCTTTTCAATGAAAGCTAAAGCTGGTCGCACATTGGCTATTTCTACGTTAGCAAGTAGTTGTTTTGAGACTTGCATTGGTTTAAACTTTATCGACGTCCCCGCGTTCAACGTCCATTATAGTTACACTATAGCCGTTTCACCCGATCCGACCCAATTGGCGCAGCGGTAGTGAGGCTGCCGTACGTTCGGTCCCGGGTGCGAATCCCGGTAGGAGCAAATGTTTGTGTGATGAGCATGGACATTTGTTTCCTAGTCATGGATGTTTATATATTATAAGTATGTATTTACAAACAAAAAAAAGTATCTATGTAGTATATCAACTATCTGGTGTTCACGACACAAGCCTCGTTGCTTAGTGTGGCACTAGGTAGCGCTGTGTGTAATGTCCAGCGATATTTATTTATATTATTTATTTATCCGCTACTAATCATTTAACTAACGGAATGGGGTAGATGACACATCAATCAATTGAGATACTTTTTAAGAGCTGTCAAAACGCGGTTCTCTCATAGATTTTGTATGGCAATAGCCAACTGTGACGTCACTGTTTTTCAACTCAATTATTCAACTATTTATTGATTTCAAAGCAACTAAAAATCGAATTTGGCAATTAATTGAAAATAAATCGGGTTTTCAGGCCTAAAATAAAGTGTTTTTTTTTAGAGATTGGCGTCTTGGAATTATTGTTTTAAGGTGTCATCTACCCTATTAAATTGTTGAGAAGAAAATAGTAGCCTAAGCATTCGGTTCGATTTTTTTTTAAGCGGAAGCCATGCTTCAAAAATCAAGTCCGTTCCTCACTCAAGCGATAGGTACTCACCGATGTACGGGTAAGGCCACGCTACTTTAAAATGTAAATGCTATCAACTAGTAATCGATCCTAAAAAATAAACTAGGTTACTATGTTACTGAATCTATGCCTGGCTGTGATGTTGTAATGGATACCCACGTTACATACTCTAGGTTTATTTTTACAACCCTTTTATTGATTACGTTGGAAGGCGGAACGAAGACGGTCCATCAAATAAATGCCTTGAAAAGGAAAAAGTGCATTAGGAAACTAGGAAAGGTGAATTTCTAATACTGGACGGTTATGGATTGGCGTCAAAAAGGAATAGAGTGACTACTAGTTTTACTAGACACTGCTAAATTTTGTGAGCAATTTTATACCTCATGAAATTTATCTCATGTAGTTTTTTATTTCACCGTTCACTAATCATCGAAATGTCGAAATTAGTTGCCGCGTATACGAGGGCCATCAAAACTTACAGCAGTATAAAAAACTAATTTCATAATGCGCGAAAACTTTGTAGAACAATTTTTAGGAATACTTACCTACCTCAAACGCTGAAAAAATAGTCAGTCGCGTAAACTCATGTTTGTGATGACACATAAGGCTTGAAACTATAGGAATAATGTAGAAACAGTCAAAAACACGACGATCGCTTAGATTAGGACACGGCCATTACGGTCGTTTTTTGAGTATTCCATTTTAAGACTCGAGGTAACAATAATAGTCGCACTCATATTACATAGAAGGACAAGGACCCAACACAGGTAGCTGGTACTGCAGCTGCGGAGATACAATCTCTTTGTACTAGAGACGGTCTATTCACATTCGTGTTACGGTATTGTGTATCTTGGCAGCATAACGCTACTATTCAAACTATTGCAAGCCTCTAACTTTGAGAATGGCTACACTACAAAATGTTTGATCTATGTTGTGGATTAATTGAAAATCCATTTACCGGTATAACATGACAATGGGAAGACACAGGCAAAGATAATCCAAGATGGCGCCACCATAGCTGGTCTCAATTTTGACCAATGAGGTTTGAAATAAAAAATTACATTACCACATTTTCAACCAATGACGATGTCGGGAACCAGCTATGCTAGCGCCATTAGTTCCACAGTGTGTCTCCCCATTCAAAACTTATTACAAAAAATGACCACAGAGAAAACAACATATCGCATATATTATAGCGGTGAAAGTAACTGTCTGTCACCTTTCACGTCAGGCTACGTTCAGGCTAAACGGATTTGATTAAGGCACAGGGATTGACCATGACCTGTGTTAGAAGTAGAAATTTAAATAGGTACATACTTTTTTTTTTACACTGGTTCCCGGTATAGTAAACGAAGAGCAGAAGCCAGCCTGACACACCACTTATCCTTGTCAACGAAGTATACACCACCTTTAAAAGTCGGGAACGTTTTTCCCATTAACTGGGTCGTTGAGGTCAATGCAGTCTCAGTCCTCAAAAATATAAAATAAATCTATTTTTTATATTAGGCTGTTTAACGGCTTCATACCTTTGCCTCTCCTTCCACCTGGCGAAAGCAAAGCGGGAAAAAAAAAGAAAATTAAAATCATAGTTTCATAGTTCGTGACAAAAATATTTAACGTTATTTTATTTCTTCAAAAGTGTATTGAAAAACGTCGTTTGATACACGTGGACATTTTTTATTGCAGTTCTCGGCTCAAAAACACCCTCGCCTACGGAAAATGTACTATTTCAAAACTCCTGAATCCGGAAATATTAGGGAGTAGGGTTCATTTCAAAGTAAGTATAAGCTACATTCGGACGGGTCCAGTATCTTCGTTGCCGAACTTGAGAGTAGCCCCCCAGACATTTGAAAGCTCGCCTCATCTAAATCAACAAACAGAGTACATCGTAATATCAACGAGGGGACAGTAAATGATGGCTGCCGTTGTCTTTGTTATAAACAAGCCTTTGTTACATGAAAGCTGAACGGCCGGCGTGCGGTTGTACTTGAACGACATTAATGGAAATGCATTATGCATCAGCGAATTTATGATGACATTGACGTTAATCATGGTAACAAGCGCCGCGTTTTGGCGGGAAACCCGAATAGATAAAGCTGGGGAGCTTTTTAATAGGGTAGATGCATGATTTTTTTTATCACTCTAAACAAAGCGTATTAACATCAGAAATAGCCAAGTGAAATTATTTTTTAAATATCTATTAAAAATACTAAGTTATAAGCATTTGAAACTGCTGATCAGACAGAGAGATCCGATAACACGAATGACGTCATGCTCTGCATCGACGTACAAAATCCATACTAAATTCCGTTTATCTAGAAAGAGATAGAAACAAAAGTTTAAATGGTTATAACTTTTGTGTTATTTTGCCGATTTATGTCGTGTTTCCGCTTTTTGTCATTATTTTTATAGTACTTTAACATTCCGTATCGAAATAAACAAAAGAAAATTTATGCATCTTCCCTATTGTAAGGCTCCATTTACACCGCCACGGAATGGAATGGAAACGATTTTTTGACAAACTAAATACGAGCCAAAAAAAAGGTCACGCGACTTCCGGAGAATCCTCGCGCATTCTCGAGAATGCCCTTAGCTACTTTATACAATTGACATAAAGTTCATCATGCTATGTATGTATTTTTTCTTTTGTTACGTAAACCAAAATTGACGAAGATACGACGGCGAAACTTTTAAATTTTTCAATACGTAGGAGGGGGCGCCCGCGCCGTGCTATAATTTTTAGTGCGTTGTTACGTCACGAGCCCCCACTCCCGAGTTTTGATGCGTTTTATCTTTGTCAGTATTCATTGATTTACAAAAACAAAAAAATATTTTCGTGACGGACTATTTATCTAACTGACGGACTAAATAGTTTTGCAATTTATTGAAGGTGGAAACTAGCCTATTATAATATATATGCATTTAATAATCTGCACTACGTTTATTTTTTCAGTACTTACAGAAAACTAAGTATATAGGTACTTACATTTATTAATAAAAAATATTAAATAAACTAACAACATATTATATAAGGGCATCAAAAAACTCCTCAATGCTGTCAGCTGAAAAAATAAACATTTTTTTTAAAAGTTCCTTCAAAACGGATAAAATTTAATCCATCAGCGCTATCGTGTCTTTAATGCTCTGCAACACCCGTACCTATTTAATTTACTTTAGTTTCAACAAGATTTTTATGTAAAATAACATTGATATCGTACCTAATTAAGTAATTAGTTCCATTAAGTTAATGAAGAAAATTATATTTGAGTAGAGTTAATTTAATACAAGCCAGCGGGCCTAAAATGGCCGTTTTAGCAGAATCGTAATATGAATCACAACTACATAAAATAATAATTAAAATACAATGAAAACGATGAAAATACAAATGAAATATGAATACAATAAAATCAAATAATTCCCAAAATGATATTACAATCCTTTCTCCGGCATTGTATTCGTACAGCGCTGTTGCAAGCGTCATGAGCACAGCGTCGAAATATCGGGAGCTCAAAAATAATTCAATAATCACGGAAGATATCCCGTAAGTGACATTTTAAGTATAGTAATGAACCGTGAAAGCTTAAAACATAATTTATTTTATTTGCAATGTTAAAAAATAACTTACCGTATAAATATTAACACTCGAAACTTCCAACGCTTTTCAATTGTAAACGAAACCTTTATTTATGTTTCGGTCCGAAAAGTTGAGTTGGCAAAAAGTTACTTTGAACTTACGAGAACACCTCATGTGAAATTGTGAACTCGTGACTGAAAAGTCGCTTTCGCTTTCACGGAGATATTAACTAGTAGGTATTGTTCTTAGCCGTGTGGTATGATGGTATCCGGCAGAGTAGAATAGAACCAACCCATTACACTCACGGGTGTCGTATAAGGCGACTAATGTCTGAGGCGGAACACCTTGCGCCTCCGTAGACCAGAGAATGGGCAGCAGCGTTTTCTGTTAGTCTTTCATCACTGCGATCTCCAATCCGCCTGCCAAGCGTGGAGATTACGGCAAATTCCTCCCGTCATGGGAGAGGCTTATGTCCAGCAGTGGACGTTATGGGCTGTTGTAGTGGTGTAGTAGTAGGTATTGTTCTTAAACTATACAGTGTGTTGAAAGTTAATCCTACTTTCAACGTATTTTCTGTACACAACACAACATGCTCAAATTATCAAGCGAAAAAGACCAATTTTTCATTCACATTTGAGTACATTTAAGTGCCTAGATGAAATGGCATTTCATCATTGATAAAAATGATGCAAATGGTTAATTGAACTCGAAATAAAAAAATTACGTCCTACCCACATTTCGCCCGTTATGTTTTTAAATTGCATGAATAAGGGGTGAGCTATTGCTATCAACAGGGCACAAATCCAGGTTCCATGGCTGTTACTGAGGAATTCCTGATAAAAAAAAAAACCCTAATAACCTGTACTCCGCCGTCTGTGTGAAGCCGTGTGGTATCCGGCAGAGTAGAATAGAACCAACCCATTACACTCACGGGTGTCGTATAAGGCGACTAATGTCTGAGGCAGTACACCTTGCGCCTCCGTAGACCAGAGAATGGGCAGCAGCGTTTTCTGTTAGTCTTTCATCACTGCGATCTCCAATCCGCCTGCCAAGCGTGGAGATTACGGCAAATTCCTCCCGTCATGGGAGAGGCTTATGTCCAGCAGTGGACGTTATGGGCTGTAGTAGTAGTAGTAGTAACCTGTACTCGACCTGGGAATCGGATCCAATTATCTTATACTTAGCAGTAGTAGCGCTGGCGATAAGTCCTTCATCGAAACTTGTTTGAAACTACGGTTTCGTAGACGGCCGAAGGGAAACCTAGGGATATCTTACCACAACTAAGTTATTTCTGGTTGAGTCGAGTCATTCTCATCTCTGGTTGCAAACAATCGCCGGAACCATACCGATTTATGTCACCTACCCATGTATTGTTGATTGGTCGAGTTATCTGGCCGGATGTGTAGCTACGATTTTCCATTTTAGTTCGTGCAGGAAATCATATAACTGCCTACTAGTTTCATCTTCGTGTTACCCACAATACATATATAATAAAAATCTGGGTAATTTAATCACTACGGTAGTATGTTTATCATATCTCCCTCCGAACACAAATGGTTATTTTCCAGGCAATACGTAAACACAATAACATACGATTGTTTTATCAAAAGGCAATAAATAAACAAGCACCTATATATATTATTAGAAGACAATGATATTTTATTACCGTACCGGGTATCCGGTTTTTTCATTTCTTTTGTGATAAGTACAATAGGATACTTGACTTATTTATAGAAATAATAATAATATTGCATATCCTAATATTGTTTTCCATTTGTTACAGATGTATCTTACCCCTCCAGCGTGGATATTCATGTCAAATCTGCACTGAATAATTATAATGGAAGAAGAGAAGAGGCAAGTACTATTAGTAACTTAAAGTGTAAACGGGACCCTTCACGAAACCGTCAACCAAGCACTATTGGCTTATTCCTGAAATCCCCCCTAAAAGTCCCCCTAAGAGGGAAAAGTGGAATCTAAAAAGAAATGTCTAGAATTCCCTCTGATATAGGGGGAAAACTGAAATCGCAAAAATACTTATTCCACAAATCCCAACTAAGTAACTTTTCGCAAACATTATTGCAGGGAAACGACTTTTGTGCTGCATTGAATAGTATTATTTAAAGTAAAGCTATAACGAAAAAAAAACGTGTATTTAAAAAAAAAACAAACAAAAAAAAAAATGAAATAAATGAATGAATGAGTGAAAAATTTGGATCTTGCACCCCAATATCTCCGTAACGAGAATGTTTCTGATATGGTCTAGAACAAAGAAATAATCGCAATGACGCCGGGGAGTAAGTGCCTTTCGGCTTCGAGGGTATCATAACACCTGTAATACAACACTACTTAAACAATTGTGTAATTTTCTTTCCGTTTTGACGTTAAGTTGAAAGCACTAGGTTAGCACGAGAAAAGTAATAAAGTTTGTGCAATTTGTTGTGATGCAGGTTCCGGTTTTTGAACCTATTTATGTTTTGATAATCTTTTACAAAAATCCTACGATTTTTCCAAAGCAAATCCTAACCCACCATACCTTTTATTACAAAAATAAAAAAGATTTCTTAATAATACGTGCTTATAAAATCAGGATAACTGCAATTGAAATAATTATGTCTGTCAAATTAGAAACATGACTTTGATCGGCCACTATAAAAGCCAAATTCATAACAAATCTATTCAGGTTGGTCAGAGCGAGGCGCAAATGGAGCTGTCAGTGGCAACTCATCAGCATATCTGTCAGTCCATAACGTTCATATCAACCAATACAATTTATTGGCTGATACGAACGTTGCGCTTGCAGCAAATAAGGATGAGTTTGAATTTGAAACATTTTAGTGGAGCGCCTGGGGGTATTGCCCTTAAATTTTTGCTGCAGTGAATAAAATATGGTAGAAATGGAATTTAGTTTATAAATATTTGCGTACATTATTTGCGTACATTTTTGATCTTCATTATAATTTGCCGTGATAATGAGCCAAAAATTACAAAAAAAAGTTTGAATTTAGCGGGCTACGTTTAAAATTTATGCTAAGGTAAATTTTGAAACATAGTGCAGGTATTGAGGATTTTTTAAAGGTTATTTAACCTGGTTATTTGCCAAAACATGACTGTAAGCATAAATTCATACACAGACACGAGTGACACTCAGCGAATCAGGCAAGAAGCAATACAAGTCCTTACTCCCAGACGAGCTAGGCACTTCATTTGGAAGTCGACGTACAGCCTTACTAAAGTATTGTCAAGAAGTGCTTGAAACTTTATGAGACCTTTATTAGAAATTATCTACCGAAAAATAAATATCCTGAGGAAAAAGTAATGAGAAATAGTAGTCCACAGTCTTAAAAATAAAGTTATTGACACTACGTCGTGTCATTTCATGCAACTTTAAAATAATGATAGATCTATGCAGGTGCGAAACACAGGACTAAAATAAATTAGTTTGTTTGACATATCGCTGTAAATTTTCTTGACAATCAACAGCACCTCGAACTGCACACTTAAAGCGGTCATAATAGATTGATTCAAATACAGGGTGTTAAAGACCTCATCACGAAGCCGTCAACCAAGCATTCTGTACATCAAACTAAGTAACTTTACGGAAAAATTATTGCTGTGAAACGACTTTTTTTATTGGGGTGAAAATCATGTTTGTGGTAGAACTCAATGTAACGCACTCAAAACATTGTGCTGATGGATGGATTGAATAGTACGGAGGTCGTGGAGGTGTTTAAAGTAAAAATCTTACATTAAAAACTTGTATTTAAAAAAAAAAAAACTTGTCAAAAAGTTAGAGCTTTGATCTCGATCATTTTTTTGTTCTACACCATACTCTGGGTATGGTGTAGAACAAAAAAATGATCGCAATGACTGACGGGGAGAACAAGTGCCTTTCGACTTCGTTAAGAGGTGTTTACACCCTTTATATCGACTACTTAAGTTGGTAGACATTAGACATTTAATTTAAAGTCATGTCGATGAGTTTAAAATCAATTTTAGCATTTGCTTAAAGGTTCGATTCCCTGATAACTAGACTTCAGAGATTTCTTGCATTATTCAGGCATGTTCAAGCAGCTATTGACATAAGCAGTCAGGTTCTGTATTGACTGCAAATATTGGGAGAGCATGCTGCATCATAGTTAATTCCAGGATATTTGGTAGTTCAAAGGCTCTTTGCAACCTGGATACCCGAATTGCCATAAGGAAATTTGACTTTCGAGTAAATAAATGTTTATAAACAAGTATGGGCTCGTAATGAAATTCTAATATATCTAGCAAATGATGGCAGTTGTTATTTGTCATACTAGACATTCTTTAGTGATACCAACTCAGCTCATAAAAAACTCAATGAGCCTCACGATATAAATTAGAAAATAAGAACAGAAACTGTTTTGTTTTAGAAATCGAAGAAGTTGTTTATCTTTTAATTCATCATTGAACATTATAATGTACATTTAATTGAATATTAAAATGTTCCATTTTTTTTTAATTAGAATTATTGTGATTTTTCTATGAATTTTAAGTCTTCGGTAGTTTAATAGATTTTCCCGTTTTACTTAATCGGGGACATATTCCATGAATTTGTTGCGATGTTTTGAAACTATTCGTTTAATTACCCTAAGTCGAACACATTTGCACTTTACTTAGAAAGTGCTGTATTAGATATTTTTAATTAGATATACATTTTAGGAGTTGGGACAGTTAAAATATGATCCTCTATCTAGTATTCCTGAATCTTATTTTACAGTAATTTTGAAAGTTGAAAATATGATTTAGAGGAGGTACCAAGACCGCAACCATTAATAACGTTTTGTTGTAGGTATAACTGATTCTGAATAGTTTGACAGTCATTGTATACATCATACTCATATTCTAGGAACTTTTTGATGTGATCCACTTTTGAATCCTATTTTAAAATTCTGGGACTTATGAAATATCTAAACTATTATTAAACAGAGGAAAGATTTGTATTTTTGTATGTTTGTAACGAATAAACTCAAAAACTACTAGACCGATTTCAAAACTTCTTTTACCATTAAAATCAATGATATTATAAAGAAGATACGCCATGTTCATACTGAATGGCGTTCAGATATCGTTGCGAGTAATTTAAAACTACGACAGCGATAGATAATACGGAACGTATAAGATAGAAAGAGATAGCTAGCTATCAAAGTGCAACAATTGTGTCACTTTGTCCTCAACAATTTGTGCGTGCTACTGCGATATCTACCTCTTTTTACTATATAATATCATTGATTAAAATGCTAAACTATTCCTGAGTAACATAGGCTTTATGTATTACTAGAAAAAAAATGTCCGCCCGTACGAAGCTGGAACAGGCCGCTATAATTAATATAAAAAAAACCAAGTCTGCAGCCGTTACAAAGATTCTGTTGATCCGGTGTGGACAGATTGCGGACTCTGACAGATACTTCAGCACATTGTCCATCCTAACGTTTCGACTGTTCTTTTAAAGTTTTGTCATCGATGTTACTGATTGTGTATTGTTCGACAGCCCCATCCGGACCAATGCCCAGTGCTGAAGGAAAGCGTAGCAGACATCGACACCGTCGCCATATACCCCACTTTCGAGTTTCAGGTACGTAGCGATTATTAACTATTTATTATTTTAGAGGAGTTCAATCTACACTATACCTATCTATATACATATAATAAAACAGTAGAAAAACTGTGTCTGTACATTGAATATATTAAAAAATAAATAATTGAGGGGGGTTTAGAAACAGTAATAGAGCACGAATCCAAAAAAAAAAGTGTGTCTGTTTGTCTGTTTGTCTGTTTGTCTGTTTGTCTGTTTGTTTGTACACGCTAATCTTCGGAACTGCTGGACGGATTTGAATGATTTTTTTGTTGTTGTATAGGTATTAAGTCTGGGCAAGATATAGGCTATAATTTATCTTGGAAACTTGAACACCTGATGCAGAACCACAACAGACCAGCTGAACTATAAGAGATACAAAAATGGTACCATAGCAAAAATTGTTCCACGTGATGAGCATTTTCTGCTGAGAGAATAAATTTGAAGATCTGGAACACCTGATGTGGAACTCCAAGAGCCCAGCTACACTTACATATATGTAGGAATGACGTTTTAGCAAAAGTTGTTCAATCTGATGAGCACTCTCTGTTGACTTATACAAATCGAAGATCTGGAACACCTGTTGTGGAACTCCGAGAGCCCAGCTCCACCATAACACATATAGGAATGACGTATTAGCAAAAGTTGTTCGGTCTGATGGGCATTTCCTGTTGACTTTTATCTTGGAAACAAACACCTGATGCAGAACCGCAACAGACCAGCTGAACTATAAGAGATACAAAAATGGTACCATAGCAAAAATTGTTCCACGTGATGAGCATTTTCTGTTGAAGATCTGGAACACCTGATGTGGAACTTTAAGAGCCCAGCTACACTATAACATACTTATAGGAATGAAGTTTTAGCAAAAGTTGTTCAATCTGATGAGCACTCTCTGTTGACTTTTAAAAATCGAAGATCTGGAACACCTGTTGTGGAACTCCAAGAGCCCACCTATGCCATAACACATATAGGAATGATGTCTTAGCAAAAGTTGTTCGGTCTGATGGGCATTTCCTGTTGACTTTTATCTTGGAAACAAACACCTGATGCAGAACCGCAACAGACCAGCTGAACTATAAGAGATACAAAAATGGTACCATAGCAAAAATTATTCCACACGATGAGCATTTTCTGTTGAAGATCTGGAAAACCTGATGTGGAACTCCAAGAGCCCAGCTACACTATAAGATATGTATATAGGAATGAAGTTTTAGCAAAAGTTGTTCAATCTGATGAGCACTCTCTGTTGATTTATAAAAATCGAAGATCTGGAACACCTGTTGTGGAACTCCAAGAGCCCAGCTACACCATAACACATAGGAATGACGTCTTAGCAAGTGTTGTTTGGTCTGATGGGCATTTACTGTTGACTTTTATCTTGGAAACAAACACCTGATGCAGAACCGCAACAGACCAGCTGAACTATAAGAGATACAAAAATGGTACCATAGCAAAAAATATTCCACACGATGAGCATTTTCTGTTGAAGATCTGGAAAACCGGATGTGGAACTCCAAGAGCCCAGCTACACTATAAGATATGTATATAGGAATGAAGTTTTAGCAAAAGTTGTTCAATCTGATGAGCACTCTCTGTTGATTTATAAAAATCGAAGATCTGGAACACCTGTTGTGGAACTCCAAGAGCCCAGCTACACCATAACACATAGGAATGACGTCTTAGCAAGTGTTGTTTGGTCTGATGGGCATTTACTGTTGACTTTTATCTTGGAAACAAACACCTGATGCAGAACCGCAACAGACCGGCTGAACTATAAGAGATACAAAAATGGTACCATAGCAAGAATTGTTCTACGTGATGAGCATTTTCTGCTGTGAGAATAAATTTGAAGATCTGGAACACCTCGAAGGTCTTGAACACCTGTTGTGGAACTCCAAGAGCCCAGCTACACCATAACACATAGGAATGACGTCTTCGCAAGTGTTGTTTGGTCTGATGGGCATTTCCTGTTGTCTTATAAAAATGTTTAGTCTGATGGGCATTTCCTTTTGACTTACAAAAATGAAAGATCTGGAACGTCTCGAATCGTCTCGCGCATCCCGTTGTATTCCCGTCTCCGGGCTCTTAAAATTCGACATCAGACGTTTCAGATCTTCGATTTTGACGACCCCGTTGTCGCTGGCATAAGCAACAGGATCCGCGTACGAAGTCGCGGGCAGAAGCTAGTATTTAATATTATAAAGAGGAAAGATTTGTATTTATGTATGTTTGTAATGAATAAACTCAAAAACTACTGCGCCGATTTCAAAAATTATTTCACCATTAGAAAGCTACATTCACCCTGAGTAACATAGGCTATATTTTATCCCCGTACTCCCACGGGAACGGGAACTACGCGGGTGAAACCGCGCGACGTCCGCTAGTATGTGTGTTGTATGCTAGTATGTAATGGACATGTTACATCGAGAATGTGCTTGTATGTTACGAAAATGTTGATCATTAAAAACTTGTAAGAAAAGAATTCCCGCATTAAATTAAATTAAATTGCGGAAGTTAGGTAGGGCAAGCTTCATAATATGTATAAAAACATTAAAACCCCTTAGCAAACTGTCGTCACAACACCCTCCGGGCTACCCTGAGCTTAAAATCAATGGAAATAAATAACCTTTTCAAAGCAAAAATACTAATGTTCAGAACTGATGGATTTCATAAATTAATTAAATCTATAATTCTGACGATAATCGAATACCTTCCAAATGTCAGATGTTCCAATGTAAATGTCATTCATCATCACTATCAATTCAGCATTCAATATGAATGGGCGTGCATTCAAATTAGACCGCGTAAAATTATACTCTATTTTTTCTCATTTTACTATTTGTCCATAAACTATTTATTTTGAACTTAATAAATGCAAAACAAAACTGAATAAACAATACGTAGGTAGGATAATACTTTCTATTGTGGTCTATCTTATAAGTACGTCAGTTTAGATCGGCTATGTTCGCCACAAATCAAATGGGATTTCGACCCCCTTAACCGAGGTCTGATTAGTCTACTACCTGAAGCGATTGAAACCAGACGTTATTACGTTTTGAGTTCACGGAATTTCTTCATGTATATTCATCAGAGAAACAACTGCTTTATTCACTTTAAAACTTTTCTATTGTTGGATAAAAATTACAAAAACTTAAGCATCGACTTCGACTGAGACTGAGTGGTCTGATTCTGAAAAAAATACTCGATCTCCTTTCTTTGTATTTTCTTATTAGACCTTTACAAACATAAATGACAACGTTTTGTAAAAAAAACAGGAAAATCAAAAGTTTACTTTGCAAAAAGATTTACTGTTTTATTTCCTGTAAAATCGTTCTACATCTTACAGGTCATGGTTCTTGACTACATAGTCAAGAACCATTTAGACAAAAAACTTTTTAAACAAGTTGCATTATTGACGGGTAGCGTTTTAGACCAGTTGCGTTTTAGGCGAGAAGCGTTTTAGACCATCTGCCAGTTGCGTTTTAGACCAGTTTGTACTTAGACCAGTCTACTTTTTAGACCACTTGCTAATTAGACCACCTGCTTTTTTAGACTAAATGATACTAACCCAATGCCTCCATGTGGAGGCTTTGTTTGTCAATTTTACACTGTTTTCCCATCTCAAATATACACATACAGGGTTATTGGTTAAGTCGACCTAGATCCGTTAAGGGGTTGCCGGTTGTAGTGTGCATCATTTCTGACTGATTTGAATATAAACACCATACTCCAAACTGAACCGTTTTTTAAGAAAGAACTTTAAACTTTTTTTCATAAAAATTGGCAAATTTTTTGCCTAGTCCAATTATTTTGTAATTTGTTCCTCTAATTTATTTGATTGTGTAATAGATAAGTTTTTTATTATTACAACTCGAAAATAAGTACCTAAACAAACCAGGTCGTACTCGTAGATTGAAGGTTAGAAAAAGGAACAATTTGTAAAAAGTATTTCCTTCTTTCAGGAATATTAAAAAAAAAGTCTACGGTAGGTATGCTGCAGATATTCTTGTTATAATAATTGGACATATCTGTGGGACATGATCTGTATGTTATATCTGTTGAAATAAAGAATTTGTTTTGTTGTTGTGTTGAAATAAAGAATTTTATTATTATTATCAACGTGTCTTCAGCTATCCAACAAGGTATAATACTTATGGGTATTATTGTAAATAATAGAAAATTTAGATAAAAGGCTCCCACGTAGTAGTGAACGTTAGTTGGGCACGGTAAAGGGTACGGTGTTTGATAGTCAGAAATGATGCACAACTAGCTCGACTTAACCAGTAACCCTGTATACATTTATTCTTACTTGAGCATATTTGAGCGTATGTGCTTCAAAAATTAAGGTGTTGTCTTTGATTTCGCGAAAATTTGTCATTAAAATCGGTGTAGCCACAGTAAAAAGATAACCAGTAGGTCGGGTCGGACGCGGAATTCAATGCCTAATGTCGATCAGAGGGCTAGGGTTGCTACTATCGGGTATACTGTGTGGAAAATAAAAGCATGTAATATTCAAATCAATATTTATTATAAAATAAAAATCTTCTTAATTATGTATTGGTTTGTATATAAACAGGGTGTAAAAGCCATCACGAAGCCGTCAACCAAGCATTCTGTACATCAAACTAAGTTATTTACTCAATCATTATTGCTGGGAAACGACTTTTTTTTTGGGGTGAAAAATCATCTTTTGTGGTAAAACTCAATGTAACGCACTCAAAACAAAAACCGGAAAACAAAAACTTGTCTTATTTAAAAAAAAAAAACTTGTTAAAAAGTTGGAACTTTGACCCCCAATATCTCCGTAACTAGACGGTCCCCAGGTATGGTGTAGAACAAAAAAATGATCGCAATGACGGGGAGAATAAGTGCCTTTAAGAGGTGATTTACACGAAACTAAAAAAATATTTCCGTCTGTTTCGACACGTTCGAAATTCCTTATTGTTGAATTTTATAATATAAAATATTCTTATGAAAAGTTTGATACTATTTTTCATTTATTTGTTCATCCGCAAGAGAACCAAGGTTATCGACGTAGCTCGAAGAATTGCCAAACATAGTGGCAGTGGGCAGGGCACATTGCTCGCAGAACGGATGGCCAATGGGGCCAAAAAGTTCTGGAGTGGCAACCGCGAACCGGAAGACGTTGCGTTGGAAGGCCTCCCACTAGGTGGACCGAACACTTGGTGAAGGTTGCGGGAATCCGCTGGATGCGAGTCGCACGGAACCGGACAATGTGGCGACACTTGGGGGAGGCCTATGTCCAGCAGTGGACGTCTTTCGGCTAAAATGATGATGATGATTTATTTGTTACGCTAACCACAGTAAAATTAACACCGACGACACACGAAAAAATGAAGTATCCTTACGGGGAAGGGGCGCGCGATAAATTATGTCAGCATTTCGGGCGTTTCTTTGAGGCCGACTGTACCGAGGTGTACTGTTTATTTTTATACTGTGGTGTAGCAATGACCCAGCCTCATTCCCGCGTAATTTTTTTCACGTCAATCACGTCGGGTTAATTAGTAGCTTCATCAAATTAAGGTGTCAGTGAACCGTGCAAATAATATTGCCATCATAATTATGTAGCGTTTATGCATGTGATAAACTAAAAGACTTGTATAGATTCCAGTTCTTAGTATTATATAATTGCATAGCACATGTGTGAGTACTTTGTACTGTTCAGCCACCATTTATATTTATTTATCTATCATTGACTTGAATATGCCTTGGTGGCTGAGAGAATGTCATGCTCACTTAAATGTCTCGCTGATGGTGGCGGGTGTGTCGGGTCATTTAGTTCCCTTCAATATGGTTGAGTTGAATGGCGCCGGTACATGCGTCATGTCTGTGAACGGGCGCTGGACTGGTCATCTCTTAGCTGCCAAGGTTCATTTTAATTACTTTATTCATAAATTTGATCTTTTTTGATCTTTTTTTGATCTAATCTTATACCCTGGACGCTCTTAGTGTGCACGTCTTTCTACATCGTTCTCACATATATGTATAATCTCAAAATTAATGATGTAACCAAGATTTTGTAACAATATTTTGATTTTAAAAGAGTGTCCATGGACTTTCTTGCCCGTTCTTCTCCATAGAGATCTACGCTAGGGAATAGGTAACTACAGAACTTTCTCAAGTTATTATGCCTTGTGACTGGGACTGTAGCTTTGATTTTCTTTTTTGTATTTTTGACATTCAAAAGTGCCGTAATGGTCTAATTGAAATAAATACTTTGAGTTTGAGTTTGAAAATTTAGGGCTTGTTTTGTGTTTAATTTATCACCTCATTACGGTTTATACGCACGGTTGAATACACTTGTCGACTCGGAATCGACTCGAGCTGGTCACATATTATGACCACATCCACATTTTATCGCATTTAGTTTAGCCAGAACCAAAATGAGGCTTCTGACGCCTTATTGCAACGCTTCCTGACCGGCGCAGTACGCAAGCTATTAATGAATGTGGCACATCTGTCGCAAGTTCCCCAAATACGCCCATGCATTATCAAAGTGCACTTTTCCGAAAAACTTCTTACTCGAAAGTCGAAGTAAAACTTGGAGGTTTATTAAGGTTGTTTTCGCCTTTCCGCTTGTTCAGAAAGTTTGTTTTCCGACTAGGTCAGCACTTCGCTGTCTCTTATTTGTTGTTAGATTGATGTGGACTTCAACATCAATCATACTTTCATTTTTTTCATTTCACCTAGTTAAACTTTATAGAAAACAACTCGTTTATGTCCCGCCTGGTTATTGGTTCTCCTGCAATACCGTAATTATTGATGCATGCAAATACCAAGCTTCTGAAATATATGCTTGTTGCTCCTGCGATACTAACTAAATGTTGTAAATTTGTCACCGCAGCAACTGTTGTGGAAAATTGTTAGTGAGAAATTAAAACGGATGCTGAACGCTTCGCTTATACAGGATGTAGATAACGACAAAAGAGTGGTATGCATGCGAGTGCTGCACCACGGGACCAGACCGCTGTACACGCAACGTTTACTGATCACAATGTGGTTTCAACATAACATAATACCAATGAAAAGAATTTGGAAACCATGTAGGTAGGTAGAATCGAACAAAACTGCTTTTTATTACCCCGTTCAAAGTTTTTCACAAAACGGTTCCATTCAACTCTGAATCCGGACGAGTTATGTGTGCAACTTTACTAATTTGTACTGGAAGTATTTACTCAGTCCAATATTCATTTGAGTCACATGATCGGGAGCCGCTTGTTGGAACTCGGCGTCGATAAAAAGTTAGCAGCGTGAATTCGAGGAGATGTTACCGTTTTTTTTACCTTTGAACGTTTGCTCCCGAATATGTAGAACAAAGTATGGATAACAATTCTGATGCGAGCGGCATACTTACCTGGCTTCGCTGGGTTCGCTTGGAGGAGTCGCTTTGCACTTTAAAATAAAAGAATAAGAAGTATTAAAACGAGTGTAAAACTCCCAACAATATCTCTCGAACTATTTATTCCGGATCATTAGCAATGTTTCTTTCCTCCGTCCAATGTAAATAAAGCTGGGATCAAAACAATTGTCTATTACAGTTACAGAGGATTATTTTCTTTCTCGATACAGCTAGACCACACGGCAAATGAAAGCGTTATTGATTTGCGACTGTTATATACTTTTATCTACACCCATGCTATAAATCCTCTATAAAGGTATCTGAAACAGTTAGCTTATGGCCAACATTAAAACAGCCAGTGTCATTATAACCATTATAACACCCAAACGGGTGTTATAATGTTGTACTGAATTTCATTATGCAACTCGTTTTAAAAAAAGAACATCGAATGTGGTAGTGAATCGAACGTCTAGCACGTGCGATTCACTACCACAGCGCCGTAATTAAAAAAAAAACTTATAGGTTAATTCGAATTCACGTCGTATCCCGCCATTTTTGTTCGACATTTGGATATTAGTATTGCATTAGGTATGTACTTTGTTGTTTACAAAAATGAGTGATACAAGCTTTGTGAATTTTGATAATTGAACAATCCAAAATGTAAATAATTATATTACTACCTATACACGGTTTGTTTGTATTAAATACAAGCAATTAAACTTTCCATGAATTTACATAGACTTAGAACACTGCAACACCCTATGGTTTCAGAACCTTTTATGGAGGATTCATATCATGGATGTAGATAAAGTCTTGTATGCAACTGTACATAATTAGGTATTAAAACACTCATGTGATACTATTATCACACTCGGCTTCGCCTCGTGTGTTAAACCCACATTCGTGTTTTAATACCCCTCATTATACAACAGTTGCATAAATAACTAATAGGGAGTGGTAGTACATGATCGCCGCAGAGTTAGAAACTAAAGGGTAGTCGGAAAATGGTTAACCAAATAATTATGTGGTTAACGTGGCCGCGCTGGCCACTTACGCTATGTCCTACGTAGGCGGTTCAAAGCGAACGCGATTATGACGCGATTCTATGCGGTGACACGCGAATTCAATGCGATGCGGTGCGACGCGGGCGGCGGCTATGTCCTACATGCACGCGAATCGTCCCGTAACCAAACAAAAACACGACGGCACCGCATCCAGTTCGCAAAAATATCAATCCTACTGATCGCATTCGCTTCATTTCGCGCCGGACCGCACCGCACCCCACGTGCGTTTGGTCACATAGGCCACTTCCATAGGTTTCGACTGTTTTTTGTTTTCGCGCCGCGCTGTGCAGCTTTGAGTTCGCGTCTAGATCGCTCACGCAGGACGTAGCCTATTGGGCTTGAGCCATCATACAACAGAATATCTTTATTTGTAAACTAGCTGACCCGCGCAACTTCGTCTGCGTCACATAAGCTACCTACTACCTACCTACTACCTACCTACTACCTACCTACTACCTACCTACTACCTACCTACTACCTACCTACTACCTACCTACTACCTACCTACTACCTACCTACTACCTACCTACTACCTACCTACTACCTACCTACTACCTACCTACTACCTACCTACTACCTACCTACTACCTACCTACTACCTACCTACTACCTACCTACTACCTACCTACTACCTACCTACTACCTACCTACTACCTACCTACTACCTACCTACTACCTACCTACTACCTACCTACTACCTACCTACTACCTACCTACTACCTACCTACTACCTACCTACTACCTACCTACTACCTACCTACTACCTACCTACTACCTACCTACTACCTATCTATCTAATCTAAATTTTAGAAGATAAAGATACTGTATATTTATTACAGATTTTATTTGTACAATAATTCAATATGATGAATAATATAATTATTTACATTGTGTTTTTGTGAAATTTTATTATTATGTTGTTCTTTATGTTTCTTCTAAGAAACCTTACACGCGGGTCGGAGCCAAGGATGTAAGGTGAAATTTAAATAGAGAAAGTGGATGATAGTGCCGAATGTGTGGATGAAGTCAGAAACTTTCGGGTGATTCGACAGGTGTTGAGAATGGTGGCTTTTTGCAGCATGTAAAGTGTGTGATTATCTGTAGAGTGTTGAGGCTTGTGTAAGAGATTTTGGTATAATACCAGTAGATGAGAGAACTATGGGGACTATATGAACAGTTTGTACATTCCATTGGGTTTTAATTTCAATTGCAAGATCTTGGTATTTACTGAGTTTTTCGGATATTGTAGTTTTATTATTACATTACTAATTTGCATGTCATTATTATTACTTATCATATATTAGTATTTCAAATGTAATTATTTTTAATGAAATTGACCATCTAAATCCTGAATGATGACGTTTGAATTAAATAACGACTGAAAAAGAATATTTTGTTCATAAAGTTAAATTCCTAATATATTTGCACGCCTCGCATGCTTATAATAGAGTGTCCCTAATGATCTTTTTGTAGTATCATCTGAACCTGTGTTATGCAAATAAGTAAATGATTTGTATTTCTATACATGTACATATTTTAAGTATGTTTAAGTTTTCCGTGTCTCAGAATATGGAGCCTAGCTGCTCAAGTTTTCATCAGCAATTGAAAGTTTTTCAGAAGTTTTTTTAGCAAAAGGCTAACTTTAACGTACGCATTTGCTCAAATGAACAACTACTGCGAAGTAGTGTTTACCACAACTATATACGATGAACGTTACGAAATAATAGAGTACTTAGAGTAGCACTTTTCTAAATCTAGTATATAAAAATCTCGTGTCACAGTGTTTGTTATCGAATACGATACGGCTTGATTGATTTTTAGGGTACCGTACCGAAAGTTTAAAAACGGGACCATATTGCTAAGAATCCACTGTCCGTATGTGTTGTCTGGTATCAGGCTGTATCTCATGAACCGTGATAGCTAGACAGTTGAAATGTTCACAGAATGATGATGTATTTCTGTTGCCGCTATAATAAAAAATAGTAAAAAAAAAACAGAATTTTTTTAGCAAAAGGCTAACTTTAGCGTATGCATTTTCTCAAACGAACGGGCACTTAAACGAACAACTACTGCGAAGTAGCGTTTGATAGTGCAGTATATATATATACGCGTTACCACAAGTATACGTATATAAGATGCACGTAACGGAAATAATAAATAGAGTACTTAGAGTAGCACTTTGCTAAATCTAGTATATAAAAATCTCGTGTCACAGTGTTTGTTATCGAACTCCTTCGATACGACTTGATCGATTTTTAGGGTTCCGTACCGAAAGGTTAAAAACGGGACCATATTACTAAGACTCCACTGTCCGTCTGTCTGTCTGTCACCAGGCTATATCTCATGAACCGTGATAGCTAGACAGTTGAAATTTTCACAGATGTATTTCTGTTGCCGCTATAATAACAAATAGTAAAAATTAAGATTAATTAAAAATTAAAGGGGTCCTCTACTACGATGGTATGGATGGACGGAACCCTTCATGCGCGACTCCGACTCGCACTTAGCCGGTTTTTATTAAATTATTTGCGCATATTTGGTGAGTCTGAGAATAGGTCGTAGGCTATTTTTTAGTCTCACACATACTCACATCAAAAAAAAGTATGCGATCACTTTGAAAAATCAAATTCATTATGATCAACAATATCATTATGATTAGGTAATTACTTACTTACTCAGTTTTTTTTTTATAAAATTTGTTTTATTTTTTAATTTCTAACAGGGTACTTCTATTTAAAGAAAACACACAACAAAGAATTTTTCTTATAAAGTTCAATTTAAAACAAAAAATCAGCTTATGCTAGTAATCACAAACTTTTTTTGATGTGTGAACTTTGTTTCATACACATCAAAATTTCCACGCGAACGAAGTCGCGGGTTTTTGGATTTGTAAGTTTTGGATATTGGAGGTGATCTCCTAAACTTATCCACTTTCAAAAATTCGTTTACTGATAGAATATTGTCAATAATGTCCCTATTATTGACAATATGTCACAATGTTTTATATTAAAACAAGCGAAAGGCCGCGGCGGAAGCTAGTAGTTGTATTGATTTATTCTTCGTTCAACCTGTAGGTATTATATATTATATCGCAGGCAATAACTACTACCTATCTTTAGCGTTCGGTATTAGTACTACAATGTATGTCGTGGCCCTTTCCGCCTGATCAGTTAATTTTTTTTTCGCTTAAATCATGCGGCGGCGCAAGCCACGCCCCCTTAAAGTTTAGGCCTATTAGGAAAGCGTCAGCTTTGGCGCGCAAAATAACAGTAACTCTCGTTCGGCGTGCGTCGTCAGTGCACTCGGTCGGTCGGTATCTTTTCATTCGTTATTTTTATACAAAGTCAACGGGGCGGGGATAGAGAGCGTTTTTATATTACAATATGGTGGAAAAATTACTTTTCCAAGGTCAAAATCATTCTTGCACCTTTATGAACTTGGAGGGTTGTATTGATGATTTTGATGATTATAATTGTGTAACTACATACGTCTTACAGTCGCAAACAATATTTTAATCAACATACAACCTAGCACTGGCCTGCAAATTGCAAAAAACGTAAGAAAATTTGAATTTCGCGGGCTACCCTTGAGCATCCACCTTAAATGCATTGCGTTTGAATCGATAAGACATAATGAGTTAATGACAAATAACGCTCACTCATAACTGGGGAAATGTTGGTGTACTATTAAGTGCGCCTCTGCCTACCCCCCCTTCCCCCCCTTCGGGAATTACAGGCGAGATTTCTTGCAATGAAGGCTGCACTACGAGTTTGAATTATTAAAGTTATACGTGCATTTTTGTTTTTGCAAAGTCAAAACTTGTTTGCCCTATTGAAACTAAGCGGCGTGATGAAGGAGGATATTCTAGCGCTAGAAAGACTTTGTGCTGGTAAAATAATGGTATCATTTTCTCATAGAACATCAGCTATTTACGAGTCGTAAGTTGTATGATATGAAACTCATCATCACCGTCTGCCTAGCCTTTTCGTAACTATCTTGGGATCGGCTTCCAGTCTATCCGGATGTAGCTAAAGAGTTATGCCTGATCCGTCACTGTTCCGATTGGTCACCTAATTTTTTTCCATACAAGGAGTCCCGATACGTCATCATAAGAAAACAGATGAATTTTTAATTTTAGATCCAAGTAACAGTACTTTACATGGATCGACTGTAAGATATTGTTGTATAAGACAGTGCAAATATTTTGTTCCATTTTTAAAAGCAAGGAACTTTGGTCATTTTACTCGTTTCATTTTCCGCAGCTCTTTAAGGGCAGGTAGTCCCAATTTTCCCAATTTTACATAACTTTGATTCAATAGTAATCAAAGAAATAGTGATTTTTTAAAGCCAAAAAAAATAGATATTATAGTTGACTATATTTACTAAGATAATTTGTGGTTCAAAACATGATATCAAAAACATCACTCGATGAAAAAAAAATCCGAACAGGAGCCTAATTCGAATATTTTTTTATGTTTTTCTTATTTTACTTGGAGAATATGAAAGTTTTACTTCCAAAAAAAATATCTAAGCAAAGTTAATAACATATAGAACAATTATTTGTGGTTAATTTTTTCAAAACAATTTAATCTTTTTAATAATAAATTATTATATAAGAAAACGGCTTGCGCACGTGGATTCAGTCGCCCGCCAGGCCTTGACGAGGTAGGACCTATGTCCCTTTTGCTGGCGCACGGCTGTCCCGTCGATTTATCGAATGATTTATTTAAAGAACGTAGTGTAATTATAACAGTACAGTCTTTTTTAACCGACTTAAAAAAAGGAGAAGGTTTCACAATTTGACCGTAGGATAACTTCGTCGTTTAGGAACCGATTTAGATAATTCTTTTTTTGTTGGAAAGAAGATATTCCAAGAGTAGTACCATGACCATGAAACTGGGATCTGATGATGGCATCTCAGAGAAATCGAGGGGAACCTTTGAACATCGTAGTGTGACTAGTGCGTTTGTTTTTTTGTTCATTGAGTATTTTAGAGCACTACTATTTAAAGAAAGTCTGGACTCGATCTGATGATGGAACCCGAAGACAGTCGAGGGCACTCCTCAACGATTCACAATAATTACCTGGTGTTTGGGCTTGATTAATTTGTATTGATGATAACTTTACACCTAAATGGGTTGTGGTCATCTTTAGGGGTCTGATGATAAAGACGAAGGACAGTCAAAGGAACTCCTCAACGTTTTACAGTAGCTACCTTGTGTTTGGATTTAATTCATTTCTATTGATGAGAACTTTGCACCCATATGGGTTGTAAGTGCCATTGGTCTGATGATGGAGACCATAGACAGTCGAGGGAATTCCTCAACGAACGAGTTTACAATCTCACGAGATAGATTATAATCTAACGGTATTTACAATTTTACGGTGACACATACAACAAATAAAGCATGTGTCTCTTCGTGAGATAAAAACAATGTAAGAAACCTAGTCAAATTGTTCGCGACAAGTGTCTCAAACAGTGTTTTTATATAGTCTATAGAAAGAACGTTCGAGAAAGTACGCTATTGCCGTGTTTGTGATTCTTTGTCGAGTACTTTCTGTTATTATTAGTTTTAAAAGTAAGTAGGTACAAATTCCCTCGAGAATAGTCTCGTCACAGGTGCGCGTACGCAAACTACTTATAAAAAACATCGAGAAATGTTAATTTAATTTCGACCGTACGCCGAGAGCGTAAAGTACCTACTTCCTTCTTCCGTTCGAGTTATTTATTATCCTTTTGCTTATAGTTTCCTTTGTATTTTTTTGTTAATGTTTTTTGTTCATGCTTTTTGTATGAATTAAAAGATTGTCTAGCGAACAAATACTACACACCGCTAGAGGATTCGCGAATATTTTTTGTGTGTCTGCTAATAGTATGAAAGCACAGTGCAGGCACCGCATAGTAAGTTTTGTTTTCGACATTGGAACAGTCAGTTTTGTTTACGATATTCAAGCAGTCAGTTTCGTTTCGATATCCGAATAGTTAACAGTTCTTTCCGATTATAGTTTCAGCTCAGTTTTTCCAGTATTGTCTGCTTGTAGTGTCTTACCATAGTCAAATAGTGTTTCATTTCTTCTCCATCTACAATAATAGTGCAGTATTTTCCAAACCCACCTCTCCGTTCCACGAAGCTAACGTTTACACCCGGAACTTTCGGTACAGGGCGGTTAGTGGCTCAGATTTGGTTCCGTTATAGTTTTTGAATTTCCAAACACGAGTCCACCCGTCTGGTACACAAATAATTGAATAAATTACGACTTGCAGCAATTTGCATTTACAATATCTATTCAAATTAATTTATTACATTTAAATGTTAGGTTTTCGCAATTACTACCTATTATAATAAATCAATAAATCAAATAAACAATTTAATAAAATAAGTTGACCTACTGCCTATACGACACGCTTACCTATACTGTGACACTTCGCTCAGCTTTGGGTTCAAGTCGGCGACGCGTGTGCACGACTCGTTTCGCGTAAAGGGTGGTAGCGTTAAATACCTACTTTGCTTGGCGTAGACGGCCTTAAGGTGACTACAAGAGCTAAACGCGAGTTTTATAATGCAAAAAAACCGGCCAAGTGCGAGTCGGACTCGCGCACGAAGGGTTCCGTACCATCTATACTAATATTATAAAGAGGAAAACTTTGTTTGTTTGTTTGTAATGAATAAGTTCAAAAACTACTGGACCGATTTCAAAAATTCTTTCACTATTAGAAAGCTACATTCACCTTGAGTAACATAGGCTATATTTTATCCCCATACTCCCACGGGAACGGGAACTACGCGGGTGAAACCGCGGGACGTCCGCTAGTTATCTATAAGTACATTAGACAAAACGGCAAAAAAATCACGTTTGTTGTATGGGAGCCCCCCTTAAATATTAATTTTATTCTGTTTTTAGTATTTGTTGTTATAGCGGCAACAGAAATACATAATCTGTGAAAATTTCAACTGTCTAGCTGTCACGGTTCATGAGATACAGCCTGGTGACAGACAGACGGACAGACAGCGAAGTCTTAGTAATAGGGTTCCGTTTTTACCCTTTGGGTACGGAACCCTAAAAAGCATATGATTCACTGCAATAAACAAAACCAGAAAATTATATAATATTCTTCAGGATCTAAGCTAGTATGATAGTGTTTTGAAAACATAATTCAACTAATTTTACTCCATAAAAAAAAATCATGAACTTATCTCTAATTTTTTTTTTATAACGAGCAAAAACCATACTAAAACACATGCGATCATTCTGTTTTTTGGCAAATAATTCTTTAAGCAACATATTAGCATCATATTGTTTTTAGTCCGATCAAAAGATTTTTTGGAAATCGCAGAATACCACTCATTTCGCACTATTTGGCCCGCAGTGACTGACGTAACAACAACTTTGTAGTGCAAGCTGATTAGAACTTTATTCTAACAGCATTTAAAATGAAGTTTGAACCACCACAAAATAGAGTTGCTAATTTAGCTCCTGTAAAACGTAAACGGGAATCAAGATCGAAATTTTAAATAAAACATCAAGTAAAAACTCACGGGGTCTTTGATACTCTTAAATTCCTTTTACACGTTTTATTAGTATTTTGAGTTGTATCCGTATGTGGTTTTAGGAAAATACAATAACTTCTAAACGCGAATTCCTATATTTCTGTAGCCCGATAAACTTCATATTTTCATTGGGCGCTTCCCAGTCATCTGATCAATAGTCAACTTCTGAACACTGCGACATTATCCAATTTCCTCGCAGGAAACACCGTCCAAGTTAAATCTTTTCGAGTTTCTTCCGGAGTTTATCCGTAATAAAAAAAATAGCAGGATAAACTTGATTCCTTCATCGAGGCACCCTCTTCTTTGATTGGTCCTTTGTAATCAATCTAAATGAATTGAAGGGATGAATAAATAATGTATGCATGTGGCATCAAAGAAACAATTTGATTGGGATTTCCGAACAGTTTGTTTCGGCGACATTAGTATAAAAAAAAACCGGCCAAGAGCGTGTCGGGCCACGCTCAGTGTAGGGTTCCATAGTTTCCCGTCCGTCACAATAAGTGTTCCCACTTATGAGTTTAAAGGTACGTATCCATTATGTAAAAATGCTTGCATATACGAATATACTACAAACTTAGTCCAGAAATTATTTTGTAAAACTTTTTGTCTTTTTTGTACAAAAACTGTTGTTTCCATCAAGTTCAAAATGATTTTCCTAGAAAGTCCTTATAAAGTCCTACTTTTCAGATTTTTTTCATATTTTCTAAACTTATGGTTCAAAAGTTAGAGGACACCTTGTTTTTTACTTTTGGAGCGATTATTTCCGAAATTATTGACGTCTGTGTCGATTCTGTTGTGCACAAACTAAACTTAATTTAGGCTATTGCTATCTTTTTCTCTCTAATAAAACGAGAAAGAGACGGACGTAATTTAGAGCTGTCAAATTTAGTTGGAACTAATATTTCTATACAAATCAAGGGTGCACGTAAAAACATGTCGACTAAAAACACGGTGAATCGCAAGGCATAAACTAGTTTGACATCTCTAACTTAGTTTATAGCTATAGCCGTCCTTGTCTCGCACTGCCTTTTAGTAAAATATAGCAATAGCCTAAATTAAGTTTAGTTTGTGCACAACAGAATCGACACCATTATCAAAAAATGATTTTAGAAAACCCCTATTCATTTTTAAATACCTTTAAAAAAAAATCACTTCCCACTTTACATATAGGGGGGCTACCCTAATAAAACATTTATTTCCAATTTTTATATTACCACTTTGTCGGCGTGATTGATATACATATTGGTACCAAATTTCAGCTTTCTAGTGCTAACTGTCACAGAGATTAAGCGAGGACGGACAGACGGACGGACGGACAGACATGGCGAAACTATAAGGGTAACCGTAGTTGACTACGGAACCCTAAAAAGGTGAAGGTGCTCTTCAGACTTGAACCACGTTCAATAGTGATCATGAGGATCATCTATATCCGTCAGGATCATTATATACACCAACTATTTTATTTGTATGTAGATGATCCTTTTATTCGCGTCAGCAGCCCACGTAGCATGACTACCGAAGAAACCTTTCTTCGAAGAACCAATGATAGAAGAGACCAATCTTTAAGTACCTGTCTTTACCACTATTCCTTTATTGGCTCTAGGCTGCATAGTCGGCTGATTGTGCCCGACTGGCTGCGGTTGGTCGGGCTTCCTCTCCCATCCCCAGAGCATGTCTTTCCTTACAAAATCGTGCTCCCTGGTGTATCCGGCTTGACCGGGTCAGGCTTGCTCCTGGCTGGGTGTGGTGCTGAATCATCATCAGAAAGAATTGTCAATTCTTTTGTTCATCTGTCATTTTGTCGACTCAATGACAGATGAACAACCCATATAGCCATTTTTGGTCGCAGATTTGATAAAGATGTAACAAGTCGCAACAGTTTCGTAACTGACACGACACAATGCGACTGTGTAGGGATTAGCTTTAATGTGTTGAAACGGTTCAGTAAAAATGTGACGGAAACTAGATTCAGTAACTTTGTGTCGTCGCTGTTTCGACATTTTACAGCTTAATTTGTAATCACACATTTTAGAAACTTTGTGTTTGGTTTGTAACTAGTGTGCAAAGTTGACACAATGTGTTGGAACTGGGTAGTAACATTGTGTAGTCGCTGTTCCAGAACACTTTAACACTAACTTGCTAATATAAAAACATCACCAGAGCCAGTTATTCTCAAACTGTCTTATTTTTGCTGCCGTTGTCTACCATTTCATTAAAATTAAAATGAGTAAAAAACCTCACGTAAATTCCGATTACAGAAGAGTTAAAGAATTAACGTCCCAAAATAACTTGAGTACATGTAAGTTAATTTTTAGGGTACCTTACCTTGTAAAGCAAAACGGAAAGTATCGAGTTGAAATTAAAACCATATACTCAAGTCTACGGTCACATAATGCTGTGAAAAATCAACCTTCAAAGTTAACGAAAAAAAGATACGGGTGTTTATGTCGCAAAAAACGTACGAGTATATTTCGAAACTCTCAACGGAATCAAAATTCATAGGGTACTTCCCGTTGGCCTAGAACTATGAAATTTGGCAAGTAATATCGTCTTATACTAAAAATACAGGGCACAATCTGAAAAAAAAAAAAATTGTAATTAAATCCTAAAAAAAATATATTCTTTGTTTAAAGTACGCCGTATAACTGTCAAGGCCGTTTATCTTGAGAACGCGTAAAGGTATCGCGTTGAAATTATGTCGAAAAAAACGTATTTTTCGAAACTCTCAAGGGAATCAAAATTTATAAGGTAGGTACTTCCCGTTGACCTAGAATGATGAAATTTGGCAAAAAGCAATGTCTTACAGCACATGTAAAGGATAAAATCTGAAAACCGTAAATATGTGGTTTAATAACCAAATAAATACCTACAAGTTTATTCGGAACCCTCGGTGCGCTAGTCCAACTCGCACTTGGCCGGTTTTTTATTATTATTGTAATTGTTTGATGTTGCATTGTTGCTAGGGCGAATTGACAGATACCTACTTATTTTATTGAACTTTAAACTTATTTTTTTCTCGGCTATTTACAGGATAACAGTGCGGATTATGGTACCGTGGAGCTTAGTAGTATAGCCAAAGTTTCAACTTTCGACTCTGTTGCGATCCCCCCTAATATTGTGATACCATTAAAGTACCACGTACTTCCATAACTTTGGGAAACACTGCAACCAAAAAGATATGAGGAACCATCTTAAAAATCCAGTAATTTTGTAACAGCTTAGCGTAACGTGTCGACACATTATCGTAACTTTGTGACTAGTTGTGACGAGAATATTTGTCATTTAATAGCATTTTATCAAAAATGTATTTTTTGATAGTATATCAATTTTATAGTTTATTCTTGCTAAAATATTTTGGTATTAGTATTAAAATTTGATATTGTATTTAAATAGACGCTTTTGAGCACTCTATGTATAATTATTTATATATTTTTTTTATAAAACAAAGTTTACTTTTCGCCCGAATTATTAAATTACGATCAATTATGGTGGCGCGTTGGTAAATATCAACATATTCAACGAAATTACACAGTAAATTTCTTTTCCCATAAAGATTTGAGCATTTTAAACCATAGAAATTAATGAAAACTAAATCTTTATTTACATGGGAGATAAGATGGGGTTTTTGTATTTTTATTATTTTAAAGATGTCACGCATCAGCCAACGAAAATGAACGAATGAATGAATGATTTGTGCGAACTCTGGTTAAAATATTTATTTATTTATATATTAAAAGGAGAACCAACAACTAAAATAAGTGAGTAACAATTGTTTAAGTGACACAGAGCCAATTACAGGTTCTCACGAGTAGACACAGAAATAGTAGTAGAAATCTTAAGATCACTAAATAGCAAGCACTATAATAGTACAAATAAAAGGAATTCAAATAAGCAATACGCACTAAATACACTCAGACACTAGGTTAGGCGTTGTTGACAAAGGGAAAATAAAATAGAAATAAAGCACTACGCGCATTTAAAAAAGTTTGCATTCAGCCGAGTACGTACAGAATAGGCTTTGGTGGAAAATGGGTCAAAAGAGAACTCCTTACAAAGAATATTGAAGTCCTTGCTCGCTCGCACTATGTATGAGTTTTGCCTATAGTTGGATGAGGAAAAAGGAATGGAGATAGGTGGATTAAATCTGACTGATCTCTGGGGGACATTGAAATGTAATTTATGCAGGAGATCAGGACAGTCAATCTCGTTATTTATAATTTTTAAAAGAAAAGTGCAATCTGCAAGTCGACGACGATCTGAAAGTGGCTGTAAATGGAATTTCTTGCAGAGATAGTAATTATCAGAATGATATGGTATACGCAGCCGAAAACAAAGAAAACGAATAAATCTCATTTGAATACTCTCTATCTCTATACGATTTATGTATTTACCATAACACGGGTTCCAAATTTGTGACGCATAATCAAGGTGACTTCTGACAAAAGAGCAATAGAGAATCTTAAGGGTTTTGGCCTTCTTGAAACATCCAGCGAGTCTCATGATAAAACCCAGTGACTTCGAAGCTTTAGCTACTATTTGCTCAATGTGCACGTTAAATAAAAGTTTGGAATCGTGAAAAACTCCTAGGTCACGAACACCGTCACTTCTCTGTAATAGCTGCCCTTTAAGTATATATGTTGTCGGGAGAGGGACTCGTTTCCTGCTGAATGAGATTACTGAACATTTAGCAGGGTTCAAGTCAAGCTTATTAATTAGACAATACTCATCCATCATCATCATAGTTACTCCAATCGCGCTAGTTCACATTGAAGAGCATCCATGTCGTCCTCCGAGGATATTGCAGAGAAAATCTTCATATCATCAGCGAAACATAGTAATTTTGAGTTTAGGAAACATGAGTCGATGTCCCCCACATAAATAATAAAAAGTAACGGACCCAATAAGGAACCCTGAGGAACGCCACTGGGAGCTGAAACCCTGCTCGACATGTAGTTACTGATAACGACAGCTTGAGATCTATTTTCAAGGTATGAGGTAAACCAACGTAGTAGATCTCCTCTGATACCATTATTAAGGAGCTTGGTTTTAAGAATATTGTGGTCGATTCTATCGAAAGCCTTACTGTAATCCGTGTAAACCACGTCGATCTGAGCCCCATTATCCATTCTGTCCGTTAAAAAGTCATTGAGCAAAGCCAGATTTGATACAGTTGAACGACCCTTAAGAAAACCGTGCTGAGAAGGGCTAAAAGATTGACACAGTGCTGCATATATATATGTAAATATATATGGTAACAATGTTACGTCACGGCGTCGTAAATTAGAAACCAAATGTTACTTTAATACTGTGTCGGGATCTTGCCCATTTTTAGTTGCAGCGACGGCATTAACACGGAACGGCGACCAGATTATGTTTCGAAATAAGTCAGTGTCGACGCTAAGTGTCGAAACGGTTACGTTATGTGTGCAAAAATGGTTATATGGGAAAAGAATTGACGATTCTTTCTTCAATCTTAAATTTCGGTGTGAAAAAGATGGTAAGGTTATAAATACCTATAGTAATGAGACGTGGTGTAGTCAGACGAATCTGTAGCGGCACTACAAAAAGTACTACAGCTACATTAGACAAAAAGTACTACAGCGCCATCTATGACACAGATGATGAACTAACCGCGCAACACGTCAGAATCCTACATCGCGCAAGCAGCTTTATCCGCGACTTGAGACTATATACGAGAACCCGACAACAACTGTCGGGCAGTGGCCCACCAGACATAACACCCGTCTGGTCGGAGGATCCTCCCTTTTCTACGGGGGATGAAGAGCTTTACACCCTGTTCTTCATACCCCCAAATTGGTGACCCCGAAATGGACGTAAGCGCAGCCTTCGAGCAACGTGACGTCATCATCATCAAGATCACTTCCTCAAGCCTTCGAGCAGCGAGACATAGCCAGCTAGCTTCAAACGGGTATTCCTGACCACCAGCATGCAGCGGACGCGCATACCTGGTCAGCACCCTCAACCTTGCGACCTTGGCACTGCACCTACGGCCGGTCGAGTGCTGATCCTCCCGGTCAGCGCCAGCAGTCAGCCACATCGCAGCGCCACTCTACGGCGCTACTCTACGGCGCTACTCTACGGCGCCACTCTACGGCGCCACTCTACGGCGCTACTCTACGGCGCACCTCTACGGCACCTCTCTATGGCACATCTGTCTACAATCGACTCTGGTCTCCGAGGGGGAGTGATGTAGCGGCACTACAAAAAGTACTACAGCTACATTAGACAAAAAGTACTACAGCGCCATCTATGACACAGATGATGAACTAACCGCGCAACACGTCAGAATCCTACATCGCGCAAGCAGCTTTATCCGCGACTTGAGACTATATACGAGAACCCGACAACAACTGTCGGGCAGTGGCCCACCAGACATAACACCCGTCTGGTCGGAGGATCCTCCCTTTTCTACGGGGGATGAAGAGCTTTACACCCTGTTCTTCATACCCCCAAAAATCCACTCACTATGATGCCTTTATACTAAAGTTCTATCTCAAACCAATTAAGTACCGTGGTAAATACCTATCAAAATACACGTCATTCTTTAAACGAACAATAGCTAGTTTTTTTGATATATTTCAATTTCATACAATTTTCAGCAAAATTAAAATATTAGAATCAATTGCGTTGTTCACGTTTCCCTTGCTTGGTACCTATCAATAAAGCACGAATATCATGTTACATGGCGTATCGTATAATCGTATTAACGGCGGGAGTGTTGCAGATCCCCGTACCGTAATAGGCTGACGTGCATCATTCCATCCATACGCGTCCATTACGCGCGCAGTTTCACGTTCGCTTTCTGAAATGTGTACCAATGAAAGTGGTTTCCATCTTGCATCAATTGATTTGTTACTACTTAACGCTACGTCAATCGCGTGTGAAATTGTTGGGATTAAATCACCTTCCATTTAATTTTCACCTTGTATTTATATTCATTGTTTATAAACTTTTATTCCTGACATAAGAGAGAGAGAGAGCTCAACCTTAAAAGATAGACATAATTATTATAATTATGTCTATCTTTTAAGGTTGAGCTCTATAATGCATGGAAATCATGATATTTAAATGTTAAACACATTTTTAGTCATTAGTAGTACTATTTTAGTTCAACAGATAGATACGCTCAATTTTTATGTATAAAAGTTATCTACATTGGTTGCGTAAATTTTGCGTGATGCTTGATCATCGAAACAGACAAACAGATAAACAGACAAACGGATAAACAGACAAACAGACAAAAAATCCAAAAATGCTGGAAATGTGTGAATTTGCTTATCCTAATTTTTTTTTTTAATATTTTCGATGTACAAAAACGATTTTTCTACAGATTTATTATATGTATAGATAGATGTAATAGGTTCACTAAAAATGTTTAGTTTGCAAAAATGTTTTATTACTAATCATTACTACCTATGAACTACTAAGCATTAAAACGTAAAGGAAGTTACTGTTTATAATAATAAGGCTATAACGGTCTCACTGGTAGGACCTCTCGCAGACTCTCGCTCGAGCAGTGGGCACCACACTATAATCCACGACTCGGGCCCAGTACGGGATGTGGGTATCACATGACTTCGACTGCCTGGTTCTAGGATGATGTCCTCACGTTTTCCTACACCGTTAAAATAAACTTACTGAAAGGGCCAATTAATTGCTTAATGTTATATTTTCAGCCGAGCTGGTTGCGCACAAAGGAGTTTTGGGACAAGTCCTTTGAGGATCGCTATGAAAAGATACACAACGATACATCACGGCCCAGGTTGAAGGTAAGTTCGATAACTACACAAACTACATTACCTGTCAATCTATCCTATCAAGTTGCACCATCAACGCCTTCGTCAAATAAGTGTCTGTCGCCAACCTAAAGTGACCGAAACTTTAGACTCTATAGCAACTTAAAATGATTTCGTAGTACGATACCTACCACTAAGACTACTTTTTTGGACTTTAAAGTAATTCTTGGTTCTGGGTAGTACACTGCCAACATTTTGAAACCACCATTTATTTGATTCTGACTTAGATTAACCTGTTTAGGTTTGGCGAAGACGTACGTATCTACTCACTTCCCATAAAGAAGACCGTCGGCGTATAGCAAAAAGTGTCTAGCAATTTCTATTCATTTTGTGAAGTTATATTTTTTCTTCCCAACAACAGGTAATAGTGGTCCCTCATTCCCATAATGACCCAGGATGGCTGAAGACCTTCGAGCAGTACTTCGAATGGAAGACAAAGAACATCATCAACAACATTGTGACCAAACTGCATCAGTACCCGAATATGACCTTCATTTGGACAGAGATCTCGTTTCTGAACGCTTGGTGGGAAAGGTCTCACCCCGTTAAACAAAAGGTACATTGTATTTGTAAACATAGCTGAAGTTGTCATTGACAAATCATTTTAGAGGTCACGTATTTTCGTTGTTGCTTTTTGGTTTAGTACCGAATCTAGTATTATAAAATCTATCTTTAGGCGTGCTCTTACGTAGGATATTTGTCACTACTATGCAATGATATTATATAGTAAAAAGAGGTAGATATCGCACTAGCACGCACAAATTGTTGAGGACAAAGTGATACAATTGTTGCACTTTGATAGCTAGCTATCTCTTTCTATCTTATACGTTCCGTATTATCTATCGCTGTCGTAGTTTTAAATTACTCGCAACGATATCTGAACGCCATTCAGTATAAACATCGCGTATCTTATTTATAATATCATTGCTACTATGTATATAGTAATGGATAAGATGGTTGGTTATTTGATTAATTTATAATCTATTCAGGTCATACTTCGCATTTTATAAAATTATAAATATCCAATACACCTGAAATCTGTCGCTCATGGGTAATCATCAAAACGTAATTTTTGATAACTAATGAATATAAAGGGGAAGATTACTTTCGTCTCCGTTTGGAAGCTTAGCGTAGCCACAATAGGCTTACGGATATGCAGTCATCCGTGCCCTAATTTTAATTATAGGTCGTTAATTAATCCCATGACTAGACGAGCGTTGTACTCATATTTTGACTGCGATGGCTAACGCCCTACCCTTTAAAAATAATAATTACATAAAGAATATGCCGATGTAATTATTTTAAAAGCTTGCGTAGAATTAATTTAAAAAAATAAAGACTGTAAGATAAATGAGTATAACTCTCGGAGAATAATCACCAGTATCACTGACTAACTGGCACTTTTCACACTTATGCCCTTAGTAATAAGGTTGAAAAGTGGTTGACCGTCAGCTAGCTATAATAATTGTTTTGTTATCATCATTACAGTTATTGAAAAAGTTGATAAAAGAAGGTCGTCTCGAGATCACCACGGGCGGCTGGGTGATGCCCGACGAGGCGTGCACGCATATCTATGCGCTAATTGACCAGTTTATTGAAGGTACCAACATAAACACTTTTTGTTCATATTTTGGTTGAAAATCTCAAGTATTGGGTATTATATTTTGATCTATTGTTTAGGCCATCACTGGGTGAAAACGAACCTCGGCGTCATCCCGAAGACAGGCTGGTCCATTGACCCTTTCGGTCACGGAGCAACTGTACCATATCTACTAGATAAAAGTGGTCTTGAAGGAACCATCATACAAAGAATCCATTACGCTTGGAAACAATGGCTGGCGGAGCGACAGATTGAAGAATTCTACTGGATGGCGGGCTGGGCAACCACCAAACCCTCCATGATTGTCCACAACCAACCTTTCGACATCTACTCGATAAAAAGCACGTGCGGTCCACATCCGTCGATCTGTCTAAGCTTTGACTTCCGTAAAATCCCTGGTGAATATTCTGAATATACTGCTAAACATGAAGATATAACTGACCATAATTTGCAAAGCAAGGCGAAGACTTTGGTGGAGGAGTACGATCGTATCGGATCCCTTACACCACACAACGTGGTGCTGGTGCCGCTGGGAGACGACTTCAGATACGAGTACAGCATCGAGTTCGATGCTCAATACGTTAACTACATGAAGCTGTTCAACTACATCAATGCTCACAAAGAGATTTTCAATGCTGACGTGCAATTCGGAACGCCAGTCGATTACTTCAATGCCATGAAGGAGAGGCATCACCTTATACCGACATTAAAAGGCGATTTTTTCGTGTATTCAGATATATTTAGCGAGGGCAAACCGGCTTATTGGTCAGGCTACTACACGACCAGACCTTATTTGAAGATTCTCGCTCGCCAATTCGAACATCAACTCCGAACTGCAGAGATATTATTCACCCTTGTATCGAACTACATCAACGGCCACCAAGGGTTTGGAGCATCTGAGAAGAAATTAGAAAAATTCTACGAACAGCTCATTTACGCAAGAAGGAACTTAGGTCTATTCCAACATCACGACGCGATTACTGGCACATCCAAATCTAGCGTAATGCAAGATTACGGAACTAAATTATTCACTAGTTTGTATCACTGCATTCGCTTGCAAGAAGCCGCGCTCACCACTTTAATGATCGTTGATCGTTCGCTGCACTCGCAGAGTATACTACAAAGCGAAACGGAGTGGGAAACCTACGGCAAACCGGCCAAGAAACTGCAAGTGTCTTTCATCGACAAGAAGAAAATTGTGCTTTTCAACCCCTTGGCTGAAATCCGAACCGAAGTAATCACTGTGAGGGCCAACACCTCAAACATCCGCGTGTTCGATACTCACAAGAAGCAGCACGTGATGTACCAGATCACGCCGAGTATCGACGTGCAGGACAACGGCAAGCGGGTCGTGAGCGACACCAACTTCGACGTCATGTTCGTGGCCACCATCCCGCCTCTCACGTCCATCTCCTACAAGCTGCAGGAGCACACCAACACCTCTCACCATTGCGTTATATTCTGCAACAATTGTGAAGATTCCCAGAAATCTAACGTATTTTCTATCAAGAAAATGATGCCTGGTGATATACAATTAGAAAATGCGGTGTTGAAACTTCTTGTCAATAGGAACACTGGATTCTTGCGACAGGTTTATAGGAAAGATATTAGGAAGAGGACTGTTGTTGATGTGCAATTTGGGGCATACCAGAGTGCGCAACGTCATTCAGGAGCGTATCTTTTCATGCCGGATTATGATTCACCCGAAAAAAATGTTCTGCATCCTTATACTAATCCCAATAATATGCAAGATGATAACATAATCATAGTTTCCGGCCCGATCTCTACTGAAATTACAACAATGTACTTGCCGTTTTTAGTTCACACCGTGAGAATATATAACATCGGAGACCCAGTGCTGTCGCGTGCCATTCTTATCGAGAACTTGGTAGATTTCGAGAGTCCTCCCAAAAATAGAGAAACTGAGTTGTTTATGAGAATTCAGACTGATATTCAAAACGGTGACATTCCGGAATTCTACACAGACCAGAACGGATTCCAGTATCAGAAGAGAGTAAAGGTGAACAAACTGGGCATCGAGGCAAACTATTATCCAATAACTACTATGGCGTGGCTGCAAGACGAGGAGACCAGACTGACTCTGTTGACTAACCACGCTCAAGGTGCGTCTGCGTATGAACCTGGACGATTAGAGGTGATGCTTGACCGACGGACTCTCTATGACGACTTCAGAGGAATCGGGGAAGGAGTTGTGGATAACAAACCTACAACTTTCCAAAATTGGATTTTGATTGAATCAATGCCAGGTGTCACGCGGAGTAAGAGAGATACTAGCGAGCAAGGTTTCAAGTTTGTGAACGAACGTCGTTTCGGGCCCGACCAGAAGGCGAGCCCCTACCAAGTGCCGTCTCAAACCGCGGAATTTCTGAGCCGATCGTTCAACTACCCCGTCAATGTATATCTGTTGGATACCAGCGAAGTAGGCGATATCGAAGTCAAGTCATACCAATCGTTTCTGCAGAATTTCCCGGCCGGCATACACTTGGTGACTCTACGAACCATAACTGACGACGTACTTGAACTTTTCCCGAGTCCCGAAAGCTACATGGTACTGCATCGACCAGGGTACAGTTGCGCCGTCGGTGAGAAACCAATCAGCAAGTCCCCGAATTTTACGTCCAAAACCAGGTTCAACGGTCTGACTATAAATAATTTAACTGCAGTCAGTTTGACAGGCCTGAAGACGTTCAAGACTCTGAGCGGATTGGGCGATATCCACCTGGATCCTATGGAGGTAAAGACATATAAGATCAGGTTTTAAAGACTGTTAGAAGTAATAGGTGTAACACATTTGTAATTTTATTAAAACTTACAACTTATTTGCCAGAACACGCTTCGGCAAAGCTTAAGATAATAATATGTAGGAGGAATAAGTAGGAAAATGCAATTTTTGATGGTACTTTTAGTATAGGTACTCGTAGCTACAATATATCTGACCGTGTAATAGTATACTCGTATTAGTAGAATTATTTTCAATTCACGTTATACACTCTCACTAAGTCATGGTAATTTGCCCTGTATATTAAATTATAAAAATAATTTATTGTCGAACCAATGGCTGTTTTAGTTCAACGGAAATTTCGACTTCTAGATAAATCTACCTCAGGACCAAATGTTATACCTGTTTATCTATTGATTCTATTACAAATGATTTAATATACTAGTTCAATTAATTATAGTCTATATTTGAATCTCCTATTAAGTATATTAATCTTCTAACTTTTATCACTGACTTTTGTAAAAATTGTTTTCCTCTATTTTCATGTTTACAACACAACACAAGTTTATGTTATGTGACGTTAGCGCTAAGTTTGGAAAAGGTACATTACACATAATAACTTCTTACATTCATAATAGTTTGCTGTGATACCATTCATGACATACTAAATATATTTTATATTAATTTAGTTACCGATAGTTTAATAGTTATAATGTAGTCATTCAAATCCTTTTTTATTGATCTAATGAGATTACTTGTACAACTTAATTCTTCCCTATTAAAAGTCTTATTATTAACAATAATACACTTTGTCTGTGACAAAGGCTTTTAGGTTGTGTCTTATGTTTTGAATTGATTTAAGTATTTTTAAGTTTGAAAGTGATATTTAAGTTACATGTAATATAGTAAGTTATAATTTAATCCATATGCTAGGCATACAATTTATATGAAAGGAAGGGTGTTAAAGTCTTTAATATATGAACTTTAACATTTATTTTCACCCTTGCCTTAGTTATTATGCCTTATTAATAAAAAATATGCAGTTCTAAAAGAACAAATAAGTAATCATATAAAACTGAATTGTCTCAATACGTTTAAAGATCTGTGTAGGGTTTTTTTTAATAAGGCTTAAGTATATTTCCTGTTGCATTTGATGGACCAAACATTACTTTTTCATTAGTTGTTAATCTGTTTAGCTTGTTCTTCTGTGTTGCAAGTTGCTGTAGTTAATTGCAATTTCCACTTTAACTTTTGTGAATATTTTTTGTAAATATAGTTGTGAAAGTGTATATTTTTAAGATATTATTTTTATATTTTGAAATGGTCGCTATTAATTTAGTCTAGTAGGTACAATTAAATCAACATATTTTTATTATTTACGGCTCATCTTATTGTAACCGTTAATATAATTATGTTTTGGATTCTCATACTACACTTATTGGTTATAATAATTTGTACAATATTATGCATCAACATCAATTTTATAAAAATATATTATTGTGATAAGGTAGAACTCGAAATCATTACCATCGATAATATTTAGTCAATGAAAATTAGATCTTAAATGGATGTCAAGATGATTAATCAATACTAATTGTTAAGCTGACCGTGATTAGTTTATATAATCTGTTTCTCATTAAGTAGAACTGTAATATTTCGTTGTATAATTTGGTTGTAATTGACGTTATTTAAACATAAACTAGCATCTCAAAATGTGTGTACATTTTTTGTCTGGAAACATGTAGTAGATGAAATAAAATTTAATAAAATATACAAGAACGTGTTTATTTTATAATAATATAATCCCATTCATTCCAAACAACGGACAGTGATCCTGATAAGTCTCTCTTTAGAATATATTTACTTAGTAAAGATAATGCAAACAGTTATTCAGGAATTAGAATTTTATGTAACTTTAACAATAGTATGTACCTATTTATAAAATTACTAGTAAAAAGTATAGTCGAGTCATTTCTTCTTTATTCTACTCGCAATCCACTCGAGCCCTAAATGTAATCTGGAAAGAGAAAAAGTAAATTAAATAAGATAACAGTCCTGATTACCAAGCACAGTAACAAACGAACCTCTATAGGGTCCCAACACCTGACAACACTGTGACTGGCACTGGCTTGCCCACCATCAGGGATTTTAGTTTTGATAATACAAAAATTAAGTCGCTAATTTGTCGAAATTTATCGCCAAATATCAGAATTTGTCGGTCACTGGTTCAAAAGATATAAGGGTTTATAGGTGGCCGATCTGGAGAGAGTCTCCCCAGCTTGGCCACATGTATATCTCTAAAGCTAGGGCACCTAGCGAAGATCTGTTTTCTACCATATTTTGTCGCTAATGTGTCGGAATTTGTCGTCAAGTCATAGATTTGATCGGGTCTTAATTTAGAAGATATAATGAGTTCAATTAGTAAGGTATAGTCCAAGAGCTAGATCGAAAGAAATTAGAGTGTTCATTCGATCTAGCTCTTGGACTATACTTACTAATTGAACTCATTGTATCTTCTGAACTAAAACCCTATTAAATCTGTGACTTGGCGACAAATTGCGAGTAATTGGCGACAAAATATGGGAGAAAACTGATCATCGCTAGGTGCCCTAGTTTTTGAGATATACATGTGGCCAAGCTGGGGAGACTCTCTCCAGATCGGCCACCTATAAACCCTTATATTTTTTGAACCAGTGACCGACAAATTCTGATATTTGGCGACAAATTTCAACTAATTAGCGACAATTTTTTTGTGTTAAGTATCAAAATTAAAATCCCAGATAGTGGCCAAACCAGTGTCAGTCACACGACAACACTGCTAGTTACAGCTAGACTATCCCCGACATCCCGACTCTCATCATAAAATAACACATCTAACAAAGTCCGTGACTACAAAAATGCTAACAATAACAACGCTTGGTTCCAAAAATATTAAAGAACAATCTTACACTGTCACTTACGGATGATTAATTATTCTGAGATTATTGTGTGAGCTCAGAATAATTGATAACCACGGAAGATATTCCGTACGTGACAGTGTAACTTGCAGTGTGACTTACACTGTAAGTCTATTTAAGCACCGTGAAAGCTTATACAGTAAGTAATTATAGAACATTCTATAAACCTTAGCTATGAAGACTGAGCAATTTATACAGTGTGCATCACGAAGCCGTCAACCAAGCATTCTGTCAAACTAAGTAACAACTTTATGCAAAAATTATTGCTGGGAAACGACTTTTTTTGAGGTGAAAAATCATGTTTTGTGGTAGAACTCAATGTAACGCACTCAAAACATTGTGCTGATGGATAGATTGAATAGTACGGGGGTCGTGGAGGTGTTTAAATTAAAAATCTTACATTAAGAACTTGTACCTATTTAAAAAAAAAAACTTGTCAAAAAGTTAGAGCTTTGACCCGCAATATCTCCGTAACTAGAAGGTTCCCAGGTATGGTGTAGAACCAAAAAATGATCGCAATGACGAGGAGAACAATTGCCTTTCGGCTTCGTTAAGAGGTGTTTTACACTTTTTTATAAAGATCCTGACCTAACATCCGAATCAAATACGTAAATATACATGCCATAGATATCACATACATGGTGTCTGTGTGTGTGATATGTATGGCACACTCCACATACGCACACACAAGTCGGCTCCATCACATTCCATATCAGCATCACCCTAGTCTCCACTCAGGAAATCAAATACCGAGCCCCAAGATACAGACTAAGAACTGTCTAGTTTGGGGTTCAATCACTAAATGATAAATGATGTTTATTTTGCAAGTAGGTTTTTACAAACACTTTTACACGTCATTTTTTTTAAACTAGATGGGGCCGGTGTTTCGTACCTGACTACTCTGAGAAGAAACAGCCGAAACAAACTCAGAGGTCTTAGTCTCTTTTATAGTCCAGACATAATCTTGCTCAATTCACATGAGGACTATGCAGATTAGTGCCTGAGATGGTCTTTTGAAGAAAGAACCACACAGATTTGAGTGGACCTGTCCAGGCAGTGCAAGCATTTGTCTGTTAACGTGTAGCTTGACTTATAACTCAAGGAGCTCAACGAAACGCCGCAATGTGTGTGTGGGAAAAAAACAAACAAAACATAAAAATTCACAATAATCAAATAAAATTAATAACAAGTTCTTTCCAAATGAATGTAAGTAAAAAAAAACATTAAGTGTCGCAATGATAATAAAAAAAAAGTTAAATACTTAATAAAATAAGTATTCATGTCAAATCAGTGAATGTCACATAAAATAATAAAAAATAAAAGTAAAATAATAAAATACATGTCAAAAAAATCAATGTCAGAGTGTATAAAAGAAAGGAATCAATAATCAACAAGCGAAGTCCGAAATTTCGACATTCACAGAGCAAATTTCATTGGAGCAGCTTAATCCCAAGCTTTTTTATCTTCAAGAGAGTGATTAACATGATAGTAGACTTTCACGCACAGCTTCCGTTTTATAAACGATTTGAATTTATTTAGGCTTAGTGCTTGAATTTGGCTCGGAAGTTTATTGTAAAAGCGTATACATTGGCATCTGAACGTACCCCCTATTTTTCTATTTCCAATAACAAGAATATTTCTCAACACAGAATCGCAAAACCAGCAAATGTGTCTAAAAATTATTAAGTGAAGCGTAACAATCATTCTAGTCCAGTTATGAATTAAGAAACCTACCCTAACCAAGAAAGCAGATACAATACAATAATTCAGATTCCTAAATAAACCGCTACCGTTTCTATGCAAACACATCGTAAATTCCTACGCCCGACGAGGCGACGTACGATACGATACCGCTTTTAAAGTAACTAACTAAAGGTTGAATTTCTATAAAACCTATGCACAAAACAGACATAACACATAAATATTTTCGAATAAAACTCGAAAATATAATATTGCAACTGAGTAGTGTCATCAAAACCCGATAAAACTTTCAAATTACAACTTTTACGTTAATTACCTAGGTAGGTACGTAAAAAGTGAACTTTCACACAACTTGGGTAAACTTTGATTTATGACCTGCAGATACACTTAGAGCCATCTAGTGCACTTGCATCAAACTAAATGACGCATGACGTTTGCAAAAGAGCGCGCGAAATGCAGCTCATGTTTGAATAAAGTCGTATCGCGGCGAGTCTCCTTGTTAGTGTGGGTTATTTCTATTATTGCTATAGAATCATACATAATTCATACCATATAGATAGGTTAAAAATTAAAATGCTTATGTAAACAAAATACTTTATTTTAAATAACGATAAATAATGGTTACAGTTTTCGGTTTCTTCTCAGCTGGTACCTTTTCTTATTATTTCCTCTAGGCACGTCGAGCACGTCCGAACAGCTTTTTACAATGATAGTAGTTACAGGCTAGCATAATGTACATAACTCGTTATTTGCATTGTCACAATAAATTATCTCTTATTTCAAAAACAAACATAGAACAAAATTTGTACATTTTCTTCCTACCTTGTTTGAGAGTTCACTCTATTGCTAGAAATTTGATATTAAAATGTTAAATAAATGGCAATGAATAGGTACTAATAAATAAAAAGGTTTTATGGTATATACTCGAAAGCTTATTAAATAGGTAAGCAGGTCCTCCTCTTGTACGAACCTACTCTTCAGATTTTGACTGCAATTAGTTGAGAGATATTTTTCAATGGTGCCGATTCCCTTGTTTACAAACTAAACCAAATTTAAGTTCAGTGCATCTTTTTCTTTCTATTTCATTAAGAAAAGGACAGAAGATAAATTTTAGTTATGTTCTGTCAAATTAATCAGCGCCATACAAGTTTTAGACGCGATTAAAAAGTTGACTAATAAAATTACATCAAATTACGTCAGGTGCTGACTAATTTGACAGGATTAAACTAATATTCATCTTCTGTCCTTTTCATAATGAAATAGAAAGAAAAAGATGCATTCAACTTATTTAGTTTAGTTTGTGAACAAGGGAATCGGCACCAATAATATAGGTACTCGTACAGAAAAAAGTAACACTAATACAAAAATGTTACTTGGTATCTTAAAATGATATCAGTGTCACCCTGAACTAACTTGACCTGCAGTTTTGAGATAGTAAAATATACAAAATGAATATTTTTTAAGTAACTTAGTTAATGACTGAACATATTTTACTCAATTATAAGTATTTTAATATTAATATTGTACTTATAAAGTTTTACAGAAGTAAACTATTCATAGTTGGAAGTTCACAATAAAAAGAGCTTTGTCCAGCTGTGGATAACATCAGCACTGGATAGGGATAAGTGGATAGAGGGCAGGGAGGCCTTTGCCCTGCAGTGGGACACAAATGGCTATAATAATAATAATAAGAATTGTCCAGCTGTGGGACAATATAGAGTACTCCGTGGTGACGTATGTTCAATTATTCTCTGCTTTGTTCTGCATCAGTGTCTCATAAATAAATTATAGATTAGGTTGTCACCAGGTAAATAGAATTTTTTGTCTGTCTAGAAGTTTTCAACGATATACCGTACATAGCCAGAGCAACACAATGTAATTAGGACAATAACAAGTGAGTACGTATCGTTTAGACCCTGCATTAATAAAATTGGTTGCCCAGTTTATGCACCTTCCTGTGGTATCTGTTCTGCAAAAAGGCATTGTGAGAAAGCAACATTTTGAGGAGTCATTCTGCGAAACCGACATTATGAGAAAGAGACATTTTACTACCAGTAGACATTTTGCGAAAGACATTTTGCGCCTGAGCCATCCATATCACCGACAAAATCGTTTTCTACAACAACATTCAAGCAGAAGTCTAGATTTTTCAGCAGAGCAATATTTGAGTAGATTGTCAGCTGTTGTGAACTGATATTTATGGCTGATAATGTTTTAGAATATGGGTCTACATAACGTTTATTTTTGTTTTGCTTTGAATTTAATTGAATAGTAGGTACATCTATAGAGTAAACTAACAAGATACATTATTCATTAAAAACTATTAAATAAACTAACAAACTCTGATAGGGCATCAAAAAAACCCTCCTGAATGCTGTCAGCTGGTAATGTCACCAAGAGACTGGCGGCGTAGCTAATTTGTATGGCGACACTTAGCATCTGGCCGAGGTAAAAGCCACCGCTCGGGTTATGGGAAGCGTCAACTAGGCGTTTCGAAATTTTCTTAAGCAGGCTATAAGCACTCGGACCAAAATATAGTTACCACAAAGGTTACACCACTTGAGGTTCTCTGAAGCCGCAGCGGCAGCATCAGCACAGCACGATGAGCTTGGAAGATACATATTGTGATGGCGCAAGGGTATCACATGTTGCATTCCGTACACTAAAAGCCTACGCATCTTCCAAGGAAACATGCCGTCCGGTCTTTTCCCATCGTCGCGTGCCATTGGGCTCTAAAACAGCTAGAACGCCCACGGTGACAAGAATTCGTCGGATGATGTCGTTTATGTTCGCGTGCCGTGCAAATCGGCCCACACTTTGGCTGCATGACAGGCCGTGGTGAGGCCGAGGCTGTTGTCAGCTTCACCACAGTGACAGCGATAAGGAGAACAGTAGGTGGCACCAAGGCGTGAAGAAGCAGCAGGGCAGGTCGTGTCGTCGAACAATGCGCCTATGCTCGATGACGTCAGTGCGTGAAGCCAAAGACCCGACTCCCATTCACCCACAGCCAGCAGGCGCGCACGCTCAGCTGTAGTAGCAGACGTGTTCAGCAGATTGTCCTGAACTACTCTGCAGAGCGGCTCGTCCCGCCTTCTCTGGGAAAATGAATGGTCGGGTTCTTCAGTATTCGGGCAAGCGTGTTTCCACGCATCGAGTGTGTGTGTGTAGAGTGGAAGCCAGGATATTTCTGATTAATTTCCTAATGCCCTGGACCGAGGATATGAAAGCCGGTAAACGAATACTAGAAATTTTGCGGACGCCGAGTCCTCTCATTCGAATGGGAATAGTAGCTTGTGCCAGTAGCTCGGTCATCCATTCAAAGCCACATACTTTATAAAATTGATGATAAAGTATGTCCATGATAGTTTGATCCATTCTGCCCAAAAGGTGAGTGTTCTTCCATAAAAGGGAAGCACAAAGGAAATAATATGTTAATTTAGGGCGGAAACAGCAGTAACGAATTATGGTGAAGGCCGAATGCATTTGGAGCAATCTTTCCGAAACATCATTAAAATTTTGAAGCATTTTCATAGATCGGAGACCCAAGGAGACGAAGAGAGCAAGGCAAACGTTAAATTTGGAATTTAGCTGTCGAACAATTGGGTGGATAGCTAAGCTAAAAATTACTGGCCCGAGGGGGCTACCTTGTTGACAGCCAACAGCAGATTTCAAAAGGTTGTCCCGATACAGTAATTTAGATGGGTGTCTGTAACATTGCTAAAGAAAACTATAAACGTTTTATATGAATGTTAGAGAAAAAAGCCCTTAAAATGCTGGGACCACATATTTTTCTGGTCTTGATGGATTGTCAGACATGTATATCGACTCTAGTCCAAGTGATAAGTGTAACAATATAGTAGATCATACAGCGTTACAAGGATTTTGTTCAGCCTAGGAGTCTGTCCTCCCTAAGCCGAGGCCTGTACCCCACAGGGGTGTATTTAATTAATGTTTAAGACCGTGGCTGGAGGCCTTACACTTAAGGCACAGGGTAGTCCGGTTAAGTAGAAAACTACCTCCTAGGCTGAGCAGCGAGCTGCCAGTAAAAAAAAAAGAGGTATTCCACGTCAGCTGCACGGTCGATTTGTTTGCCAGACACGTATCCGCGCGTAGCGTAGCAGTGAGCTGCTGTGGAGCGGTGCCTTTATGCTCTGGATCTTTTCCAAGATACGTATTATTTCTACTAGCGGTGGTCGTTCGCTTCAATCCAGGAATGATCTTTCATCTCTCCCATATCTTGCAGTAATTACCTGGAAAAAGTAATAAGAACTTTATTAATACATATTTTTTTGCATAAATAATACCACAATTTATATATTATGAATATAAATAAATAGACATAAGCGGTGTATTTATGTGAGAAGATAATAAGCACTACTTCTTTTAAAAAATAAGGGAAAATAAAAGGACAACAAAAAATAAAAATAAAGTATTTTATACCATACTTACATTAGTGCTAAGTGAATGGCGTACTTTCACGACACATTTGCTCTTGATTTCAATTTCGACAATTCACATTTAAGAGTGCAAATAGGATAAACCGTTCGTCTTTTCTTCAAACAAAATAATATTCTACAAGTCTCTGTTTTACTGCATGCATTTACATGATGGCTTCTCGCTGTATGTGTGTAATGCACGGTACGATTTTGAATATATCTGATAAAATAATAATAATATACAATATGAGGCTGCATTGAAGCTTATAATAAATTGAGTCATGTGTTTCTTAGATTATTTTTGAGCCATGAGATACTAAGTGCTTAGTAATTTAGAAAAACTTTGTTTGATCATAGCTAAGATAGGAAATGTAATGTTCCCACTGCTGGGATAAAGGTTGCCTCTCTGTTAGGGCGTGTGGGCTGTAATCCAGATTGAATTGTGTTTAATAATATTATAACAAAATGGTAAATGTGTTGTAATTTGAGATTTCCCAAATATTACTTCACGTCAAGAAGAGACAAAACGCGTTTCCTAATCGTATAAAAAGGTATTTTTAATATAAGTTTAATATTTTTGCAACGCCAAACGACTCGTGGAGATATTGCAAAGATCCATCAAATTAAAAAGTACCTTAAATACGAAAATATTGTATTTATGCCAATATCAAAGCGTTAATCATCTTCACACCAAAGCCGCTGTCATGTCGACGGCATGTCAGCTAAATGCGTATGAAAGTCAGTGTACATGAAGTACATGCTCGGCGGCTTTGATGCGTAAAGTTCATTAGGTGTCAAAATATCCTCTACTGCAGTAAATACAACACAAAAGTCAAGGACAAATAATAACGAAATCAAAATAAAATATAAAGCACATAATATCATAAACGTTTTTCTAGATGAAGCAAATAATAATTGATACGAGGTTTGCTATGAATTAAATAAATAAACTCAATTATAATGCCGGCTCTACACGCTTGGTGTTTGTCACAAACACCAAACACAACAAACAAAGTCCCAAACATCGAACACAATCATCCAACACAAACAAGCATCCTCAAGCTCGGCGAACTATTCCGGATCAGCAAACATGGTGGACGACGAGCTTGTTGCAGCTATAACTTTCGGGTTGTCCTATTTTTATTTTAAATTCAAGCAAAATCAAGTTAAAAGAAAAAGAACAAAACGCAGACGTATGTATGTATGTGTATTTTGATCATCCACCATGGATCATCAAAATACACAGAAATCTTCATAAGAAAGAAAAAAAAAAAAAGAAAAAAAACATAAGTACGCCGCTTTGCGCGCGAAAAACTGCTGCAAACAAATAAGAAACGTCCGCGGCGTGCAAGCTCGCGCGCCGTACTGATTGCTACCAAGCGTCTGGATACATCGCAAACTGTTTGCCGAACATCCTTTGATTTGTGAAGAAAAACCGACACTGACGCCGAACACAGGAGAACACAAACAAAAACAGGCAAACACAAACAAACACCCATCCACATGTTTGTGTTTGTTGTTTTGTGTTTGTTGTTTGCCATTGTTCGCCAAGCGTGTGGAGCCGATAAGATATTTTTAAGATACGTAAAATGGGTACAGATAGTAATTGCTGCAATAGTAAAATATTCTGTAGTTACAAGCTGAAGAAGTAATTCACTTTATAATATGTAGTTCTAATCTATTGATATTTGTTCCGGGTCTGCGTGTTTGTGAGTACAAATGTTTGTAAACGCACCCACGATACAGAAGATAATAAGGAATTTCTAAGACATGAGGATGTCGGGCGACTTTTTTTTGGAATAAAATATATAAAGCATTTCTTTTTACTAGTTGTTTTATGAAAATATATTATTAGTGAGGCGGAATCTCAATTTAAGAGTCAGTAAAAAATGGTGGCCTCGTTCGTCAGAAGGACAGGTCTTTGCGCAAAAATTGTTTTAGAGGATCGAAAAACAGTTACTACACACAATATACACTAACAATTGTTTGCCACTTGTCTTGGAAAAAGCTCGGGAGACACGACCTCGCAGTAGGATCCTCCTTCACCACAACAACGCCTCGTCGCACACCGCCAAGCAAACAATCGACTACTTGGCGACGTCAGACGTGGAATTACTCGGTCACCCGCCTTATAGCCCGACCTCGCACCTTGCGATTTTTATTTATTTCCAAAAGTAAAAGAAAAACTTCAAGGAAAACGTTTCATGGACGCCGAGGAAGCAGTGGCTGCGTTTCAAAATGCTGTCGAAGAGACTCCTAAGGACGAGTGGGCAAATTGCTTTTCTCAGTGGTTCCATCGGATTTTGCGATGCATTAATGTAAATGGACACTATTTTGAAAAGATATAATAAAACTAATAACCTGCTAGTTTGTTCAGCTTTTGATTTTCTAAGAACTTTCGTCACCCTCGTTTAGTACAAGAATTTTTCAGGAATCCAATCATTATGAGTTTCTTAGCGAAAGTTGCATAGGAAGAAAGATGTGCCCACCCCCTTAGCGGATGCATGTGACTAAATCGCCAACCTGTATACAGAGAATATCGTTTCTAGGGCGGATTTACAAGGCCAAGATTAAGTAGTTAATTTGTCGTCCATTCAAAGTTATTTTTAAGTAATCTTATTAGTGACTAATAAGCTTACTTGGAAATAACCATTTAGGATCCAGTAAAAATATATTAAATATACGTCAGAATTGAATTAAGTAAAGCCTATTATGACTATGTTATTTTGAAAAATCAATATAACTTTGAATACGTTCAAATACGACATTTTGCTCATATAAGCGTGCCTAAAAACCTAAGAGTCAAAGTTGTTTCTATCAACTGAAAGAGTTGAAGAACGATTACTATGTGACCAAATCTGAAATAAAGGGTGTAAAACACCTCTTAACGAAGCCGAAAGGCACTTGTTCTAGTTGTGCTCCCCGTCATTGCGATCATTTTTTTTTCGTTCTACACCATACCTGGAAACCTAGTTACGGAGATATTGGGGGTCAAAGTTCCAACGTTTTGACTAGTTTTTTTTAAATACAAATTTTTAATTTAAGATTTGTACTTTAAACACCTCCACGACCCCCGTACTATTCAATCCATCAATCAGCACAATGTTTTGAGTGCGTTGAGTTCTGAAACATGATATTTCATTTTAAAAAAAAGTCGTTTCCCAGCAATAATTTTTGCGTAAAGTTACTTAGTTTGATGTACAGAATGCTTGGTTAATGGCTTCGTGATGAAGTCTTTTATACCCTGTATAAAACAAACAGAAAGTTTTCTCTTCGCCGATGTTAGTCCCATAGTAAAAGTTGTTTATTTCAAAGTACTACACTCCCGTATAGATAGTCCCTCGTTTAAGGGCCTATACTACCTCAAATGGCTTAGCATGATCCTCCCTTACGCCTAAAATACTGCAGCATTAATTTTGAAATAAATATATGGTAAAGTTGAGAATTAATGGTAGGTCCAATGTTTGGCGAAAACACGATTCCATAAAACATTCTCGATAGAAAAAAAAAACCAAAGTTACCTCCAAATCGAACAATAAACCGCTGGTATTCAAAAAGTACTTCAAATTAGATCATAAAACTTTGCATACTAACTGAACTAACTATAAAGAAGGTCTTATGTTTTTTATTTTTTCCAAAAGACGAAAGTTTGGTTTTGTAAAGAATAAAAACCACTCATTTCGCACCATTCGGCCTGCAGTGACTGACGTAACAACCGCTTTGTAGTGCAAGCCGATTAGAACGTTATTCTATTTCAAACGAAGTTTGAACCATCACAAATAGAGCTGCTAATTTGAGGTAGTATAGGCTCTTAAGCTAACACACTATTATCATCATATTCCTAATTTGAGGTAGTATAGGCTCTTAAGCTAACACACTATTATCATCATATTCCTAATTTGAGGTAGTATAGGCTCTTAAGCGAACACACTATTATCATCATATTCCTAATTTGAGGTAGTATAGGCTCTTAAGCGAACACACTATTATCATCATATTCCTAATTTGAGGTAGTATAGGCTCTTAAGCGAACACACTATTATCATCATATTCCTAATTTGAGGTAGTATAGGCTCTTAAGCGAACACACTATTATCATCATATTCCTAATTTGAGGTAGTATAGGCTCTTAAGCGAACACACTATTATCATCATATTCCTAATTTGAGGTAGTATAGGCTCTTAAGCGAACACACTATTATCATCATATTCCTAATTTGAGGTAGTATAAGCTCTTAAGCGAACACACTATTATCATCATATTCCTAATTTGAGGTAGTATAGGCTCTTAAGCGAACACACTATTATCATCATATTCCTAATTTGAGGTAGTATAGGCTCTTAAGCGAACACACTATTATCATCATATTCCTAATTTGAGGTAGTATAGGCTCTTAAGCGAACACACTATTATCATCATATTCCTAATTTGAGGTAGTATAGGCTCTTAAGCGAACACACTATTATCATCATATTCCTAATTTGAGGTAGTATAGGCTCTTAAGCGAACACACTATTATCATCATATTCCTAATTTGAGGTAGTATAGGCTCTTAAGCGAACACACTATTATCATCATATTCCTAATTTGAGGTAGTATAGGCTCTTAAGCGAACACACTATTATCATCATATTCCTAATTTGAGGTAGTATAGGCTCTTAAGCGAACACACTATTATCATCATATTCCTAATTTGAGGTAGTATAGGCTCTTAAGCGAACACACTATTATCATCATATTCCTAATTTGAGGTAGTATAGGCTCTTAAGCGAACACACTATTATCATCATATTCCTAATTTGAGGTAGTATAGGCTCTTAAGCGAACACACTATTATCATCATATTCCTAATTTGAGGTAGTATAGGCTCTTAAGCGAACACACTATTATCATCATATTCCTAATTTGAGGTAGTATAGGCTCTTAAGCGAACACACTATTATCATCATATTCCTAATTTGAGGTAGTATAGGCTCTTAAGCGAACACACTATTATCATCATATTCCTAATTTGAGGTAGTATAGGCTCTTAAGCGAACACACTATTATCATCATATTCCTGCGCTAATCCCAATTTATTTTTGGTCGGCGCAGCTTGTCTTTTTCATCCATACTTCTCTTTTTATACAGCCCATCCATCGTTTCCTTGCTAACACACTATTATACGTTACGTTAATAAAACTTTTCTAAACTTGGAAAATAAATAAAAAATATTCTACTCTTACTATTTAATAAAGCAGTGATTTCCTGGAAGTTATGGAAACGAGTAACTTTGAAAAAACTAACAAAACAAACAGGCAATTTAGTAAGGCGATCATAAAAATGCATGTTATTTTGGAACCACGGACTAACTTTATTATTCAAAGTTTTGGTACTTTCCCTACACATTTCAGTCGCTCGCAGTGACGACTGGAACTTCTAAATTATTTTTATGTTAAATTTTGAATAATGGCTACCAAAAGAGGAGTTCCAAACTGTAATGCTGATTATGAAATTACAATTATTACATCTATTTATTATGATTAAGAAAACTAAGTAGTGTTTCAGATGCTAATTACCCAGTACGGACAATTCTTACCCTCCAAACTTTTCTTTTTCTTTGTGAAATGTTTATCTTTTATGAATGTTACTTGTATAGTGTACTATCGAGGACACTCCCGCCTGACCACCACTAATTTTTGCTTGCACTCGCAGCATAGAAACGCTCTCTAGCCCCGCCCCGTTGACTTTGTATAGAAATAATGAATGAGAAGATACCGAATCGGGCTAGCGCACTGACGACGCACGCCAAACGAGAGTTATTGTTATTTTGCGCGCCAAATTGACGCTTTCCTAATAGGCCCAAACTTCAAGGGGGCGTGGCTCGGCGACTCCGCATGATTTAAGCGAAAAAAAATTAAAATGGTCAGGCGGAAAAGACCACGATAGTACATAATTGAGAAAGAATATTCAATTTTATTCTTCTAGCTGTGACCACTAGCGAAATTGCAAATAAAGAGAAATATATATATTAAGACGATTCGTCAGTGGTCACAGTTACACTACTCGGTTTTAGGAATAAGTTAGGAAGGCAACAAATTCTCCTGGCTTGGTAATTAGCATCTGAACCACAAGTCATTTTTTTTCTTTAACATAATAACTCCTCTGCATGAGCGTGTGTAGTGAGCCGTGGTCCCATACTGCGTCGTACTTCACCCCGCAAGTGTGAAGAACTTACTAAGACCGATTCAGTCGGGCTTCACAGACGTAGGGATATTATAAGCCATTCTTAGAGAGTATAAATATAATATATTATGTTTTATAGTGGACCGTACCCTTCCCCGGTGAGCGCACAACATGCCTGTATATGCCACGGGTGCTGTTTTATCGAGGTCAGGTCCAACTGCTCCGATATCTCCGCGGCTGTCATTGAGCCCTTCACGTCCTGCAAGCAAGGAAACGGACTGGTTTTATTTACTGACATAAATTGTACACAGTAAATGAGACATAATTTTACCGGCAATTCAGAGCAAGACGACCTTAAGATTACTTAAACAAAGTTATAGCCTTCCTTGAGAATGGGAAAAAGTACCACAGAATTGTGACCGTTGGAAGGAATGGAGGGAGGTCTGTGCCCAGCAGTGGGACAATATGAGCTGGCTGTAATAATAAGTAAATAATAATATAGTGGACAGCGGTGGCCCAGTGGAGGCGGCCCCGACTTACGAACAGTAAGTCGTGGGTTCGAACCCAGACAGGCACATTACTTTGAGTAATTTATTTCATCACCGCTGCTCTCAAAACGGTGAAGGAAAACATCGTGAGGAAACCGGCATGTCCTATATCCAAAAAAAAAATTCGAAGACATGTGACATCTACCAATCCGCACTGGGCCCGCGTGGTGGATTATAGCCCACTCCCTCTCATAGAGAGGAGGCCTGTGTCCCAGCAGTGGGAACATTAATAGGCTGATCATGATGATGATGATGAATATAGTGCAACTGATGAAGCTACTGAAGGTAACATAAACTTTCAGTAGCGCCATCAGGATGGAATTTGGTGTGAACAAATGGAGATTGTGGAATCCGTGGGAAATCAACACTCGGATTTCATACACCCGAGATCCCTCTCCTCAACAGAAACCTACAAGTATTTGGGTATGTCGGAAGGATTAGGTATCAATACTGCCGAAATGAAACAATCGTTGAGAGAGCGCTTCTTTGGCCGCCTAAATAAGGTGCTAAACAGTCTTTTGTCAAACGGAATCAAATTGCGCCTTCAACAGTAGGGTAATGCAGGTTTTGATGTATTCTTTCGGTATACTCAAATGGACTCAGACAGAACTTGATGCCCTGGACAGGAGGCTCCACGTACTGCTGACCGCAAATCGAATGCATCACTCACGGTCCTCGGTGATGAGAATATATCCCGCGGAAGTGTGGGGGACGTAACGTGGCTTCTTAAATGCTACCCTGCACAACCATGACGTATGCAGTTTTCCTAGAAGCCGACGGGGAGAAGCAGCGAGATGTGGTCTCAGTGGACAAGGGCCTCACGCCCTCACCCCGCTCTCCCTGGCTTACGAGAACTGGCGCAAGCCTAAATTATTAGACACTAATGACCGTAAGGAGGTATGGCAGGGCTAGGAGCTTCACGGACGCTCTTACCGGGCCCTATATGGACCCGATGTAGACTTCTTAGCGTGCGTATCCTGAGTACGCTTCGGTGACCTCTTCGGGGAAACCGAAAGTTTTGTCTGTGCAATAACGAAGTTATGATGACGAATAACGAAATACATTGTGAAGGATGGCACGGTTGACATATGTCGGGCATGCCACCGTCCGGGAGAATCGATCCGACTCATTATTTCTGGGTGTTCTCATCTGGCTAACGGAGAGTACTTGCAAAGACAACCTCGTTGCCAGAATTATCCACAGCAACTTGCTTTGAAGTACAAACCTCTGGAATCAGAAGTGCCATATTATAAGTATGCGCCCCAACCAGTTCTCGATAATGCTAATATCACGTTGTATTGGGATCGACATATCGCCACTGACAAGACTGTTGTTGCCAATAGGCTTGACATTGTGGTGATAGATCGATTGGAGCGTCGCACAATGATACAGATAAAGATAAGCAGTTCAAGTCTAGATACTTGAACTGCTTATCTGGCTCGCGAGGTTGTCGACATGTGGGACGTGAGTAAAGCAGTCATTGTGCCGATAGTCGTGTCGGCCAATGGCTTAATAGCCAATAGCTTCGGCTAGGAATTAGGAGGTTCTCCTCACAAGAGCCCTGACCACCGTTAGCTCGTATCCTGTTTCCAGCGCTGGTGGGCTAAATTTTTTTTATATTTTTAAATGTGTTTTATGCTGGAATATTTAAAAATGTAAATAATGTGTATAAATGAATAAACGGAAGTAAAAAACATTGTATTGGCATCGATCTGTCGTCACGGACAAGACTAATTTAGCAAATAAACTTGATATTGTGGTGATAAATCACCGAGAGAGCCGTGCAATAATAAATAAATAATAATAATAATCGTTTATTTCAGGCATTAGCCCATATAACTCAGTTTAGATAATTATTACAAAGAGATTACATTAAAATTTAATTCACATTACATTATTAAAATCATAATCAAAGTTAAATTCCACACATAAATCAATTCATCATTAAAATCTATAATAAAAATCAGAATTAAGTCAACATTAAAATCAATATCACAATCAAAATTAACAATAAAATAAAAGTCCAATGATGTGCAATGATTGATGACATCACTGTCCCTCATAACGAGAATCTCGTGAAAGCTGAGAATGATAAAAAATCAAGTATTTTGATTTAGCACACGAGGTAGTCGTCATGTAGGACGAGGACTCTGCAATAATTGTATCGATAGTCAGCTCGGTTAATGGACTGCAAAGAGCCTCGACCAACACCTTAGTAGGCTCTCATGGCCCCGGAACACAAAGGGCGATGAAGGAACATGGATGGGTTTTAGTCAGTAAAAGTCTGACACTCCCTCCTGCTCCGCCCAGAGCGGGAGGAGTCATTTGATGAATTCCCAAGCGAAAAAAAAGGAGGCTCTCATTGCGCGACTGCATCAATGCTAGGCTTGATTCAGAAAGCAGTACCCCTGGACACTGCACGCATAGTGAGGAGGTTCCTCTCTCTGGAGCCCCGACCACCGGCAGCCTGGACCTCGTTCCAGATGCCGATGGGCCATCTATTTATTATATTTTTGAATGTTTGGTATACCTTTGTTTTTAAAAAATATTTGAGAAAAGATAATTAAAAGAGTAAATAAAATAGAGTACTTCATCATCATCATCATCATCATTTCAGCCGAAAGACGTCCACTGCTGGACATAGGCCTCCCCCAAGTGTCGCCACATTGACCGGTCCCGTGCGACTCGCATCCAGCGGATTCCCGCAACCTTCACCAGGTCATCAGTCCACCTAGTGGGAGGCCTTCCAACGCAACGTCTTCCGGTTCGCGGTCGCCACTCCAGAACTTTTCGGCCCCATCGGCCATCCGTTCTGCGAGCAATGTGCCCTGCCCACTGCCACTTAAGTTTGGCAATTCTTCGGGCTACGTCGGTAACCTTGGTTCTCTTGCGGATGTCTTCATTTCTGATTCGATCGCGCAAGGAAACTCCGAGCATAGCCCTCTCCATTGCCCTTTGGGTGACTTTAAGCCTTCTGATGAGGCCCATTGTGAGCGACCACGTTTCGGTCCCGTATGTAATCACTGGCAACACACACTGGTCATAGACTTTCGTCTTGAGACACTGCGGTAAGTTGGACGAGAAGATACCGCGCAACTTCCCGAACGCTGCCCAGCCTAGTCGGATTCGACGATTGACCTCTTTCTCGAAGTTAGACCTACCTAACTGGACCGTTTGTCCTAGGTACACATAATCGTCTACAACTTCGAGTGTGGAGTCTCCGATCTTGATAGGAGTGGGTGTGACATGGGCATTCAACATGACCTTGGTTTTGTCCATGTTCATTTTAAGACCCACTCTTCCGGAAGCTCCACTGAGGTCATCGAGCATTGTACTGAGGTCCTCCATGGTCTCAGCCATGACCACTATATCGTCGGCAAACCGAAGGTGAGTGATGTACTCGCCATTGACGTTGATGCCTAGCCCTCTCCAGTCCAGAACCTTGAAGACATCCTCCAGTGCAGCGGTGAACAGTTTCGGAGAAATGACGTCTCCCTGTCTCACACCTCGCTGCAGGAGGATAGGTTCCGAGGCTTGGTCCTGAAGTCGGACTGACATGGTGGCATTTTTGTACAAACACTTCAACACCTCGATGTACCGATAGTCGATTTGGCACCGTTGGAGAGACTGCAGTACAGCCCAGGTCTCGATCGAATCGAAGGCTTTCTCGTAGTCCACAAACGCTAAACAGAGGGGCAGGTTATACTCTTCGGTCTTCTGTATAACTTGCCGCAGCGTATGTATGTGGTCCACGGTGCTAAAGCCTTTTCGGAAACCGGCTTGTTCGGGTGGCTGGAAATCGTCAAACCTGCGCGCGAGACGATTCGTGATGACTCTAGAAAACAACTTGTAGACATGGCTTAGAAGTGAGATGGGCCTATAATTCTTCAACCGGGCATTGTCACCCTTCTTGAAGAAGAGTACCACCACACCCCTGCACCATGCCTGTGGCGTTTTTCCCTCAAGTATGACGGAATTAAACAGCTTCTGAAGGGCCTTAAGTACCGGTTTTCCACCCGCCTTCAGGAGTTCGGCCGTAATTCCGTCATCACCCGGTGCCTTGTTGTTTTTGAGCTGCTTCAGAGCCATCCTAATCTCGTACAGGCTGACGTCCGGGATGTCTTCGGTATAGTGTCGGGTCAGTCTAGCTCTTGGGTCGTTTGCTAGATCTACGACGGGTTTACTGGTTGACGTGTACAACTGTCCATAGAAGCTCTCGATCTCCCTCAGAAGCTCCGGTTTGGCGGATAAGATCCTACCATCGTCGGTCTTCAGTTTCGTGAGCTGGCTCTGCCCAATAGCCAGATCTCTTGCAAATACCTTGGAGCCTTTATTCCGCTCAATCGCGTCTTTAATACGCTCGGTATTAAAGCGGCGGAGGTCGCTCTTCAAGGATTTAGAGATCCGTCTATTGAGCTGCCGGTATTTGCACGCCTCGTCTGAAGACTGCAGGATCATCTCACGCCGCTCCTTCATGAGCTTGAGAGTGTGATCGGAGAGTCTCTTGTTCTGATGTGTACGACGTGCCTTGAAGAACTTAGACCCGGTCGTATGGACAGTTTCCACGAACCCATCGTTGTATTCGTCCACTGAGCTTCCTAGGCACTCGAAACGGTTCTGGAGTTCAAGCTGAAAGCTCTCGGGGTTTTGGATTTGGATCTGTGCTGGACGGAGCGTAGACTTCATCAGTCGAGACCTTTCAAGCTTAATATTGATGTTCAATGTGCCTCTTACCATGCGGTGATCGCTCCCGGTTTTCACCGAATTGATCACCGAGACATCATTGAACATTTGCTTCTTGGTTGACATGATGAAGTCAATCTCATTTCTAGTTGCACCATCGGGGCTTTGCCAGGTCCACTTCCTGTGCTCACGCTTTTTGAAGAAGGAGTTCATCATATAGAGGCCCTCCTTCTCCATAAAACTAGCCAGTTGGTGACCCCGGCGATTCCGATGTCCAACTCCAAATTGCCCCACCTGCAGCTCATCCCCGTCTCGTTTGCCCAGTTTCGCGTTGAAGTCCCCCATGACAACGGTGAAGTAAGTTTTGGAACCATGCATGGCTTTAGAAATATCCTCATACATGGTCTCCACTTCGTCGTCGGGGTGTGCCGAGGTCGGGGCGTAGACCTGTATGACCTTCAGCGAATATCTGGAGGATATTCTGAGTATAAGGTACGCCACCCTGGTTGACACACTCTCGATCTTCACCACGTTGTTCACAAGGGACTTGTGGACGATAAACCCAACACCACCTTGGGATTGCCGGTCACCCTCACGGAAATAGAGCAGGTTGCCGGATTTCAGGATTATCGTGTCCTCCCCCTCTCTTCGGACTTCAGACAATCCCACAATACTCCATCGCAGCCTGCTCAATTCCTCTTCGAGTTCCGCTATCTTCTCGTCGGTCCGGAGTATGCGTGCGTTATACGTTGCCAGGTCCAGTCGTTGGTATTGGCAGCCGGATCCCATCCGGGGATTCTTCGCACCCCTTGCCACGCCGTAACCTCGACCGCTGCCGTAGTTGAGCGTAGACGGGCTGCCGGGCACTAGGGGCCATTTTCTTAATGCGGTATTCATAATGGGGGGGTTTTGCCATAATCGCCACGCTTGGCAAGCGGGTTGGCGATCGCAGTACAGTTCTTCCAATAGACACAGAGAGCGCTGCTGCCCATTCTCTGGTAATCCCTTAGTCGCCTCTTACGACACCCACGGGAAGATATGGGATGGTGCTATTCTTTACGTCCGACACCATACGGAAATAGAGTACTTGTTGGTAACATTATCATATTAATTCAACGTAAAAATCCTATTCCTAATCATTTTTTACCCGCGTTTTACCCACTACTTATAAAACTCTTGCTAGAGGGCCCTTCCCGGCCCGCCTTTCGACAACGCGAGCATGGTCGAAAAGCTTGTTGTTTCATCCAGAGTCACAGCGGTGGTATTCTTTCAACTAACACAGGGGTGTCTTACCTAGCCCCGAATCCGCACTACTTGCCTCCCGCGTACCTCATACCGCTTAACGCAGGGACATTGAACGAAAAATATTGTTCGAAAATTTATAAAACTTGTTCCAGGAAATACGTGTTTTTGAATTAGTCTTACAAGTATGTGAAATAAATATTTGTTATTTAGAATCTCCACTATATTTGCAAGGCTTCTATCAGGATGCTTTCTTTACTTTTACAATTTATAAGTACATTATGAACGGCCAAAGTTGAGGTAAAAGTTGTGAAAAACAGCAATTTTTGGAGGCTTATACTGAACTTGTTTCTACAAATTTTTATTTTCTGCTTCGATAGACGCCTACATATAGTCCACAAGATACCTATTAGTTAAAAAAAAACAAAGATATATGTCTAACAACGGCATAAACACGCACGAGCTATAGTCAAAATACTCGCGAAAAGTATGGCGGGTTGGCCGCTCTTAACGAATACACGATGCAATTGAGTCCCTATTTACTCGTACATCAGGTTAGCGTTCCCAGGCATTCACGTGTTGCAAATTGCAAGTGCGCCACACTTCATCAGTATAACAAGCAAATTGGACCCCTGTGCAGCCGACCTTCCTGCCAGGACCATTAAATCTGACGTCTGACGACCGACAGCTGGCATCCTTGTCACATAATAGATAAACATCGACCGCTATGTGGGTTAGCAGATATGTCTAGTTAATATTTATGACTAAAGATAGTTGTGATTGCTGTAAAGCAGCTCGAACTACTAAATACAGGGTGAAAGTATGAGTCAGTCAGGTATGACGCAGGTATAAGTAAATTAAGCAGCTTAACGTTTTATAAGATGGAAAATCTTTGTCTCTGCACTCATAATAGGCGAGACGACAAAAAAAAATCTAATTAGTTCGTCAGTTAGATTATCAAAAACTATTTGATCCGTGTTTTTTCTTTTGTAACGTAAACCAAAATTGACGAATATATGACGCTTTTAAAATTCTCAATACGTCACGCCTAGGTATAATTTTTAGCTAGTTCTGACGTAACGAACCCCCACTCCCGAGTTTTGGTGCGTTTTATCTTTGTCCATATTCATTGATTTCCAAAATAAAAAATAGGTGTCCATTAATTTCCAATACTCTAACTGACGGACTAAATAGATTTGCAATTTTTTGATACTGTCGTCATGTCTATTCGTGAACACTAATCGTAGGCATTTTAGTGACATGACATAGTGATGTTCACTAGGCTAGGCTAGGTTTTAGTACATACTTTATTACAATAAGTAACTCACATCTATAATTATTTTAAAGCTGCATCGAGTATCACTGACTCATTTCCGAGACTAAAAAACCTCCGCATCGCATTTCGAGAAAAAGATATCAGGCACTCAAGCAGGATTTTTGACTTCCACTTTCGATCACAAATTGCGTTTACCCAGTTGTTAAACTACCAAGTTTGACGGCTACAGTTTATTTTGTATATCTCGGTAAATCAACATGTTCGTTCAAGGATACTTTGGTTAACACTGTGTTTGGGATATAAATATAATGATGACGCAATGAGATTGACACAGGTGGTTACGCGAGACATAATGATGGCAGCTTCATTATATTATCTTGTTAAATATGTACTGGTCACATTTTTGGCTGTATGAGTGTGTTTAGCTGTAACATTTTAGGTTTGGCAAATGTAATGTTTGAAAGGAATTTCTATGAAATTAATTAAAATTAATGATAGAGTATCTTTAATTTTAGCCCTTAATTTTTACTTAGTTTTAGGACTTTATTCATATTTATACTACTTTGCGCATATCGCAAAAAAGTTAAACAAAATAACATGATACAATATTCTTGTGTCTTCGATTCATACACATCAAAAAAAGTTTGTGATCACTAGCATAGGCTGATATATTTATTTAGATATTTATTATATATTTTAAATTGAACTTTATCAAGAAAATTCTTTGTTGTGAGAATATAAAACAATAAACCAAAACAAAGACAACAGTCTTTGTTTTGGTTTATTGTTTTATATTCTAAATCTAAGAAAAAGAAATCATATAAAATATACCGTAACAAAAAAGATTTCGATTTTTCAAAGTGATCGCAAACTTTTTTTGATGTGTGTATATCGTTTGTATAATTTATAACGTTTTCATCACGCATTCGTGCGAGGACCACGCCACGAGACATATACGGAGGTGGTTAACTTAAAACAAGCTTTACTGTCATCACCTTTATACTTGAGGGGTTGACCTTCGTTTTAGTTATAGAGTAACTTTCATCATAACATTCATAACCAATAATAATTTATCTAATTAATCACTTCTCAAGTAAATAAGCAAAGTAACGAATTACATAGGTAGTACGAAGAACAAAACATCGAAATAATTTAAATATATACAGAGTCTATTTATATTCTCGTTATGTCATTATGAGTTGAAACATTATGTGAGTACTTTCACATTCCACAGACAGGTTGAAGGTTTTATTATATTCTTACTGCGACAGCCACTACTTTTGAATACTGTTACAAGTAGCAGCGCCAGGTTTCTTGACTTTTTTAAACCTAGTCAGAGAATGTATCTGATGAATTTATAGCTGAAACTGTCTGTTTGCTTGAATTATTGGAAGAAGACGGAATTAACTGGTTTCATTTATTTATTATTCAAAGTAAGTAAAGCGAGGCCGTAGCTTCCCAACGAGAACAGTCCTAGAAAAAATGAGGTCCATCGGTACAGCCAGTGGAGCCCTAAGGAAGTTTATATGCTAGTGTAGACAGAGCTAAGCTGGCCATGCTCTCCCGATCCAACCACGCACAACGCACCAAGGTTCCGGAGAGCAATCATACTAGCTTACGGATAATGGGAGTCGTCATTCTCAGTACAAAGATCTGACCCACCGCGTTTTAATTTGTAAGGAAAGGATAGATCATGATCACCTGTTTATTCGCGTAGACCAGGAGGCAGGCTCTGGTCAGCTCTTCGTGTTTGAGCATCTGATGCAGCTCCTCGCGACTGATGCTCAGCCGGTGGCGATCCGTCGAGTCAATTACCATTATCACGAACTGAAAAGATAGAACAATAGCATAGCAGTACTGTCACGGTCATAGATATTTGTAATAGTGCAAAGTTCCTTAAGTATTGATAGATTAATAAACTCAAACTCAAAGCATTTATTTCAATTAGACCATTACGGCACTTTTGAATGTCAAAAATACAAAGCTACAGTCCCAGTCACAAGGCATAATAACTTGAGAAAGTACTGTAGTTGCCCATTCCCCAGCGCAGATCTCTATGGAGAAGAACGGGCAAGAAACTCCATGGACACTCTTTTAAATCAAAATATTGTTAATAGGCTATAAAGATATTTTTCTCATTTATGAAATAGGTGTTTTCTTAAAGGCGTCAAAGCTCTTTCGGGTTTTCAGCCTTTACGACACGTCGGTTTTAGGTGTATAGGGTGTCATGTGTTTGAAACCATTTTGTCTCTTTCGCTAGAGCTTGCCACTGTTGAACTTTTGGTGGCGCTATTCCTGCCAGTGGGTACAGCATCTGTACCGGGGTCGGTTTAAGGCAACCAGTGATGATCCGACACGTTTCATTCAGAGCTGTAAGTAACTTTGCAAGGGCTGAACGGCTCCACATGGGGCTCGCAAATTCGCCAGCTGAAAAAGATAGCGCCAGCGCAGTAGTCCGCGAGACATGAGACGAAGCACCCCACTTAGAAGAGACTGTTGCGAGTGCTTGATCGCTGTTTTTCCCCCTCGGGGGCTCTTTCAGGGGGGATTTGTGGAATAAGTATTTTTTCAATTCCAGTTTTCCCTCCTAAGGGGGTATATCAGGGGGGAATTCTAGACTTGTTTTTAGATTCCACGTTTCCCCCTTAGGGGGACTTTTAGGGAGGAATAAACCTGTTTGATGTTACTGCAGTGTTTGCTGAAGGTCAATGATCTGTCCAGAGTAACCCCAAGATACTTTGGAAAGATACTGTGCTCTAGTGGCACCCCATCCCAAACGATGTAGTAGAGAAGCATCCCAAGCGAGGTAGTAGAGGCCCATGGGCGTCATAAAAACTCCGACACCCAGCTAGGCACTTACCACGCGATAATTAAAGAAGAATACAATTTAACAATAAAATAAATTCTGATACCGTATAAAGTAATCGCAAGCCGCTTATTATGTTATTATACATAGGTGGCCTATTTTGTCCCACTGCTGGGCAAAGGCCTCCGTCTATTCCTTCCAGCAGGGATCACGATTCTGTGCTACTTCTTTCCAATCCACAACGCAAGCCGTTTTTTTTTTCTGTCCTTAGCCTGTCATGTGTCCCACTGCTGGGCAAAGGCCTCCCCTTTCTCCTTCCAAACCTCTCTATCTTGTGCGATATCTGGCCATGTTCGCCCCACAAACAAGATCAGATCGTCCCACCACCTTCGCCGCGGTCTTCCTCGACGGCGATTTCCTCGCAAGCCGTTAGTAAAAATAAATCATCGCGTAGCTATGGCATAGGCAATTTACAAAATAATTTTCTTTCATCGATATTCGCGAGCCTAAAGTCAAAATTAGTTGGCCAGGGCTGGGAATCTAAACCCATAGACGCCGTGACCATTTGCCGCGCTTTCTGCCACAATGACAAATTAGCCAGGCAATATTTTTAATTGAAGTTGACAAATGACAATAGCAAGACGAACTAAGCTAACCATCGCATAGGTACTATCCAAGTTCAACCGTTCGCAGATTTTATGAAGTAAAACAATGGCTTTATTCTACTAAGTAGACAACAGAACGGCTTGCCTATGAAGTTACTTCGCTATTAGGCGTCTTAATTTATAAAGTTAAATTCGTCAATTCTTTGAGTGAATATAAATGTAAATTGGGCGCCAAATTGAACAAGTCTGCTTATATCCCTTTATTTTGATAGGATCAAGTAGATTTGTTACAATTTAAAATATTTTATTTCAGCTATTTTTATGCTAATTAATTGTATTTAGGTATTATGAATGATGAATATAAAGTGTAAGAACATAATTACTATATTTGTTCATTTCAAATTCTATGATCGATTACATTACAAACAATTATATTGTTACTGTACAGTACATATCTGTCAGAGCTGCAGTGCTCTACTAGTAATGCTGCTACTTATGTCGGTACTGCATATTTACTTAATGCCTCGTTCCCCGAAGGAATAAGCAGAGGTGCGCTGTACAGTTTATATTCAGCCAGTTGAGTAAGTCCAATGAATTAGAAATTTACAATTTTTTCATTGATCGAACACGAGAATCAAACCCTAACCTCTAAGATAGCCTAATTGAGAACCACACACTGGTTCAACCCGGGAATCTAACCCGAACTCAGACGCTCAGCATAATTAATAATCACATAATTTATTTGATACCATGTTATCAGACTATCAATTAGACAGTTTGTCCTCACAGATTTGACACGATGCATTCAAGTTATCATTCGCCATGTAGCCATTAAAACCGTAGATAAGAAAACACAATATTCATTTTCAACACATAAGAATGTGATTATATCACGAGGTAAATATAAAAGGTTTATGTGTTAAGTAAATAAAACTACATATATACAATGTTTTACTATGACTTATCCTGTTCACGCCTAATTAAGAAGACTCTGTTTAATTGCAAGTTTCGTAAGTCTTAACTCTTATAGTACATAATACATATAGCTACATTGTGTTATGATTAGTAATTAACTATACAAATGGGTCTGGAAACAAAATAACTGTTCCATATCACTTATTTGTTATTATAGTCATAATATTGAAACTACGAAGGTATTAGAACATGTATTTTACAGGTACACAAAGCAGATACTTACCTACTTCGTTCATTTGCGGAAGGACATTGTTATACACACAGGGTTTGTGCATTTGGGAATTTCAGGTCGACCAAAAATAATAAGATAAGTTGCATCATCTTTTTTATTCTCTACGATGAAGAAAGCAATGTACAGCGAAACTGAAGTGGGGGCAATGAGTTCCCAGTCACCGCCGGTGGCGACTGGGAATTTTTATTCCCATTTGCCTCCGGTGGCAATCCCCGCGGGGGCGACTGGGAATATACGGATTATTGTTTTTTGAACAAATTGCTAAATCTTGCTTTAATAAAGGAAAAAAAAAAATATATAATGAATATTTATGTCCCTGAGGTAGCTTGGACTATGTTTCTGCTCATAGGGACTACAAAATTTACAGTGACATTACTCTAAGGGCTCATTTACGGAGACGCAGAATCGAGAATTCATAATTATGGCGAATTGGCGATGTATGAGCCGCACGCCGCATGCGACGCGTACGTAACGTACCGCACCGCACCGTTACGTACTTAGGCTTCGAAGATACAAAATTAAAAAACAAAAAACATTACCGTATTCACTTACTAGTTAGAAAATTTTGGTAGGTAAATTATAATTGCACAAATTCGATTATATCTATACATATTATGTGAAGGCGTACAATATCGCAAAAAATCGTATACAAGGTCGAATTGTCGCCGAGCTACTTAACAACTTCCTAATATGCCAAAGGTAATTTAGTAAGGAGGTTAATGAGAGACATTACAAAAACAGGAGATATTGTTGTAGACATAGTGACAAAATGTATGGATTCTTATAAGTGAATGAATTTATGGGCTGTTTATAAAGCATACTTAAAGTACTTACTTACCTATACTTATTTCTATAGGTACTAAAATACTGCGTATCTTCATTTCGTCGAGGAAAAACCAAAGTACCTAACTAAAATATAAGGGACCACTCACACATATTCAGCTTGTGCCAATAGAAAGCAACGATTTTGTATGAGACGCTTACGCGCGCGTTCAGCCGAACGAATGCGTACGCGTCTCATACAAAATCGTTGCTTTCTATGGACATAAGCTGAATAGAGCTAAACGACTTGTCCTCTATTGAGGAAATTTGTAAAAAGACCAATAGAATAATAATAATAGAATAGCAAAATTAGAAGAATTATATAGAAAAACTGCTTACAGTAAAAACATACTCCTTTCTCTTTCAGATCATTCCTCAAACAATTCATTCATCTTTTGTTTGGCCTCAACATACTATAAATTTACTGCATTTTATTCTGATGTGAATAAGATTATGTCAAAGACAATCATATTGTTATACATACAGTGCAACAATAGGTAAGCATTGTGGTTTGATCAAACACTAATACATCACAAAACTCTATTTCATAATATGCATAATTATACACAATACATAAACTCACTCCTCGTTACCGTGGCAGTAGGCAGAACCTACAGAAGACCACCAGCTACGATACTCCTACTCCATGCATATCTACACTAATATTATAAAGAGGAAAGATTTGTATTTTTGTGCGTGTGTATGTTTGTAATGAATAAACTCAAAAACGACTGCACCGATTTCAAAAATTCTTTCACCATTAGAAAGCTACATTCACCCTGAGTAACATAGGCTATATTTTACCCTCGTACTCCCACGGGAACGGGAACTACGCGGGTGAAACCGCGTGACGTCCGCTAGTTACTAATACTACACTTCTGCCCTTGCTATATACAATACTAGCTGACGTCCCGCGGTTTCACCCGCGTAGTTCCCGTTCCCGTGGGAGTACGGGAATAAAATATAGCCTATAGCACTCACAAATAGCTTTCTACCAGTGAAACAATTTTTAAAATTGGTTCATTACTTCCGGAGATTCCCCCTACATACAAACTTACAAACAAATGTTATCTCTTTATAATATTAGTATAGATATAGATTTGTTTTTTACGTACCAATTGCACTACTTGTGCCAAATAATCATTTACCTTATGAAATGGAAAGAGGTGATTTATACTCCGATTTCTGGGTTCGATTCCCGGGTCGGGCAAAGTGTTATTGGGTTTTTCTGTCAGGAATTTCTCAGTAGCAGCCACGGAGTCTGAATTTGCGACCAGTTGATGGCAATCAGTGTGTGGTATCGCACAGACGTCTTGAGACTCCGCTGGTTAAAAGTCTCATACGATATTGACGGAAACGGTTAGAGTAGATGTCAATGCTACTGGTTCATGCGGTAATTTTGTTATATTTTCTCAATAGGACGGTTCATGGGCGCCGTGCTAACGAGGTTAGTACGACTTGCAAAGTTGGCAAAAGTTATGGTTTCGCGACCAGATTTAATAGTATTCTGTCGAAGTACACTTATTCTTAGTTCCGCTAAAAGATCGGGAGCATTCACGAAGCCGCCAAAGTCGAGACCCTTCGGGGATTACATGGTGATGTTACATTTTATGATTTAAATTTTCAATCCCAATTTTGTGCTCTGTCTGTGTTTCTAGCACAATTTTTTTGATTTTTATTGGTTGTACCAATAAAAACCAACTTACCTTTAAAATATTAAAGCAATCAGTTACCTCACTATTAGTGTAGTATGTGTTCCATGCTGATCTCAAGCTCTGCTGGCCGCCCAGGTCCCACATGACGAAGCGCAGGTTCCTCCACACCACCTCTTCAACATTGGAGCCAATGGTCGGTCTGGTGTGGACAGCTTCGCCCAAGAGTAGCTGGTACAGTATTGTGGTCTTGCCAGCATTGTCCAGACCGACAAGCACAAGCTTGTGTTCTGTGAATGGGTACAGAAAGAGAAATGTAAGTATCAGTCTTTTTTGTTTAGAATCAATGGTAACAACTGAATATTTATTTTTATTTTAAACTAGCGGACGTCACGCGTTTTCACCCGCGTAGTTCCTGTTCCCGTGGGAGTACGGGGATAAAATATAGCCTATGTTACTCAGGGTTAATGTATCTTTCTAATGAAATAATTTTTGAAAACTGCACAGTCGTTTTTGACTTTATTCATTACAAACATACAGACACATTAAAAAATACAAATCTTTCCTCTTTATAATATTAGTGTAGATTTAGATGAGTTGGGCCTAGTAGCTCACCATGCCAATTGCAGCATCAGTGCCAAATTTAAAATCCTCGGAAGTGTACATAAGTGTTAGGATACTGCAGGTCACACTCCAACAACATTATGAGACATGGTAAGAGAGCAGAGATGCATGGAGGCGGAGGAAACGGTGGCGCATGTGCTCCTTGAGTGCACCGGCGTTACCAAGATTCGTGAGAACACCCTGGGAACACCAAGATCCCTTGCGGATGCCCTGAGAAGATCTGGAAGTCTGATCTGCTTCTGGAGGGAGGTGGGCTAGTTGGAGTAAACGACCACCATGGCTCACACACAATGGTCCACTTTAAGGACTAAGTGCGGAAACCTAAACCCCATGATAGATAGATAGACATGGTAAGAGCAGAAGCACCATATTTGCACTGGCTGTGTCACAGCAAATTCATCAAATTCATTTTAATTTAGAATATGCATAAAAGTCAATGTAGTATCAACAATCATGAATTTCAGTTTTTTTTCTAAGTAGTACCAATTTCGTCTTAAATATAGTTGCTGATACTTATATCTTACTTTACGAATTTATTTAGACTACCACTGTTACTGTCTCTGCCTCTGCCAGATAAGTAAGAATTAAAGGTCATTGCTCTTTCCTTAATTTCTCTGCATAGGTACACCGATAATACATTATGAATCGTTTTTTATTACTAGAAAAAGACAAGGATCATGATAAAGGTCGTATCGGGACAAGTTTATATAATTATTACTGTTTTCGGAATAATGTATTTTTTGAATAAATGTATGCGGGTTAATGACCTTTAATTCTTTCTTATCTGGCGGAGACAATAGTTTGCATCGCCCCACTGCTGGACAAAAGCCTCTCCCCATGACTTCCAGTTTTTATGATCCAGAGTTAGTGTGAAATGTCTTCATCATCTTTCTGACCATGTCTATGTCTACTTGGGGCCAACTCGTTTTCACCCATTCTCCCCTGTCAGATGTCAGGGTATGATTTACTCCTTTCTCATTCATACCACTCCTATGCTAATGGGAAATGTGCAAAAGATATTATATCCTAAAATTATGATGACTCATTAGATCATTACTTAACCCTAAGCAATGTTTATAAATAATCCCTACCATCTAGACTTGAAGCTTGACAAGTTCTGTGAATATATTTCCAAGAACAAGATTGTGACAATGATGTCTTAATATTAGTATGAGTGACTAAATATTGTTGTAATATCATGATAATATTGCTACATTATAATGATGACAGTGCTAGCCGAATATAATAGTATGAGTAGGTACCGATTACTTGAATGTTTTTTTTTTTTTCATCTCCTTCGATTACTTATTCTACAGTGTGTATGAATATGTTTTGAAACACTATAGGTAGGGTTGGTAGATTTTAGTAATTAACGAGCTAGAATTCTCTAACCTACTTATTTAGGAAATACAATAGGACACTTGAAACTTTATTAGGAGTATGACGAGTCTACCATTGTATAGTGATAAAATTTAGTATAAAATCAATTCGTAATTATCAATTGCCACTTTGAATTAGCATTGACATTCAATGTGGCAATTCTGCCAGTCTACTGGGTACAATTCCGAATGACAGTGATGTTGTTGTTTTGTTTTATGTGTTTATGTACTTAGTTTTAGTCTTTTTTTGGAAATATTTAGTTTATATTATTTTTTAAGGTTGAGTTGAGTTTGTAAATTAAGTTATGTGTATAATCTAGCTATATTTCATGGGCAAATAATTTCAGAAGCTATGTTCTTTTTTCATAGGAAAAGAAAAGAACTGGAAAATCCATGGTAATCAACATTGTTATAATAAAAACAACACTGATTAGTGATTACGAAATCAGCATTTACAGTCACAACAGTAAAATAAATATTAGAACTCTTTTATTCTTAAACCCTAGACAGCTCCAGAACCAGAATTAGTTTATGTTTAGAACATGATACTGACAAATAATAAAAAAAACTTCAAACCCAAGTGAAAGAAAAGAAACTCTACAAAACAGACTTCATGGAGACTTGTCTGCTCTACCCCTAGTGTTATGTTGTAAATTAACATGTTTATATTTTTACGATAAACATGAACTATTATCACAAGTTAAGATTCTCAACACAGTTGTTCTCAAGTCAGTGTACCAAATGTTTGAAGACAAACATCTTTGAAAATTTTCTAGTTGTTTTTTTTCAAATAAACTGGGTCACGCTACAAAGGCCCTGTTTTATCAGTATGAATTTTTAAATCAAACATGAATTTAGGAACTTAATAATACATCATAATGTCTTACGCTATCTCGTCGACAACGTCAAACTATTTGTTATATTTGTACAGATAAGTTACTTACCCTCATTCCCAAACAAACTCCAGATCTTTGATATAAGTAAACCCATTTTGGCAAACTTTGTGCCAGTTCGCAATAAAAAGATCAAGGAGACAATGACTGTAAGGTAAACTACTTATTTATTCTCATTGTCGAAGGCGGTTACACAAGTACACGCAGTGTTATGACTTCAAATTCCACTGCATACTACCTATGGAACTCTTTTCACGCTTTATTTCACTTTAATACTTCACTAAATCGCATTTTGATTAAAATTTGTAGCAAAAATATGTTTGATACGGGTCTCCTCTCCGTACTTTTCGACGTTACGCACAGAGACAGAATGACACAAAGGAATGACAAGCAGTGTTGCCAACTCAACTACTTCAAAATATGCTAGATTGGTGTAAACAATATGCCAAAATATGCTAACCTTCTCTAAAAAATGCCAACATAATTAGGTGTCAGTATTTATTAAGAAATTAAATCAGGAGAATAGAATATCAATGTCTTGATTTTGTGGAAAGCTGAGAGCGAGAGTCGTAACTCACTTTGGTTCCGATACAAACTATACAGAGTAGTACATTGTATGGAACAGACAGTGTTAGAATAACAGCACTTTGCTGCTCTTTTTAGGCCGAATCTAACGTACAAAATGGCATTCAGGGTTCTCACCGCCAAACAGTTTCGGAGTCGCAAATCGATTTCAATTTTTATTTCAAGAAAGATTGTGATTTACATTCTTTTCATGTTTTATAAAATATGCTATAAGCTAAAAGCTAAAAAAAATATGCTAAACAAGAATAAAATATGCCACTTAACAAATATGCAAATTTAGCTTATAATATGCTAAGTTGGCAACGCTGATGACAAGTGGCAAACTGGCAAATGTGACTGACAGGACAGACAGAATGACGTTTCAGAAGTCAGAACTCATCTAGACGATCAGCGCCCTCTGAACGGCAAGTTATGGAACTAAATAGGTAGATGTTTCGCTGCGTTCGTTCGAAACGTTAGGCCCGGACTCTACCAAAGCGGTAAGATGTGCAAGATTCGAGTCAAGAGAACGCGATGTAGATTTCAACTAATGTGATTGGTTGCTTTCCGTACATTTCCTCACCGCTCCACTCGACTCTGCTGGTGGGGTCCAGTAGGGCTATTACGTATCTTTAGATCTCTAGTGACTATCAAATGAAGCTTTGGTTGTACACCGAACTTTGATGACAAGCGAGAATGTAATATTTTTAAGCCCGAATTACCTAGGAGTTGTTTCAAACAAATTGAGAATTTAAGAAAAAAAAATTTGTTTATGTGCCCTGACGTATTGTAGCAACCTACGCTGATGATGCCGCATTCCTGGCCTGTGATCAGGATGCCAACTTAGCGAGCAATATACTGCAAAATCAACTTGACAGGACCCATGACTGGCTAAACAAATGGCGTATAAAGGCAAGTGCGCCCAAATCGCATCACATCACCTTTGCACTCAAACATGGAAATTGCGCTCCGGTCACACTGGGCCAGGACACTACCACAGTCCCCATGTGTGAAGTACCTGGGATTCTACTTAGATCGTAGGTTGACATGGAAGGATCACCTAAAGAAAAAAAGAACAGAAATAAACTACCGATTCAAGAACTTGCTCTGGCTTCTAGGCAGACAATCGTCACTCTCCCTGAGTAACAAACTTAGAGTTTATTGTTCCATATGGGATTTTCATATGGGATTCAATTATGGTCTTCAGCAAGCAAATCAAATATCATGTGCATTCAAAGAAGTCAAAACAGTATCCTGAGGGTCCTAGCAGCGGCACCCTGGTACGCTCGCAACTCAGAAATCCATGAGCATTTGGAAATTCCAACGGTCCTAGAAGAAGCGAAGTGCTACCTAGAGAAATACAAAGATAGATTGACCAATCATCCAAATCCCCTCTCACGTTCACTATTGATGCCAAATCATACCAAGAGACTCAAGAAAGCTGACATTGTGCTGCCAGATTAAGTAGAATTTGGACACTGGTCCTGATTCTGTAAAAATGTGATGCATCTTTCCACACATCTGATCATAGTCAGAGATGACTGATAGCAGATATGAACAATATAAAAAAAAAAAAAAATGTGCCATGTTTGCTTTAGTACAATACATAGACATGCCTTTTAACCAATGTTATTTCACAAACAAACATCTCTGCCTTAGATTACACATACGAAAGTCATTTCACTCCTGAGTCTCTGAGACGTATGGTAGGTGGTTGCGTGACAAAAATAGGTGGTAGGTGGTAAAGGGTTAAAATAAGAGTCATTTTCCCTTTCCTTGCCCGTGGTACAGTTGGCTAGGTCCGGTTGACTGGACCATGGTAAAAAAAAATAACAGTGTTACAGTTGACTGGACCATTTTTTTTTCTGTGAACCGTGGTACAGTTGACCGGACCAGGGTTAATTTTTTTTTAACAATAGTACTATAATAAAATTGTGGACGGAATGTACAGTTAAAATGAAAAGTGTTAAAGACTACGTACAAAGAATACAAGCCTTTTATAATTTCAATAAGTATAAGCGGCGGGTGATCCGATACACCCAGAATCGCACATTCCAAAAGATGAAAGGTGGGTTTATAGGGCTTGGGAGCGACCGGACCAAGGTGTGGCTGACACGCACCTGCCGGATGATGATGCAATGTGTTCGTTCTGGTGCAGCATCTGGTCGGTGCCTGTCAGCCATGCCGAGGGTGAATGGACTCGGGTGATTGAGCGGGCGAGCGATCCAGTATCAGATATAGGGGCCATTACTATTAGCCCCCAAGACGTAGCTCGTGCAGTCCGTCCGTTGCCTAACTGGAAATCTCCAGGGCCGGATGGGCTGCACAACTTCTGGATAAAATGGTTCACAATGGACAATGGACTCGGGTGATTGAGCGGGCGTGCGATACAGTATCAGAAATAGGGGCCATTACTATTAGCCCCCAAGACGTAGCTCGTGCAGTCCGTCCGTTGCCTAACTGGAAATCTCCAGGGCCGGATGGGCTGCACAACTTCTGGATAAAATGGTTCACAAGGTCGCACGCTCGCCTGGCGACCCTGTTCCAGTCAGCCTTAGAGTATGGGGCGCTGCCAGAGTTCCTGACAACAGGTATGACCCACCTGTCTCCCGACAGTCTATGAAGTTCTTACATCCATTTTGAGAACTAAAATTAGCAAACATATACTTAGATGACAATTCTGTCATGTCCGCTTCTCAGAATGGACGTAAAAACGGGTCCCATGGTACTAAGGAGCTACTCCTCACTGATATGGCCATTAGTCACCAGGTTCGCCGTTCCCGAAAGGATCTGTCGACTTGTTGGATAGACTATAAGAAGGCCTATGACTCGGTGCCACATACATGGCTCATAAGGGTGCTAGAGTTGTATAAAGGTGATGCAACTCTGCGCACCTTCCTGATGTCGTGTATGGGGCAATGGAGGACAGTCCTTCGCTATCCAGGATGTCGGCAAATTCAGAAGAATAGCGACCCGATAAGGATAGAGTGAGGTATATTTCAGGGCGATAGTTTGAATCCACTTTGGTTCTGCTTAGTCTTGAATCCTCTTAGGATTCAGGTCTAGGCTATCGGTTGTAGAAAGATGGTCAGGTTATATCTCACCTCTTTTACATGGATGACCTAAAACTCTTTGCCCCAACGATTTGCGACTGATGGAGTTACTGAAGGTAACTGAAACTTTCAGTACCTAGCGCCATCAGGATGGAATTTGGTGTGGACAAATGTGCGGTCATGCATGTAAAACGAGGGGAGATTGTGGAATCTGTGGGAACCCAGCTCTCGGATTCCATAACTCTTCGATCCCTCTCAGCAACCGATACCTATAAGTATTCGGGTATGTCGGAAGCGCTGGGCGTCAATGTTGCTGACATGAAGAAAATCGTTGAAGGAGCGCTTCTTTGCCCGTCTAAAAAAGTAGGTATTTAATAGTCTTATCAGATGGCAATAAGGTGCGTGCCTTCAACGGTTGGGTCATGCCGGTTTTGATGTACTTTTTCGGCATACTCAAATGGACTCAAACAGAACTAGACGCCTTGGATACGAAGGTCGTAAATTGTTGACGGCATATCGAATGCATCACCCACGTTCTTCGGTTATGAGACTGTATACCCCTGGAAGTGTGGGGGTCGAGGGTTACCCCGCTCTCCATAATAATAATAGCACCTAATTATATCTGGATATAATTTAGTAATTAATTAATTAGTTATTAATTATTCTTCTATTAATTATGACTGTACCAGCGAAAAAATACTTTTCGATAGTTCGGTTAATTGTACCAGAGAAAATTTTTTTCTTCCATAGTCCAGTCAACCGTACCAAGGAACAATAAAAAACTTCCGTATTCCGGTCAACTGTACCAAGGAAAATATGTTTTTTTGTAGTCCAGTCAACAGTACCAAGGAAAAAAAAAATTACCCGCTGTCCGGTCAACTGTACTAGCCAACTGTACCACGGGCAAGGAATGCATTTTCCGGGGACAAATAAGGAAAAAAAAAAAAGTGTGAACACCGTTACCCTTGAAACCAGTGGTTTGGTTTCCTTAGTAGAACCTAAAATCATTGGAAAAGTCAACCTTTTTTTTTGAAGAAAATCCCCTACCGATTTTCCTCAAGAATATTTCACCCTAATGCGCTCGGAAACAGCTGACCGCCGAACGGGCGGGAACCCGGGGTCATCGACCGCGCCGCAATCAGCTGTCGCCGTTTGTTTCTCGCGCGTAAATTTCATGGATTTGTATGTGGCAGATGTGTGTTGTTTTTAAAATAAGAATCAAGACTAAGATATTTGCTTAATAATTAAAGGCATGAGACATACAGTCACAGATAGGGAACGTGCAGGAACTATAGGTGGCAGCACTAAACGACAAAAGAGACACTATGCGGACAGTAAAGGAAACTTATCAGTTGACACGCAAATTATCTCTTCAAAAATATTATTTTTGATTATGTTAAAAGGTATAAAACATGGGTTCCGGTCTATCAATAATAATCGTCAGCGTAACATGAATGTTGACCAAATGAATTTTGTATGTTTCGTCTACTTTCTCTGCTGAAAATTGTGGTGCATGAAGAAATGGTTGATTTTGAAGGCCATTGAACTTTTTCAATGCAGAGTGTAACAAAAACAAATTGTTTTCAAATATTTTTCTTACTGCATTTATCCATTTTTTGCGTTTTTCACCTAAACATGGTATGAGAGTAATAATATTCTTTGGAAAGTAATATAATTTTATTATTATATGCTATTTGATTAATTTTCATTTTTGTGGATGTATTGGTACATCCAGAAATGCAACAATGCATCATGATTAGCTAGAATAATAATTTTTAATAATAAAATTAATTCTGTTTACTTGTTTTACATGTCAATGGCGACGCCAGTCAGCAGCACCGTCGTTGTGCACGTTCCCTATAGTAGGTAGGTAAAAGCATTTAAACAAATAAAATAATTTTAATTCTAAATGATTGCTATTAGTACCTACTAATAGCAAACATTTAGAATTAAAATTATTTACAAAAAAAAATTACTTTAAAAAATATGCAAGATCAACCTAATTTAGTACCAAACTACCAATATAATTGGTTGATCTTGCAATATTTTTTAATGTATTTTTTTTTGGATTTTTCTTTTTTCCTGGGTTCCTTTATCGATACTAAACCTACCCTTTTAAGCTATGGCACGCGACTACTTTAACACCCCGTATATCAAATGAAAGGCTCGTTATAGGCATCTCAAATATAGTTTTGTTATTATTGTAAAATCAATAGTTTTGATTTTATTCATAAAAGAAGACGAAAATTGACCATGCCGGGGGGTATGGTCAATTTTCCTCTTCTTTTATGAATCCCCCTGATCTCCGAAACTAGTGAGCCTAAAATTTTGAATAAAAATACAAATTATGGTTCATTGCTTGTAGATTAAAGGAAAACCTATAAGAATTCTATCAATTGAAAATAAAGTGGTAAACTCAATAATGTTCACTTACGGAAAATTTGACTTTGGCGTTGTACGGAACCCTTTTACGCGAGTTCAACTCGCACTTCACCGGTTTTTTTTTAAATGATGGTAAGTTCTATCTTTGTGTGGCATTTTTACAAATTTTCTTTACCTACATATAATAAATCTGTAGACGTGGCGTTTCAGGGCATACAAAATATTTAGAAAAAAAAATTGTAGAAAGGTCTTACCATAACTGTTCCTAAGAAAGGTGATCTTAGCCAGTGCGATAACTGGAGAGGTATTACTCTGCTCTCGATTCCCTCTAAGGTTTTCTGCAAAATCATCCTGGATAGACTGTCGAAGGCCGTGGATCCTCTTCTACGTAGGGAACAGGCTGGTTTCCGCTCGAACCGCTCATGTACGGACCAGATCAACACCCTCCGTATCATACTGGAACAGGCATCAGAATGGCAGAGGGAGATTTATCTAACCTTTGTGGACTTCGAAAAGGCCTTTGATACGCTGAAGTGGTCTAGCATCTGGTCCCGTTTACTGGAAATTGGAGTGCCGCCGAAAATCGTCCGTTTGTTGGAGAGTATCTACAAGAAGTATTCTTGTAAGGTGACGTAGCAGTACACGCGGGTGTCCGCCAAGGCTGCCTCCTGTCACCGCTTCTTTTCCTAGTTGTTCTTGACGGAATTATGCTTCGCATCTCTGAAAACCGCCGCCGCGGCATAGAGTGGGGACTATCCAACGTCTTGGAAGACTTGGACTACGCCGATGACCTATGCCTGCTGAGTCATACCCGCGCCGATATGCAAGCAAAATTGAACGATCTACAGCAGGAGGCGGCAGCAACCGGGCTTAAAATAAATATCAGGAACACCCAGGATCTCCTGGGTGTTCCTGATATTTATTTTAAGCCCGGTTTTATTTATTTTATTTTATTTTAACAGTGGGTGATTTTTTACACCAGTTCTCATCTAAGAACTGGTGTAAAAAATCACCCACCGTTGCTGATTGGCACAGAGGCAGTGGCACGCGTCCACAAATTCACTTACCTCGGGAGCGTCGTGGCAGAGACTGGGGGCAGTGAAGAGGACATCGCTTCACGGATCGCCAAAGCCCGAGCAACCTTCGCACAGCTGAGACCTGTTTGGCAGTCACGGAAACTGACCCGAAGGATTAAACTCAAGATATTCGGGTCCAATGTGAAATCCGTGCTGCTTTACGGGTGTGAAACGTGGAAGGTCACAAAGGACATCTCACGCCAAATCCAAGTTTTCGTCAACCACTGTCTTCGTCGCATTCTCGGAATTTACTGGCCCGAGACCATCTCCAACGTAGAGCTCTTAGAAAAATGCCACGAGAGCCCGATCGACCGCCAGATCAAGCGTCGCAAGTGGAGATGGATTGGTCACACGCTCCGAAGGGATCCTGACCACATACCCAAACAAGCTTTGGACTGAATCCCCAAGGAAAAAGAAAGCGTGGCCGTCCCCGTCAAACCTGGCGTCGCACCGTGTTGGCAGAAGCGGCGAGCATCGGAATGACGTGGAGTGAGGTTAAGCGTGAAGCTCAAGACCGATCGCGATGGAGGACACCTATGGACGCCCTCTGCCCCATCTGGGGACATAGGACATTAAGTCAAGTAAGTCAACCCATTTCTACCATTTTTAGAATTTTTGTCTGTGTGTCTGTGCGGGATCTTTTGTCATAGCGCCGCGCGCCGCGTCAAGTGTAAATATATTAAACCAAAAAGGTATAGATTCAATGCGAAAATAATGTGCATAACTTAGAGAAGGTTTTAGATGTTGCTTCATTGTAATTGGTGCTTTCTATCAAAAGATACCGTCAAACCGTACAACTTTGCCCAAAATGCTGAAAATTTTTGATTAAACTTTATATATTAAAAAGTATTTAAGTACCTATATTTTTTTCATGTGTGTTTGTGCTATACAACATTTAAATGCACTGTTCTTTGCTTATTATGATATATAATAATATCAAGAAAATAAGTGTCTAGGTGCTAAAAAGCTTAATTTGTACAGCGGGCCAAACTTTTTTTACTTTTTACAAGTTTGTCCATTTTGCAGAAACTTTTGTAACTTCGGTATTTTCTACCTTAAAAACATATGGTTTAGGGATCAGTATAGAAGAATAATCAATCTATCATAGGACCATAATACTAAACGTTTAAACATTCATATTGCCTGTCACTGAGTGGGCAAAGTAGCAACAATTTTTTCGCCATTTTTCATTCAAATACACGGAAAAACCAGGTTTGTCACTTTTAACCGACTTCAAAAAAAGGAGGAGGTTATGTTTTCCACCAGTATCTTTTTTTATTGTACATCAGTACGGTGTACGCAAGTGCGTGACGATCAAATAGTTCGCTCTTATAGATTAATCTAAAAATATCATGAAATTGGCAGTATTTGAGAAAAACAATGTTATATTATCATTATTATCAAGTCTTAATATTCATTACTATATTATGACATTTCTGTATACTTTCGATCCAAATGTTTTTCTTTTTTCTTGAAACTCCGTTGCTAAATTTGCATAAATAAAAGTACCTGTTTATCTGTGATGCAATTTGACGTTGAGGTGACAACCCTAACGGTAATATCTTGGTGGGCAAAGATGTAAGTAACAACTACCTCTGAAAAACTGATTTATCATTGCCCACCATCATATTTTAGATGTTGAGAGAAATTTCGTTTTGTATATTCGATCTTCCTTGTGTATTTATTACAAACTATCAGTGGTTTAAAATTTAATTTTCTGCCGTAATTAGAAATCGAGTTTTAATGAAAGTTTGTCACACGTGTTTTGGCCCGCAAATTAGACTACCAATTTCGACACGGTTTTACAGCCGACATAGATAGGTGCTAATAGGCAGAGTCCGTTACGTAATATTGCCCGAGACATAATCAAATTTTTTCCTAAGAATAAAATAATAAGCACAACTAAAAAATGTTGCCGGCTTTTTAAACATTTGTGAAAAGTGACGTGCTGGGCAAAGTTAGAGTGCTTGGGCAATCTTGTAAGGTTCGACGGTATATGAGTATCTCCGGGTATTTTTTTTGTTACAGCATCACGTGTAAATTATAAAATCAACGTGGTTAGATTCAATGCACAAATATTATGCATAACTTAGAGGTTTTAATTTTTGTTTCATTTTAATCGGTCATCTAGAAGAACTTTTCTCATCAGTATGTAAGATACATGCAGCCAAAATGGTAAGATTGGTAAGTACTAATGAATAAAAATGTGCTTACAAGATACATTTTAAATCGACTGACCGGCTTTTAAAAAAAGTTATGATAGCAAAAGGTAGGTACCTACTCTAGATTAGTCTACATGACGCTGCGCTGCCACAACGCTGCGCTGCTTTGAAAATCTACGAAGTCAATAGGGTGTTCCGTGTTCGGCAGTTTAACTTCGTGGTCGATAGATGACGTAGTTCATTTCACTCCATTTTCTGAGTCGCGGTCTCGCGGTGAAGATTTTTTGTAAAAGAATGACGCCTCGCTCGTGTCAGTTGCCTCACTTCAACGCGTATGTTTTTTTTTATGTATGACCACGCATAATTTTTTTACAGCGATATGCATGCATGATCCTTTTTTTGTGAAAAGCGTACAATTATGTCTAAGACGTCTAAGTGGGTTCCATAGAATCGTGTTTCTGCTCATTTCATGCACCTTGATGGGAAGTTTAGACCTAGCTGTAGTGTGACTGTCATCGACGGTCTAACGATGGAGATGGAAGGCAGTTGCAAGAGCTCCTCAAGAGTTTACAGCATCTATATCGTGTTTGGGCTTATTTCATGCACCTTGATCAGAACCTTAAACCGAACTAGAGTATGACTTTCATCGAAGGTATGGCGATGGATAAGGAAGACAGTAGCAAGAAGTCCTTAAAAATTTTACAGCAGCTATATCGTTTTTCGGTTCATTTCATGCACCTTGATGAGGACTGTACCTACTAGCTGGAGTATGATTGTCATCAACGGTCTAACGATGGAGACCTTCAACAGTTTGCAGCAGCTATATTGTTATTGGCCTTATTTCATGCGCCTTAGTGAGAACTTAAGACCTGGCTGGAGTATGACTGTCATCGGAAAAAATAATCCTTTTGAGAACTTAGGTTGCGAGCGCTGCGTTTATAAACGGTTAAAGTTACGCACCAATCATGTATGACGGAATTGTTCCTTTTAAAAAGTTCTAAAAAGAAGTCTGCCATAGTATGTCTATCTTTTAAGGTTGACTCACACTCTCTTTTTTATGTGACGCAAACGAAGTTGCGCGGGTCAGCTAGTACTATAATAAAAACCAAAAACTAAATTGAAAAAGTTATTGGAGTTTTAGCTTTAAGTGGCACCAATGTGTACCCTGTGTTCATCATCTAATATAAAAGTACAGAACAATAAAACATGCTGCGCCGACACCAAATAAATTATGATAAGGGCAGAAGAATGATGATGTCGATGTCGGTGATGATTTCTCCAAAAGGTAATAAAGCGAATAGAAGTCTGTAATGTTCTTGCTGTGGTAAAAGTCTTTTTCCTTCTCTACCTGCACATTATCAATGATCCATAACTTCGCAGTTTGGATTTAAATATGTCACAGAGAGGTTCTCAATTTATTTTGGAATATTATTATTTTTGATGCTACCATTTTTAAGCATTTAAAATGGAATTCGTATGCTCCAAAAAGAAAACCGGCCAAGTGCGAGTCGGACTCGCGCACGAAGGGTTCCGTACCATTATCTATACATTAGACAAAACGGAAAATAAAATCACGTTTGTTGTATGAGAGCCCCCCTTAAATATTAATTTTATGTTTTTAGTATTTGTTGTTGTAGCGGCAACAGAAATACATCATCTGTGAAAATTTCAACTGTCTAGCTGCCACGGTTCATGAGATACAGCCTGGTGACAGACAGACGGACAGACGGACAGATGGACAGACGGACAGACGGACAGACAGCGAAGTCTTAGTAATAGGGTTCCGTTTTTACCCTTTGGGTACGGAACCCTAAAAAAGTAAGCCTGGATTATGAGAAATCCTATTTATACAGGGTTATTCTCAATGACCGGCCAGAAGTGGATTAGAATCGATAATATTTTCGATAAATAGGTAATGAAAAAAGAAACCAATATTTTTTTAAATAAAATTTCGTTCCTGTCCACTACTAAAAAGCAAACGTGTGGATATTGCAACAGCACAATGCAGTTCAACAGCCTAGATAGGTAGCAGTTAGCACACACGTACATTTGTCGGTGCATGCACGTACACAAGTGCATTGATTCCCAGTAGGTTTATGACTTAGGAAATTTTTAGGATATTTTCAAATGAATGCTATTATTTTGTCTGCCATCCGACGCTGTGTGCAGGCTCAAGTGAGCGCACAGCTATCGGACGCGCAGCACGGGTTCCAGCCGGCGCGGCGCGCAGCACTGCCACTAATCTGCTAAACTTCCTGGCGAGAGTGGTTCCGGCCGTCGATGCTGGTGTACAGGTAGACGTGGCAAATTTTGATTTTAGGAAGGCGTTTGATACCGTCGATAATGATGTACTGCTAATGAAGCTGGCAAAAATTGGCTGTACTCAGCGCCTCTTACAGTTCTTCGCCAGCTACTTAAAAGACCGACAGCAGTACGTGGACTACAACGGGTTCGAATCCGAGCCATACTACACCAGGTCAGGCGTGAGCCAGGGCAGCAATTTGGGTCCTCTCGAATTTATTTTAATGATAAATGATTTCTACTCTGCCGGATACCACACGGCCAAAATAGAACAACGGACGAATGGAACGAAATGGAACGGTAGAATAGAACCAACCCATTACAGTCACGGGTGTCGTATAAGGCGACTAATGTCTGAGGCAGAACACCTTGCGCCTCCTGAGACCTGAGAATGGGCAGCAGCGTTTTCTGTTAGTGTTTCATCACTGCGATCTCCAATCCGCCTGCCAAGCGTGGAGATTACGGGAAATTCCTCCCATCATGGGAGAGGCTTAATTATGTCCAACAGTGGACGTTATGGGCTGTTGTAGTGTAGTAAATGACTTACCAGACGTAGTCAAACATAGTTTATGTTTATTGTTTGCAGATGACCTCAAATTGCTGCTCGAGGTCAGAGGTGGGTCAGACTGTGAGAAATAGCAGGAAGACATAGATAGAGTGGTAGAATGGAGCCATACAAATAAACTCTATTTTAACACAGCGAAATGCTCAATGATGACATTTACGCGCGCGAAAACTGCCTTCGACTACGAATACAAAGTATAGGAAGCGCCGATGCAGCGAGTGTCTCAGGTACGAGATCTAGGAGTACTCCTTACCCCGGAACTAACCTTCCGGGATCATATAGTTAAGATTTGCAAGAAGGCGTACAGAAACCAGGGTTTCGTGCTGAGACAGTCGTAGGGATTCACAAACATTACCACGCTTAGGGTGCTGTATGACGCTTTGGTTAGGAGTCACTTGGAACACAGTGCTGTGATTTAGGCTCCTCATGAAGCGAAATACAATGTCATGCTGGAACGAGTGCAGAATAAATTTACAAGACATTTGTACTTCAAACTTTATGGGGTTCACCCATTTTACCCGCTGATGTATCCCTACACTGTTTGTACTGGGTATGGTGGGGTACACCGAATTCAGAGTGCGCAGGGAATTTACACTCGCGGCGTATGCGCTTAAGGTCCTGCGTGGAGTAGCACATAACCCGGGTGTGCTGCGTCACCTGAAGCTGTGCGTGCCGGACCGGTACGTGTGGAGACGGCGGCGACCGCCACTGTTGGCCGTACCTGCTGCCAGAACCAACCTGCTGTCAAAAACACCCCTCACCCGTACAATATGTGTACTAAACGAAGTGCATGAACGGACTGACATATTTTCGTGCAATCTGAGTGAATTCGCAAGAGTTTTATTGAATTTTGTCAGTTACGTCTAAATATGCTGTGTTGTCTGATTTTATATATAGGTAGGTATATGTATAGGTTAAGATTTTACAGCAGTATAAAAGAAAAAAAAATGTATAGGTAATTTGTAATTTTAATTGTTTAGTAATAATTTTTTCATTACTCATACTCTGAAAGTAGGTCTGAAGTTGCCTGAGGAGCGGGTTGAAAGTAATACTTTTCAGCCCTAGGGAGAATCGTTTTCAACTGACAGCTGTCAAGTTATTAAAAAAAAATGGTTCATTTTTCTATTGAACCATGTTCCAACTTTCTATACAGCCACGATGTAAAATTGAAATAACATAAAGTTAAGTATTAATTAAAGAATATATATATTTTAAATATCTTTATTATAATTAAGTTTCAACTATTTCTTTAAAATAACATAGATTTGGGAAAAATATTTACCATTTTATGATGATGAACATGAAAAATAGGTATTGGCTGAATAGCTGGCCGGCCACAGAAAAAAAAAACAAAATAGGTGAAAAAGCGGCAATAGGCTACCCTATTGCCGCTTTTTCACCTATTTTGTTTTTGATGACACCATAAAACAATAATTCCAAGACACCTTTCTCTAAAAAAACACTTTATTTTGGGCCTGAAAACCCGATTTATTTTCAATTAATTGCCAAATTCGATTTTTAGTTGCTTTGAAATCAATAAATAGTCGAGTCAAGGAGTTGAATAAACAGTGACGTCACAGTAGGCTATTGCCATACAAAGTCTATTAGAGAACCGCGTTTTGACAGCTCTTAAAAAGTATCTCAATTGATTGGTGTGTCATCTACCCCATTCGAATTCCGATCTTCATTAGTTTTTTCGAGTAGTATGTTTTTTTTTTACTTTCCTTGTATTCGTAATGAAAAGCACAGTGTTTACCTCGGGTTAAAGACTTATTTAGTCCCTCGAGCTATTAGCGCCCTCGCTTCGCTCGGGCACCAAACCCCGTCTCGGGACTAAATAAGTTACTTTCACCCCTAGGGTAACAATGTACTATTTCATTACTCATACTCTGAAAGTAGGTCTGAAGTTGCCTGAGGAGCGGGTTGAAAGTAATACATTTCAGCCACTGATTTAATAAAAGAAGGAGATATGCTACGCAAGACGAAAATGTATCGGAACCCTGTGTCTTCACTTTGCCCCTACCACACGGCAGCTACTACACATGCAGTTCACGAAAAGTAATAGATACGCAGTTGCGCACACACCCGCATTTCTTACAACTGAACGTACTACACAATCCATTATAAACCTTATGACATCAAACACAGCGTGTATTTACCATGCACCGTACAACTTACCCACACAAAAACATCACTCGCTATCGTTGTGTTGTGTAAAAGCATAAGTACGCTAGTGATTGACTAAATCGGAAAGTTATCGAATCTTTCATTTATTATTGTGTAATTTTTTTTTGTGGTCCTGAAAATAATGAAATAAAAATAATGTCCAGAATATAATATTATAATAAAAATAAACAATATGTTGTTAAAAAATATATTATGAAGTAAATTAAAACAATAAAATATCCGGGTACGTTGGTTTAGGCTGTCATGGCCTAGTGAAACAGTAGTTAGTAGCACTAGGATAAGGCATAATATACGATAATTCAAAGCCAAAAACACTCCACCGATTAAACCTGAAATTTAATTAACTTATTTTATGAAAGTTGGTTACGCATTTCTCTAATACGCTGTAAAATAATCAAAACTCAAAAACTCAAAAAACTCAAAGCATTTATTTCAATTAGACCATTACGGCACTTTTGAAAGTCAAAAATACAAAAAAGAAAATCAAAGCTACAGTCCCAGTCACAAGGCATAATAACTTGAGAAAGTACTGTAGTTGCCCATTCCCTAGCGTAGATCTCTATGGAGAAGAACGGGCAAGAAACTCCATGGACACTCTTTTAAAATCAAAATATTGTTACAAAATCTTGGTTACATCATTAATTTTGAGATTATACATATATGTGAGAACGATGCAGAAAGACGTGCACACTAAGAGCATCCAGAGTAAAAGATTAGATCAAAAATTTATGAATAAAGTAATTAAAATGAACCTTGGCAGCTAAGAGATGACCAGTCCCAACTGACAGCGCCCGTTCACAGACATGACGCATGTACCGGCGCCATTCAACTCAACCATATTGAAGGGAACTAAGTGACCCGACACACCCGCCACCATCAGCGAGACATCTAAGTGAGCATGACATTCTCTCAGCTACCAAGGCATATTCAAGTCAATGACAGATAAATAAATGTAAATGGTGGCTGAACAGTACAAAGTACTCACACATGTGCTATGCAATTATATAATACTAAGAACTGGAATCTATACAAAATACATAAAAAAACATTATTTGACATCGATCTTCCAACCGGGTTAAAACGGTTGACAAATTGAAAAATAAAACTAAAATAGTAATATTTAATTCGTCAATCGACATTGTCGATAGCCTACATTAGTGGATCTGCACAGCGGCCGTACTACGTGATTCATCCGCTTAGTGAAATATCGTTTTGTGATTTTTACATTGCTTGTTCAGTCACTTAGCGACAAACTTAGGTAGTGGTTAAGGAGTAATGTATTTATTGCAAAAATAGTACACTCGCTGTGATATTTGAAAACAAACATAACATAGTAAAAGCAACAAATATTTTACGATTTGTTGTTTTTCTTAATTTTAAAGACAAATATAGTAAAATACTTGCACTTATATATGATAAGTAATTCCGTGATCAACAAAGTTTAGGTTTATGCTTCGGTTTTTACAAAAAACCCCTGAACAACACGGAATTGCTATAATTTGTCACGATCGCGGTCGAAAGTACACTAGTTCGCGGAGACGGCCCTTTGCCTATGACATGGCCGACTGGACATGTCGCGCGGACACCGACACGCCCCCTTACCACTTCTCCTCTTTTTTAGATTTCTGTGATTTCAGCCCTAGGGAGAATCGTTTTCAACTGACAACTGGCAAATTATTAGTACATTGTTCACCGAGAGGAGAAAGTGACCGATTACCGTCGAGGGTGTCGCTTTAAAACATCCGAGATCGGGAATCGCACTTTCTCTCGAGTGATACATAGTGCTTTATACTACACCTACGAGGAAAATAAAAAACTCAAGCAACACACAAATTGGAAATGGCGCCAAGGCGTCTGCAATTTTCACATGTTCTTTTTTCAAATTGTTTATCGCCGCAGGGTCGCCCTGCGGCGTCAGGATAAACAATGCTGCAGCACAGCAGGATAAACAATGCAGCAGTGCCAGCCCGACACCATCCAACACACAGCTAGTGGCCAGTGTCATTTTGCGAACTTGGAAATAAAAACTCACTGTAAAAACTTTTTGGCTTTTGATATTTAGGCTACCGGCGCATAGTCTTACCCAAAATAAAAAAGAAAAACCACGTAAGAAATGGATTTTCATACACTTTTCTCTCCCGCTCAGATGCGTTTTCTCCCCGCATATTTGTTCGATATGCAATGACGTACTTTCTACCGTAAATTTGATAAAGTATCAAGGTACTTTCCAAGCAGGTGTAGTATACAAAAAAAAAATGGTTAATTTTTCTATTGAACCACGTTCCAACTTTCTATACAGCCACGATGTAAAATTGAAATAACATATAGTTAAGTATTAATTAAATAATATATATATTTTAAATATCTTTATTATAATTAAGTTTCAACTATTTCTTTAAAATAACATAGATTTGGGAAAAATATTTACCATTTTTCGATGATGAAAATGAAAAATAGGTATTGGCTGAATAGCTGGCCGGCCACAGAAAAAAAAAACAAAATAGGTGGGAAAGCGGCAATCCGAATTCCGATCTTCATTAGATTTTTCGAGTTGTATGTTTTTTTTACTTTCCTTGTAATGTGCGTAATGAAAAGCACAGTGTTTACCTCGGGTTAAAGACTTATTTAGTCCCTCGAACTATTAGCGCCCTCGCTTCGCTCGGGCACCAAACCCCGTCTCGGGACTAAATAAGTTACTTTCACCCCTAGGGTAAGAATGTACTTTAGTATTTTACCTACAGAACAAAACGAGGAGGTTCTCACTTCAACGCGTATGTTTTTTTTATGTATGACCACGCATAATTTTTTTACAGAGAAGTCCGATATGCATGCATGATCCTTTTTTTGTGAAAAGCGTACAATTATGTCTAAGACGTCTAAGTGGGTTCCATTAATCGTGTTTCTGCTCATTTCATGCACCTTGATGGGAACTTTAGACCTAGCTGTAGTATGACTGTCATCGACGGTCTAACGATGGAGATGGAAGGCAGTTGCAAGAGCTCCTCAAGAGTTTACAGCATCTATATCGTGTTAAGGCTTATTTCATGCACCTTGATGGGAACCATAAACCGAACTAGAGTATGACTTTCATCGAAGGTATGGCGATGGATAAGGAAGACAGTAGCAAGAAGTCCTTAAACATTTTACAGCAGCTATATCGTTTTTCAGTTCATTTCATGCACCTTGATGAGGACTGTACCTACTAGCTGGAGTATGATTGTCACCAACGGTCTAACGATGGAGACCCTCAACAGTTTGGAGCAGCTATATTGTTATTGGCCTCATTTCATGCGCCTTAGAGAACTTAAGACCTGGCTGGAGTATGACTGTCATCGGAAAAAATAATCCTTTTGAGAACTTAGGTTGCGAGCGCTGCATTTATAAACGGTCATAGTTACGCAACAATTATGTATGACGGAATTGTTCCTGTTCCTGTTGGAAAAACAAAATAGGTGGGAAAGCGGCAATCCGAATTCCGATCTTCATTAGATTTTTCGAGTTGTATGTTTTTTTTTACTTTCCTTGTAATGTGCGTAATGAAAAGCACAGTGTTTACCTCGGGTTAAAGACTTATTTAGTCCCTCGAACTATTAGCGCCCTCGCTTCGCTCGAGCACCAAACCCCGTCTCGGGACTAAATAAGTTACTTTCACCCCTAGGGTAAGAATGTACTATATTCTTTTCGTTTATTTTTATTTTTAGAGTTGATTTCTACATAGGTATTAAGTTTAGTTTTTTAAGTAGCCGTAAGTTGTTTTACTATTTATCTGTTGTGTGCTCGCTAACCACTATTGCATTGGGGTAACCTGTAAAGATAGTGTGTAGGTTTAATAAATAAATAAATAATAAATAAATTTTATTTTATATTTTTCGACAATAACATTTAAAAATGCACTTTTGGTTTGATATATCAGATCTAAATTTTAAATTTTGGCTGGTCATTGAAAACTTATCCTTTATAGATATCTATAGGTATATTATGTAGTGCATGTCCATGTCATGTTCCAACATCTTGCAGACCTATCAAATCGCGTAGACCCTATTGTTGGTACCTATTAGTGGTCGGAAGCGAGCATGAGGTTACTGGTTTAGATTCTCGGGTCGGGCAGTGTTGTTGAGTTTTTCCTCCAGGAAATTCTCAGTAGCAGCCGCGGGCACAGCTGATTCAAACTAAATTTGTAGGTGAAAAAGTTTTCATTCAATGGGGTTATATAAAGTTAGAGGGTTGTATCAAATTGATGATTTTAATGATTATAATTTTGTAACTACATACAGGGTGTAAACAACCTCATTACGAAGCCGTCAACCAAGCGTTCTGTACATCTAACTAAGTAACTTTACGCAAAAAAATTGCTGGGAAACGATTTTTTTTTCTGGGGTGCAGAATCATGCTTTGTGGTAGAGCTCAACGTAACGCACTCAAAACATTGTGCTGATGGATGGATTGAATAGTATGGGAGCCGTAGAGGTGTTAAGAGTGAAAATCTTACAATAAAAACAAGTAGGTATTTGAAAAAAAAACTTGTCAAAAAGTTGGAACTTTGACCCCCAATATCTCCGTAACTAGAAGGTTCCCAGGTATGGTCTACAACAAACAAATGATCGCAATGACGGGGAGAACAAGTGCCTTTCCGCTTCATTATGAGCTTTTTACACCCTTTAGTTAGATGTTACTTGCGCAATTCATATTTTCATAATCATACAACCTGAAACTGACCTGCAAATTGCAAAAAAACCTACTTCTGAATTTTGCGGGCTAACCTGTCGCTTCCACAGTAATAAATTTTTAATTTTATCGCTAAAGAATTAGGTTGGGAATTTACAATCCTACAATATAATCCTTTATTTGTTAGTTTCGGGTAGCTTGATGTGTTAAGTTATAGACGCCTGTCTATAACTTATGATATATTCGGCTGAATCCGGTAATACAGAAAGCCGATCCCAAGTAAGTAGGCGATAATGATGACCTAAGGATATCAATTAAAACAAAGAAGTACTTATTAAATTAAGTATATTTTATAAAAACATTGTTAGTTTACTCTACTTAATAAATTAGATTTTTATTTTCGTGTGACAGTGTTGGGCAAATTTTAATTGCAAGAACAATTAAAGATTAACAATTGATTAATTGGTAAATTATTATATATAATAATTATAGCAATTTTAATAATAATAGCAATTATTATATAATAAAAAATATTATTATATTAAGCAGTTGGTCCCGGCCGTCATTGTGATCTTTGACAGTCGTTACAGGTAGTCAGTGGCCCAAAAAAAGTCTGACAACCAGTCTTACCAAGGGGTATCGTATTACCCAGTACAAACTGGGTTGTGGAGGTCAGATAGGCAGTCGCTCCTCGTAAAATACTGGTATTCAGCTGCATCCGGTTAGACTGGAAGCCGACCCCAATAAACTTTGGAAAAGGCTAGGCAGATGATGATGATGAAAAAATATTATTATATAATAATTATAGCAACAGAATTCTATAGCAAACTATATGATGACGTAGACTACACAAACACACAATACCTGCAGGAAGACAACGAAGAGCCTATCCTTCCAATACTAAAAACCGAAGTAAGGAAAGCCATATTGTCCCAAGGAAACTACAAGGCCCCTGGGGACGATGGCATAACAAATGAAATTCTGAAAGGCTGCCTAGACCAAATTACAGAGTCCATTACAAATTTGTTCAATAATATTCTTACTGAAGAAACAATACCACGACAATGGACATCATCGACTATCATATTGCTCCATAAGAAAGAAGACAAAGCAGAAATAAACAACTACAGACCTATCAGCCTCATTTCTAACCTCTACAAAATATTTGCAAAGGTAATATTAATCAGAATTACTTCAGTATTGGACGAAAATCAGTCAAGAGAACAAGCGGGATTCCGTAGCGATTTCTCAACAATGGATCATATTCACGTCGTAAAACACGTTATTCAAAAAAGCAATGAGTATGGAAAAAAATACTATTTGGCATTTGTGGACTACAATAAGGCGTTCGACTCTCTCAGGCACGCACACATTTGGGAAGCGCTGCGATCACAAGGAGTACACCCAAAGTATATTAGGATAATAGAAAACTTATACAAAGAATCAACATCAAAAATCCAAACAGAAAGGAAAGGACCAGCGTTCAAAATAAAAAAGGGAGTGCGACAAGGAGACCCCCTTTCACCTAAATTGTTTTCAGCGGTATTGGAACACATATTTAGAAAAATTAATTGGGATACCTTTGGAATAAATATAAACGGTGAGAAGCTCAACCACCTAATTCGCAGACGACCTGATTCTGCTCAATGAAAACCAAGAAGGCTATAGCGGAAGACGTTTCCGAACGCTCCCATCTCCCTGGACGTACAAAGAGGTCCAATAGGGGTAAAGCGCCCGATCGCTTTTCACCAACGCGGTAACGTGGTTGCCCACGCGCCTCGCGCCGACCAATCGCGGATTTGTCGTCGCGCGGCTACTCGGCCGCTGATTGGCCCTAATAGTTTTAAGTATTTTTCATTTAGTTTGTTGAATTGTTTAGTAAGTAGTACAGGGACTATGATCAAGGATGGCGGACGTTTTAAGTTTTAACCTGTGTAATGTGTAACCTGTGTACTCCTTTTGAGTTTAATTAAAGTTTATGCCGACAACAAAGCCCTTTTAATTGAGAACTGACCCACCCCGACTATATCTTGGCGCTCCAACGTGTGTTTTGTAAATTAAAACAAGGGGTCGGAGTTTTTGTTGTGCGGATCAAACTTTTCGTTCGTTGTAAGTTCGTTCAAGTCGAAAAACTTTGGTGATACGGTGATAACGACCGACAAGTGCAGAAAACTGTGTATAGACAGTGACTTTGCCTGTGTTTTGTGTCTACGTGTGGATTATTGCTGGTTGGTACAACCACGAGCCGTGTATTGTAGCTTTTTACGAAAAGTAGGTACTTATCGGTTTGCAAAATGCCGCGAAGACGCAAGTCGCTGCCCGCCGACGCCGACGACTCGATTCACGAGGAATCATCGGAACCAGAACAGTCAAGCAACATAACGATGCCACAAGACGTCCTTGCCAAGCTGATAACATCTATTCAACAATCGCAAGCAGAATTTTGTCAGCAACTCTTACGCGAAGTTCGTTCGTCGACGCCATTACTCGCGTCGGTAGATGCAAGTACATCTGCTGCCACTGCCAACGCCGCCGCGGCTATCATGAAGTCCTCAGGTAACTTCTCGAAATGTTCATCTAAGTTTAGTGGCAATCCAGAAGAATCCGTGGAAAACTTTATAGATGCCATAGAGGTTTACAAGTCATGCCTAAACATAAGCGACGAGAACGCTCTTTTAGGTATGTCCATGCTGCTCACTTCATCGGCGGGAACATGGTGGCAAGGTATCAAGGGCTCAACGACGACATGGGATGAAGCTATAACTAAACTGCGTAGTGCGTATGGTGAACGCCGCCCGCCGTTTCGTATTTACGTCGAGTTATTCTCCCTCGTACAAGGTACCGAAAACACAGATTTGTTTATAGCGAAAGTTCGTGCCTTGTTTGCAAAACTTCCACAAGAAGACTTGTGTGAACGCGTCGAGTTAGATATGACATATGGATTGTTAGATCGTCGCATCAGGAAGCGCATCGACAGAGCTACGGTTTCGACATTCGACGAGTTGCTGAAGAAGGCACGCGCCGTAGAAGACTCGCTAAAAGAGTCACAAAACGGTCGTCAAGGTCATAAGCCGTCGTCTCATATCGAAGATGGATCACGCGCCGCCGCCGCCGAGCCTGCGCACATTCGTACCGATACTTCGAGTCGTGCTTCCCGATCATCCGCTGCCGTCGTCGCCGATAGTCGCACGGGCGACTCAACGACAAGAAAGGCAGGGAATACGAAGTCGTTCTGTGTTTACTGCAAACGTAGCGGTCACACAAAGGAAACGTGCGAGAAATTAGTGAAAACTAGTGACGTAAATAACACAAAAAGTGAGTTTAAAAAAGACATTAAGTGTTCCGGTTGTGGTGCCGCGAATATCATAAAGTCGAAGTGCCCGAAGTGTAATGCCAATGATGGTAAGAACAGTGGACATTCGGCGTTCTGTTCTATTGCTTCTGCACGTGAGTCTCGTGCACCCACCGATTGCTCCCGGTCGCATCGTACGCCTCGCGTACATGGCGACATACGCCCCAAGGTCAACGCGCCACCGCCGCTACAATTGCCTACCCCGCCGCCGCGAGGTAGCGCGATGGTTGCCGGTAATGCGGGCGCGCCCGCGCCTTCCAGCGTCGAGCGACGCGTGTCGTCGTGCAAAGTTCGAGGTAACCCCGCGGCCGTGAAAGTCGTAGGGGGTTCTGCCACTAATTTTGGTTCTGTCACTAATTCTAGTTCTGTCACTAAGTTTAGTTCTCACACTAATGTTCCAAATTGTAATGTTAATATTTTAGCTATGGATACCGACTATTCTGTTAATAGAGTTCCTTATAGTTATGGTAAATGTTTACATAAAGTTTGCTGTATAGAGTGTCATAGTTTTAACGATAAATTTTATTTCGATAAGTCGTCGAGTGTTGATAACAATGTTAGTGTTACGTCTACCACTTGTAATAATAATTCTAAGAATCGTTTTTGTGTTGACCAATGTTATTGTTATATTAATAAGGCATGTGTTTGTACTTCTTGCGACCAGGGGGAGTTCGCGTCACCGTCGCAGTCTAATGATAGTGCGTCACGGTCGGTAATGTTCAATGGTTGTCAATCGTATTCTGGTAATTCCGTCGGTTCAAAATCTTGCGCTCGCGATTTTATGCCTATTTCCAGATCCGCTGATTATAAACCATTTGATAACAATACCAGCGACTCTCAACATTTTTCAGAGATCGCAAGTGGTCGTCAACCTTTTTCCGAGAACGTCAGGGGTTCTCAACATTTTTATTCCCAGAATAATAATTGTCAACAGTTGTACGGAATTACCAGTGGTTCACAACCTTTTAACGAAAATCATAACTTTCGATCTTTTCTAAGGCCCGTGCTAAAGATTAGTATTTTAGGTGAGAATGGTACCGCGTTACTAGATTCGGCAGCTAAAAGCTGTGTGGCTGGTCATACGCTATACGCTCTCCTAAAGGCCAAAGGTCATCCTATGTCCTCTAGCATGGAAAATGTAAAGCTTGCAGATGGTGTACTCAGGTTAATGAATGTACTTACTACCGAAGTGAATGTTACTCTTGAAGGTAGAACCAGGCTCGTTAGTTTTTTAATTTTTCCGGACGCGGACAATAATGAATCACTTTAGGTATAGATTTTTTGATAAATTTTAGTATCTGTGTTGATTTTCGTAGTTCTAAGTGGCACTTCGCTGACAGTGCTGAGCAGTTCGATCTCCCATTTGAAAAACCCGCACACCAGGTCAAGAGTGTGCCTATCAGTAGTCTGCTTAGGGACGAGGAAGCTTCAAAGCTTAGCAACGAGCAGCGTGAGGTTCTGGCCCAGTTCCTTTCTGATAATAAGGATGTGTTTGAGTTACGGGGCGAACCAACTGCTTTTGCGGAGCACGTCATTGACACCGGCGACCACGCTCCAGTTGCAGTCCCTCCATACCGGCTTACTCCTGCTAAAAAAGAGATCATGAAGTCAGAAATCGAAAAGATGTTGGCTGATGATATTATAGAGGAGTGCGAATCGGCATGGGGATCGCCTGCATTGTTAGTACCTAAAAAGAACGATCAAGTTCGGTTTTGCGTAGATTATAGAAAACTTAACGCCATAACTAAAACCGATGTGTACCCGATGCCGCTTATAGACGAGCTAGTGCAGTCTACTAAGCGAAACTGCATCATGAGTACGTTAGATATGCGTAGTGGGTTTTGGAATGTTTCGGTCAGGGAATGCGATCGAGATAAAACGGCCTTTTTGACGCCTTTTGGTACGTATCGTTTCAAAAGGATGCCGTTTGGGCTCAAAAACGCTCCGTCAACATTCCAACGACTCATCGACAGGTTGCGCTCTGGCGCCTCACTTCAGAATGTGACCCTGTTGTGCTATCAGGATGATCTGCTCGTAATATCGGAAGGATTCGATCAGCACATCGCTGATCTACGTGCAGTGTTTGAAAGGCTGCGTATGTTCAATCTTCGCGCCAATCGCGAAAAATGTGTTTTCGCGCGCGAAGAAGTAAAATACTTGGGTCATGTCATTACTCAGGATGGAGTTTCACCTGATCATGACAAAGTTCGCGCAGTGGCGGACATGAAGGCACCAAGTACTGTACGCCACCTCAGAACGTTTCTTCAGACGTGTTCGTGGTTCAGAAAGTTCATTTTGAACTTTTCAGAAGTCGCTGAACCCTTAACTCGTCTTTTGAAGAAAAATCAGCCTTGGGTATGGGGCGCTGAGCAAAATCAGGCGTTTCAGGAGCTAAAAAAGCGTTTAACGTCTGCGCCCATACTCGTCCAAGCTGATTACAGTAAACCGTTTATCTTGCGTACGGACGCAAGTAATTACGCTCTTGGTGCAGTGTTGCTGCAAGGTGAGGGGAAAGATGAAAGGCCGATCGAATACGCGAGCCGCCTTTTAAACCCCGCCGAGCATTATTCTACTACAGAGAGGGAAGCTCTCGCAGTAGTTTGGTCAGTTGAGCGGTTCAGAGGTTATTTGGAAGGTCAACAAATTATTGTAGGTAGTGACCACTAACCTCTCAAATGGTTGTTGAGCTTGAAGTCGCCATCAGGTAGATTAGTTCGGTGGGCACTGAAGTTACAAGAGTTCAATATTCAGTATGAATACACTCCAGGTAGAGCCAATGTTGTGGCCGACACGCTGAGTCGTCCTACTTGTGAAGAAAGTAGTAAAGATCAGTGTGGTATTTGTTCAGTAGTTGTTGACTTACCCACGAGAAGTCCAGCTGATTTGCGACCTGCTCAGTTAGACGACCCGGAACTAGAAAAGATAATGACTGGTCTTGAAAGTAATGACGCAGTTGAAGAAAAACGCTGGTCTGAGCGCGGTTACTTTATGCAGCAAGGAGTCCTATATCGTTACAACCCTGACGTCGACGTCGAGGAAGCTCAGCTCGTTCTTCCGGCGAGTTTACGTCTGGAAGTTTTGAGGGAATGTCACGATACTCCTATTGCTGGGCATCAAGGTATTGATAGGACCTTACATAAGCTTTCACAGCGATTTTTCTTCCCCGGAATGAGACGGTTTGTCGCAGACTTTATTAAGTCTTGTGCGACGTGCCAGCGGTACAAGTCGTCAAACCTGAAGCCTTCAGGCCTTTTACAGACCCCAGTATTGAATCAAAGGGGAGAGGTCTTGGCGATTGACTTGTTTGGCCCGCTCCCTCCTGGAGAGAAGGGGGAGAAGTACATTTTATTAGTTGAGGACACAGCTACTCGGTGGGTCGAGCTTTTTGCTTTGGTCGACGCCACTTCGGAGGTCTGTGCTCGGACACTAATCGAGGAGTATTTCCTTAGGTACGGCTTTCCACGTCGCGTTATCTCGGATAATGGGGTACAGTTTGTCTCTGCGGTTATGCAACAATGTATGTACATTTTAAGAATTGAACAGGACTTGTTACCTTTATATCATCCGGAGGCAAACCCAGCCGAACGGAAAAACAGAGACCTAAAGGTGCAGCTGGCTCAGTTGGTCGACACCGAGCATTCTTCATGGCCTGACCACTTACCGTCAGTTCGTTTCGCTATGAACTCAGCCTTGTGTCAGACAACAGGTGTTTCACCAGCTTTTCTCAACTTAGCTAGAGATCTTCGTTCACCAGTTGAGGTTCATTATGATATTAGGGCCGTCCTGAAAAAGGATAACTTTGTTCCTCAGATAACGCCTTACCTAAACAGATTTCTAGATTCTTTTGTTTCGATTAGGGATAGGGTAGAGAAAGAACAGGATAGACGTAAAGATTACGCCGATAAGGGTCGAAAATCCTTAGATTTTAATGTCGGTGATCAAGTTTTGGTAAAGTCGCACGTATTGAGTAACGCTGCTAAAGGATTGTCGGCTAAGTTTATACCAAAAAGGGATGGTCCCTATGAGGTCGTTAAGAAAGCCAGTCCTACGACTTACCTAGTATCTAAAATTAATTCTCCTGACGAGGTCATAGGCAGGTTCCATGCGTCCCAACTTACGCGATTTGTCAATAGGGACGATACGCCGCCTCTTCCTATTATGCCAAAGCGTAATCGAGGTCGCCCTCGTCATGTCAAGCCTGTTTCTGCCGATCATGAGCGGGTTCCTGAGCGAGGACGCCTTCACGAACCCGAGGGGGAGTGTATAGCGGAAGACGTTTCCGAACGCTCCCATCTCCCTGGACGTACAAAGAGGTCCAATAGGGGTAAAGCGCCCGATCGCTTTTCACCAACGCGGTAACGTGGTTGCCCACGCGCCTCGCGCCGACCAATCGCGGATTTGTCGTCGCGCGGCTACTCGGCCGCTGATTGGCCCTAATAGTTTTAAGTATTTTTCATTTAGTTTGTTGAATTGTTTAGTAAGTAGTACAGGGACTATGATCAAGGATGGCGGACGTTTTAAGTTTTAACCTGTGTAATGTGTAACCTGTGTACTCCTTTTGAGTTTAATTAAAGTTTATGCCGACAACAAAGCCCTTTTAATTGAGAACTGACCCACCCCGACTATAAGGCTTAGAAATAATGCTCACTCAATTGGAAAGAGAAAGTAAGACTGTAGGGCTGACTATGAACCCGAGACAAAACAAAAGTAATGACAAACCACTTGAACACCTATCTTTCTAAATTCTAATCAGATAGAGTATGTAGAAGAATATACATACTTAGGACAAACTATTGCACCGGAAAATCTGATGCAGAAATAAATAAATATCCGAATAAGTAAGGCTTGGAAAAGATTCTGGTCCCTCAGAGAAATTATGAAGAACCCACACATTCCCCCAATAGACAAAACTACAGTATTCAACTCATGCATACTACCATGTTTAACCTATGGAGCACAAACCTGGGCCCTCACTAAGAAGCAGAGTAGAGCACTAAGAGTGTGCCAAAACAAAATGGAAAGAAGCATTCTAAACATCAAGCTACGGGACAAAATCAACTTAACAAATATGAGAAGCAGGACAAAAGTTATAGATGTCACATACACAGTGAAAAAACTTAAGTGGAAATGGGCACTCCATATGATAAGAAGTAAGAGGAAAAAATGGACAAAGGATGTTACTGTATGGTACCCTAGAGATGGAAAAAGACGGAAAGGACGTCAAAAAGTAAGGTGGGAGGATGATATTAAACTAATAGCTACAACAACATGGCAAAGAAAAGCCACAAACAGGGAATTATGGGAAACCCTAGGGGAGGCCTATGCCAAACGGCAAGCTGATAATAACGTTACCGATGTCGTGGATTAAAATGTTAATAATAAATAAATTTAAGAACAATAAGACTTATTGTTCTTAAATTTAGTTTAGTGTATAAAATCAGTAATTATTTAAATTATAAGTAGCATGTTATATTTTAGTGATTTAAAGTGAGTAAGAAGAATTATAAAATGATGTTAAATAAAGTTGATTGAAACTATAAATAATAAAATAATTAAATGTAATATATAATCAAATGCAATACAATTAAAATTATCTTTACATAGGATTAAGTAATATTACTTAAATTAAAAGCATGATAATATAGTAAAGTGATATTCTAGCATGCATAACAAAATTATATAACGATGTATTTTAGAATTGCCAAATGTATATATATTATCAGAAATAAAGGCTATTTGAATTTGAATTTGAATTTGAATTGGTAAATATAACCACAACAACTAACAATGAATGAATTTTAATTGTGGTAAAATACAATTAACAATTATTTAATTGTTAACTGTGGTAGTAACAATTAACAATGAATTAATTGTTGGTTGTGATTTACTACAATTAACAATTAATTAATTTTCAATTGTTAGTTGTGATTTACTACAATTAACAATTAATTAATTTTCAATTGTTTTGTGAATTTTAATTATAACTAATAATTAAAAAAATACTGCTGTATAATATACAGCCGGTATATAAATAAATATTTAATATACCCGTGTGGTTAGTCGTCTGAGACTTCCTCCTTAATTTTCCTAAATCTTATACTAATTCCGTTTTGATACATAAAGTTAATTGTTAGTTTTAATTGTTTCATAAAACAACCAAAAAAGTTAATTGCAATTATTTTAATTGTGAGTTACAATTGACATACGTTAATCAAATTAATTTAATTGCAAGGTGCAATTAAAATTTCAATTGCGATTAATTTAATTGTAAATTGCAATTACTTTTTTAGTCAATTAACAAGATAATTGACAAATTAATTTATTAATGCCCAACACTGTCGTGTGAGTATATTTTCAATTTCGCACATTTCATACAAATTAAGTTAGTACTTATTTCGCGAGATTGTAAATTCTCGAAAGATTGTGAACCTGTCCCTGATTGATCGTCTTACAGTAGGCCGTTCTGTTGGTTTCTTTAGTTAATCACAGATTCATTTTACTTCCACCACAATTTCATAAAACTAATTCTAAAGCTGTGATATATTTTCAACGCGAAATCAATTTACAATCACCAAAACACTGTTCGTTTACATTCCACAACAAACGAATTAAGGCCCTTCTAACCCTAAAATTAGCAACTCTATTTGTGGTGGTTCAAACTTCGTTTGAAATATGCTGTACGCGCGAGGAGCGTTTCATGTTCATAATTTTTCGAGAGTTTATAATCTCGCGAGATAGATTGTAACCTAACGGTATTTACAAGTTTACGGTGACATATACCTACAAAAAAGATAAAGGTTTTTATCGGTTCCGATTTATATTTGGTTCGTGTTGGTTCTAGTCGGTTTGCTCCAGTCTTAGCTATTCTTGTAGCAACGAGATGGAGCTACACAGGACGTCTTGCTTCATCTCCTGCCCACGCTGGGATTGAAATAATACAGCTTTATGAGGTGGTGGTAGCCCCGGGAACTGTGTCCACAGTTCTGTTTGTGCAAGTGCTGAACAGCTAGGTGAAGGCGAACCCGATGCACTTTTAAGGTAGTCATACACGCTAGGGTGTACCTGGCAGGTTTGGTATTTGCATTGCAGTAACCCATTTGTTCAGATTTTTGGCTTTAGTAGGTAACATTGAATTAAGTAATTATCGTTTGTATAATAGAATAGAATTGTTTGATTCTAGAATAGGGTGGCCGTTCTAATCAATTAATTCCGGTTTTTACCAACAGTGTGCCACTTAAATTAATGTCAAAATAAAAAATCATCTGTTAGATCTTGAACTTCCGCCGCTGAGCTTAGTACTGAAAACTCAAAGCTTTTATTTCGATATAAAATAAATCTTCCCTGCCTCTGCTTCTGTAGGGAGGTGGGCTGGTTGGAGTAATCGGCCACCATGGGTCACGCACAATGGTCCACTTCAAGGACTAAGTGCGGAAACCTGAACCCCATGATGATAGATAGAATCTTCCCTGCCGTTGCTCCTAGCGTACCTATTACATCAAGTAAAAAAAACTAACCCAAGAGTTAACTTTCCCACCGTACAAGGAAAAAGGCTTCAGGTACTCTACAGGTGGTTATAAGTACTTTGTACGTGTTATATGTAGTTCATCGATGTTTGTACGATGTGCACCTGTATTTAAAACTGTATCCTCAAGGTCGTCAGCTCCATTGGTGGGAAATTGGCATGATTTAGATACAATGATTCAATACCATCATCGGTACCCGGCAGATTCGTTTGATACACAGCCTTGGCAGTACGTAGTATCTTTTGTAAAGAGAAATTAGGGTCTCCACTACAGTGAAGATTTGAAGGATTCTCAATGTGACACGAAAAACTTTGCCGATGCAGTGTCATAAGAGCAGCATTCGGTATCACATTTTGCATCGTACTTCTGTGTAAAACTGTTCTGTAATTCACAAGCGCAACATCACACGGAAACGAAGTTTTGACTAATGGTAAAAACGTGAAGTAGCAAAGGTGCGTCTGATTCTTGTTGATAAAAAATATATCTAGGAAGTAGTCCAAAGTGTTGGCGAGGTAAAATGCCGATAAACTAGGTAACTTTACTTCTTTAGGGGGCTGATACGAATTAACAGTTTTGTGACTATCATCAAAATTTTCTAGCAATATGAAATTTCTATGACACGTGCTTCTACTATCAGCCAAACCTTCATTAGTGCCTCGGCCGTCGTTAAATAGCACCCGTCGGTCTAGCATCACCAGTAACTGTCCTTCTTGTAGAGCGGTGACACCTTGAGCATGATCTGTGATGAACGTAAACCGATTTCTGCTATCTTGTATAAAAGCCATACTTGTAATCGGGTACATATTAGATTCAATACGTCTGCTAATATTTAAAATTCGCGATGTATATTGAAAACCATTGTTGTCTGTATAGATCCGTGGAGGATTACCGTTTCCTATATCTGTCTGAACGGAGAGAAACAGTTCTAATTCCCTGTTCTTCGGAGATATTTCATAATCTACTTTACTTTCAATATAAATAGCACTTGACAAAGGGCTTCTAATGAGATTGAATATTTTTGTTGTATGTTGTAAGAGGCGACCGTAAATGCAAGACAATTCTTGCGTAACTACTCCCGATATTATGAACACTACTTTCTTCCTGATTCCCAATCTATATGCCGACAAAATGTCTAGCAGAGGCTTGCTCACATTTGTATTGAATAAAAACATTCCTGAATTAACATAAGAGTCCCTGAATGCACCGTAGTCAATAGAAACGCTTTTCTCAATGTTTGTTTCTTTCTCAATAACAGTTTTCATAAGGCCGGTAAATTCGTCGAACAACAGTCGATGTTTGTAACTTTCAAGTTGTATATCACCTGCTTGTATTGGTTGAATTACAAACGGAAATGCTGTTCCGTTATTCAACACGTGTCCAACATCACATGATAAACAATATACCGCAGCAACGTTTTGCGAAGCATCATAAGTTTCTTTTATTTTAAATAACTCAAGTGCCATTGGAGGCACCATTACTGCAAATATAACTTTGAAGTATCTCCTGGATAACTTAATGATACTATCAGAATTATATTTCCATACAGGATTTATCTGAACTGTCACATCTTTTTTCGTATGGTCCACTATTCTAATGTTGGGTTTTTTAGTTATGAGTTCTATTATTTCGGTCCGCTCGTGACTTACGGAGTTGAAGATATAAACTTGATCTCCTGGAGAAACTGTTCTTAATATATTGATGAATTCACCATCCCTGTATACATACTTTTGCAGGTATGGTTCGTGTTGTCCGGGCTTTATACTCAAGAAACTCACTGACAATTCTTGTATATACCAGCAGTCTTTAACAGTGATTAGAATCTGGTTTTGAACATATTTCAAGACGTTCGCTGTAACTGTTCCGCTTGCAACATTGCGATCAGTAAGTCGCGCAACTGTTTCCCTCGCTTTTATTAAGAGTTGAAAAATAGCAGTCATATTAGTTTTTCGAAAATTGTTGTAATTTAAAGCGAAAGAAAACAATATTTCTGTCGTTCGTAGTGTTGATTGCAGACGCCTAAGCAAAATTTTAATGAAAGGTCTAGATGTATAAAAACCAGTCCAATATGCGGGGCTTCCAGAATTTATATCAGCAAAATTAAGAAAATCTCCTTTTAGACTGTGATAGTATTTATATTTGTCTTTTATAGTATTGAAATAATCTTTTGCTGTTCCAAATTCTATTGTAGCTTTATAAATATCTTTGTTCGCTGTTACAAATTCAACAATTTTCTGATAATTATTGTACTGAAAATCAAATTCAGATTGCATCTCATAAAAATATCGACCACCTAAAGGTGCAATTATATTGTTGTGAGGCGATATGGTTCCCGTTTTAGAATACTGTTCTAGAAGCAGCTCCGATTTTTCTTTAACATTATAAGCGCTGATATCAAGTTTTCCATGCTGTGTGGCAAAATTATAATCTGTAGCACAAAGAGGGCCATTCGGACCGCACGCTGTAAATTCAGCTGAATTGAATTGAAGAAAGTGTGTCATAACCGCATGTCTTGGATACCGATCTACACCCATTCTGTTCAATGCTTCATTCAGTTTAGTTGGATATGAATTATCATCATCCCAATTTTGTATCCAAATAAAATCACTATATTGATACTCAGCAAAAAATTGTTCCCAAGCGTAATGAACATTTGTGAAAATTAGGTCATTTACGTTGCTTGCGGAGAGGAGGTACACCATTGTAGGGCTATGAGTTACGCTGTTGGTGAGCCAACCGATGTTTGGTAAATAATTTAGATGTTGTTTCAGCCATTGATGCCCTGAAAATGATTAGACTTGTTTCATGGAACTTTTTTGTCAAACACCTTGAATGTTCCCAGAACATAACTAATCAATTTACCTTCTATGAGCTGATGGACTAGTCCAAATAAATGGGTAGTTGCTTCGTCCGGCTCAACCCAACCTCCAGTGGTAATTTCAAGTCTACCAGTTCTTAATAACTTTCGAAATGCCTAAATCACAGAAAAATAAAACATTATTTCGAATAGTATTCTTGCCATGTTTCATAAGTAGCTATTTATAAGACATATTTTCTTACCGATCGATTTCTATGTGTAGTTGTTTTCCACCAAGAACTCAAATGTGAAACTTCATTCCAACTAAACGTTAATTTATTATAGAATTGCATTTTCTTTACGATATTCGATAAAATTTTACTAGCGCTGTCGTTTTGATATTGTTCGAATGTTTTTTTCCATATTGTATCTACGTGCGTACGGGGTACTAGTAACACCTGGAAAATATTGATCAAATTAAGTGTTATAAATACAGGTATAAAATAGCTAGTGATAAATACAGGTATAATAGCTAAATAACAGTGCATTACCTTTAGAGGGGGCCACTTTGAATTCATCATCAAAGATTCGTAACGGCTATCAAAAATATGATTCCAAAAATGCTTCTTACCCATCCAGAAGGGCTGTAAAATGACAGGTGTTAGTTTTATTTTAACGTTTCTACACTTAGTACCTACCTACAGCAGAATGATCTTACCTCTATATTTAATTGCGAAAACCTTTCTTGAGCATCCATGTCAGCTGTCACTGAACGAATTACTGAGCAAGTGAAAGGATCTGAAGTCAGATTATAGCTGAACATTGTACTATCCATGGGCAAACCTTCAATTAGAAAATCCGCTTTTTCATTGTCAGGATCGATGTCTATGATATTATGCAATGCTTCTCTGATGACAGCGGGAGGTTCAGTTTGAGCTTTTAATTTAGGTATAAGAATACCTTTCACTTTTAGAGGTTCCTTTTCTTTAGGTGTATCTTGAAAATCAGGAATAACCACAGAAATCTCCTTGCTACTTCCTCTTTGTTGAAATCCTTGAACGCTTGGTGCATCTTGATCTCCTACGGGTGGGAAAAACCTGGAATGCTTTGGTATTTGATAGTAGTTTTTGATAGCCAATTTTATGTTTTGGTTGCTATTGTTATTTGGCATCTCTTTAGGTGATTCCAAAGTCATGTAGTCTTGACTCTTATTTCTAATAGTCATTTTAAATTCATCTGGTTTTATAATTTTCATATTCGAGTGTATTATTTTGCTTTTACTCGTCTGAAGTGCAGCCAATATAGTTGATAGTTTTGGCCTCTGTACATTATGAAAAACAGTCTTTACTTGAGTGCCTCCTGGGAAATTAAACACTTCATTGTTGTTTAGGGAATGATGATTGGTGATATTTGTCCATATTTGCTGTGGACCATTCATATCACTGAATGGCCTTTGTACCATTTTCGATTGGTTACGAACGATTTTGCGCAAAGCTGTAAGTTAAAGTTTTGTTAAAATTGCTACTGCAAATGCTTTTCAAATATTGGGTAGTTAAATCACTTTTTCACACCACCTGCTCGAAAATGTTAAATATATTGTCATGCAAAACTAACCAAAAGTAAGTCATTTACGACCTGAGGTCTAGCAGGGCAATAATATTGTACTGAATTTCATTATGACCCGCTGGTCAATAATGTGATTTGAATTTGGAACATAAATCGCATATGAATATTTACGATAATACATACACAGTACACAGCTAAAAAAAAAAATTGTTCGAAAATCGAACTGGCCACCACGAGATAGAATATAATTAAAAGAAAAATAGAACACAAATTAAAAAGAGGCGCGAATACTGCTAATTGCTTTGCTTTGTTTATTGTTATACAACAAATTACTTTGTCGTTCCACAACTGGTCTAATGTATGAAACGTTACCTACCTTTAACTTTTAATTGTTTTAAATAGGTCTACTAACGGACTGTAATTGTTATTTTAATAAATACTTTGATTCTAGTACTACTGCTTTTATTGTCTCGTAGATGGTGTGAAAAGTAGAGTATTCACCTCGGGGATAAAGGTGCCTTCGTCTTGGGCGACCTTGATTCCCTCGCTGCACTCAGGATTCTTGTCTTAATTTCCTCGCTTTGCTCGGGAATCCTTCGTTTTGCTCGGGATTCAATACGGCGCCCGCTACATAAGACACTACTTTATCCCCTTGGTGCATAATCTACTATTAAATATTCATAAGGTAGGTACATTAACAAGTGTAAATGTTTCTTACTCTTCTCATAGCACACTGCGGGCGTCAGGCTAAGGATCAGGAGTGGGGCTACACACAAGACGCGAAGTGCACTATCCATCGCCGATTACCGACTAAATGAGGCATTACGAGTGTTGCATGAAAAATGAACCTCAACCCATTATTACAATGTTTACTTACGTACAATCATACAGTGTCGTGTTCTGTTCCGTATGGATCCTTGTTTGCAAACATTTTTGCATTGAACATTACGTACATGTTTTGAAAGAGGGTAAGGTTGACACGATTCTCTGTTGGTTAATTGGAAATGCACTGCTACCTAATTTTTTTTTTGTTTTTGGTTTCACAATAACTATTGTCGTAAACGGCGCACAGACTTGTATCTTGTATTTGACCCTAAAAGTTGGCCAAAATATTTTTTTTTAATATTAGTTCTATCCCCTCTAAGCCATTATTTTCAAAAACTAGGATAACCACTCCAAACAATAGCAAGACACACAAAGCGCCAGTTCCTTCCAGCACGTAGTGGGCTCAGTCAGAAGTTACCGTTCGCAAAAATTGTTCGTGTGATTGTTTGATGCGCTCAGATTTCGCTGTATTAAAATATTTGCCATCTTGTGACTGAACGATTTTGTGTTGATTTTCGCTATGGATTGTGCACTACCAGGTATGTATTTTATTTGGGACTTACTTTTAGCAACTTTCTAAAAGCCTTTCTTCATTTATATCCTTGAGAAATAAGGACCAAGAAACTGCTATAAAAAACACACTTTGGAAGATCAAAGGTAGTTTTAATATATTTCTCATAATTTCTAAGCCAAAATTGCAATGGTTAGTTATAGAGTAGACCTTTGGGGATGTAATTAAGTGAAAAACAGCTACCCCAAACTACCCCTCTATTTTTGGTGATTTTTTTCCCTAGGCACATTCGATACCCAGTAAATGAAGTTTTACTTATATTTTTGTTTTAGGCTCTTCTGGAATGAGAGTTATGACTTGAAATGAATTGTTTAATATAATGGAACGCTCAAATACCTAAACTGTTAATGAAAAGTTGCAATTTGTGGAGCGGGAACTGCTCAATCAATACCTATGCAGAAAATGACCTTAATATTGCTGATGTAAAGCAAAAATTGTCGATCATCAGTCACCAATTTAAACAAAAATGGTCAGATGCTCGCAACACAAAGGCCAGATTCCTAGAAACCAATGCCGAGTGGCTTAAAGGATGCATATCGCTACCGAAAGCATGCTCGAATCATATTTTTTGAGAGCATATAACATGTGGCTTATAGATTGCCCGTAAAAATGGAACGTTCGCCTTACTGCCGAGGAAAAGCAGGCAGTGGAAAGTTAAACAAAAGAAATCCAAGATAAGTTCCGGGACAAACTCTGTCTGTTATTGGATATACCAAAATCGAACTTTCTTCAATACTAGTGATGGAAACACCAGTAGGCACTTTTTTAAAACTTTGAAATATCGTCGGAAATGACGGGGAGTAAATTTAATCTATAGACTGAAAGTGATTTTGGACACATTGTGCTGTGGTTTAAAAATAAACGTGGAGGTGTTTGAAACATATTGCCAAGAAACGGCAAAGTTATACGTTTCCTTGTAGAAATTTTACCCAATGTCTCCCAATGAAATTATTGAGTCATGGGGTTGAAGTGATAAGGGAAGTAATTCTTCCCATTGGACAACTGTCCGAAGAAGCTGCAGAAGCCTGCAACAAACTTAGAGGAATGTTCCGGCTCAACTACGCCCGGAAATTTTCCCGGGTACCCTGCAATGCTGATGTTTTTAACAGGCTGCTCTTAAGTTCTGACCCTATCCTGACGGGCATGAGGAAGAGGAAGAACAAAAAAAATCTTTCACTTTTGGCTGATGTACAAAATTCATTACTAGTTGGTGCCAGTTAACATCGGAATAGAGGTCATTGCTCCGACTTTCATCCCGATATCTAAATATTAGCGATACTGTCGCTCCATCCGTACAAACCTGTCGCAAGACTGATATCGCTCGAGTCTCATAATACATCCACAGTGTCCCACATACATAACGCAGTGCACAACCCAAAAAAATAAGAAATCGAGCAAACTTACCCTACGAAATTAATTGATTTAAATACTTTAATTTCGTTTTTAACACTATTTTAACTTACTGAGACAATTTTAATAAAGTAAATATATTATTATACATCTTAAAATTAGGATCTGAGACTTTTGCGCGAAAGACATTTGCGCAAAGAACACTTATTGCGCGCACCCACTAGCGCGAAAAGACATATGCGCACATGGACTTTTGCGCGAACGAATTTTTGCGCGAATGGACTTATGCGCGTAAGGAATCTTGCGCGAATGGACACTTGCACGATTGGACTCTTGCGCGACTTAATGGCCACTGAGGTTTACTCTGTAGAGTAAACATAACATCACGCCTATTATTACTTGAAGGTGTTTTTTTTTTAGGTTTTTCCGTCATGAGTGTCGTTTACATGGTTTTTGGGGTCGCTAATAATGAAAATGAAAATGATTTGTTGAAATCAGATTTAACCAAAGGCAAGGTAAATCATTGAATCCATTTCACTATTCGTCATTCAAAAGTGCCTTTGAATGACCTAATTGAAATAAATAATTATTGACCTCATTTTCTTTATCCTTTAACCATGAAAACGACAGCCATAACGGAAAACCGAAATTTTTTCTCGGCGCCATCTTGGTTTTTCATTTTAACCTCATTTCGTTATCAACGACCCCGAAAATCATGAAAACAATACCCATGATTAAAAAACCAAAAAAATTCCTCGGCGTCATCTAGGATTTTCGTTTGGACCTCATTTTCATATTCAGGGACCCCTAAAACCATGAAAACGACACCCATGACGGAAATACCAAAAAAATCCTGGACGCCATCTTGGATTTTCATTTTGACCTCATTTTCGTAATCAACGACCCCGAAAACCATGAAAACGACATCCATGACGGAAAAACCAAAAAAATCCTGGACGCCATCTTGGATTTTCATTTTGAGCTCATTTTCGTAATCAACGACCCCGAAAACCATGAAAACGACATCCATGACGGAAAAACCAAAAAAAACTTGGACGCCATCTTGGATTTTCATTTTGAGCTCATTTTCGTAATCAACGACCCCGAAAACCATGAAAACGACATCCATGACGGAAAAACCAAAAAAATCTTGGACGCCATCTTGGATTTTCATTTTGAGCTCATTTTCGTAATCAACGACCCCGAAAACCATGAAAAACGACACCCATGACGGAAAAACCATAAGTATCTAAATATTATTATACTTAATTATGACATCACAAAAACGATTTCATCACAAAAAATTATAATTCTAATCTTATGCCGTTTTCGTTTTACGAGCGTCATCGCGTCAGGTGTGCAGCACATTATGGTCACGGTGCGGGGGCGTTTACGTCACACGTAAATGTATGAGCATAAAATTAGTTTTCTAGCAAAAATAATAATAAATTCGAATTGGAACAACACAAGATTCTCAATCCCTGTATGTCTAGCCGACAGGTATTATGATACTCTAGCGATGTAGCAAAGTATCGCTTATTGATCGCTTTGTGATCAAAAACTTGGTAGGTAGGTGTTAATGACCTCTATTCCGATGTTAACTGGTACCAACATAAAGAAAGAGATTTTTTAAATGTAACTTTTGAAGATGACGACGAAAATGACGAATAAATGCTTGTATATATTACGTATGCCTTTTTTTTTACCTTTTTCAAGCTAAAACTGAAATAAAACATTGTTAGGCAGCCATCAGGCGAACAAAATATCTTTGGCCAACTTTTAGGGCCAAATACCTGTCTGTGCGGCGCGCGGCGGCGGCGTGCGTTTATGACCCTACTCTCTAACGTTTTGTCCGTATATTCGAATCTATCAGTTTCTCTCACTGGCACTCATCAGCAGACGTGCGCGAGAGAGACGGATGGAGCCGAATATACGGACGAAACGTTAGAGAGTAGGGCCCCAGATGTATAAAGGCTGTCGAAGCCGAAAGGCACTTGTTCTCCTCGTCATTGCGATCATTTTTTAGGGTTCCGTACCCAAAGGGTAAAAACGGAACCCTATTACTAAGACTTCGCTGTCTGTCCGTCTGTCTGTCACCAGGCTGTATCTCATGAACCGTGACAGCTAGACAGTTGAAATTTTCACAGATGATGTATTTCTGTTGCCGCTATAACAACAAATACTAAAAACAGAATAAAATTAATATTTAAGGGGGGCTCCCATACAACAAACGTGATTTTTTGCCGTTTTGTCTAATGGTACGGAACCCTTCGTGCGCGAGTCCGACTCGCACTTGGCCGGTTTTTTGCTCTTCACCATACCTGGGATTCCTGGGAACCTTCTAGTTACGGAGATATTGGGGGTCAAAGTTCCAACTTTATGACAAGTTTTTTTTTAAACACAAGTTTTTAAAGTAAGATTTTTACTTTAAACACCTCCACGACCCCCGTACTATTCAAACCATCCATTAGCACAATGTGTTGATTGCGTTACATTGAGTTCTACCACAAAACATGATTTTTTACCCCAAAAAAAAAAAAAAGTTGTTTCCCAGCAATAATTTTTGTGCAGAGTTACTTAGTTTGTACATAATGCTTGGTTGACGGCTTCGTGATGAGGTCTTTTACACCCTGTATAAAGGTAGATGAGGCGAAAGAAGTACCTATGTCAGGATCGTAGCAGGTGGCTCTCTGTGGTGTCTGCCTACCTCCGTGGGAAAATGGTTAAAAGGTGTGAGTTTATGGCATGCATGTAATAATTAATGCCAGTGCCAGACTGTTGTAATCAAGCCCCAACTCGGCGGTTTACAACAGTGCGAGCCATTTCACGTTTTCGCGCAAATATCTAAGACTTTAGTCGCCTAAATTACCATCTTAGAGAACATCCTGGCATTTTTGAATACATCTTAAAAATAGATCAGTTTTTCTTATTGACACTTAATGAAACACATTTACAAAAAACTTATTTGTTTACTATGTAGTGATTAATCTCCCACAACTAGTTTACTAAAAAATCTTCGCAGAGTCAATTTCAGACTCCTTGTTCTATCATAAATATTTATAAATTTCACTCAAAAAATACACAAAGCATCAGACATATACTTTTGTCGACACATAATGTTCTAGAATATCAAAAATTAATTCAAAAAGCAATGAATTTGACCTTGAAAAAATCGTTTCTCGACCTTTATGAACTTGGAGGGTTGTATTGATGGTTTTGATGATTATAATTCTGTAACTACATACGTCTTACAATCGCGTCCAATATTTTAATCAACATACAACCTAGCACTGGCCTGCAATTTGCCAAAAACGTAAGAAAATTTGAATTTCGCGGGCTACCCTGGAGCATCAGCCTTAATTAAAACTTGTTAGTATTTTTTTTTTAATACCTATTATAGGAACTCGTACTAAATTTTTGAGGGGAATCAATTTAGATGGCCATCGACACGGAAGAAGTTTATGAACAAAGCAAATAGATGCTATTCATGATATATCATAGGTACACCTACACAGAGTAGGTATCCTTAAAAAAATTCTTTCAACTCTGAGAGCATAATCAGTCGATCAAAAGTAAGAATATGGAAAAACCTCGTTACTGTGAAATACTGTAAACGCTTGAATTTAATGTATTTAAGGAACCAGAAAGAGTATGCGCTTCGAAATGAAGATTATCATGTTTATCAACCTTCCTACCTACTAAATATAATAAAAAGTATAATAATAAATATGTAATAGAAACATACACATAAAATAGTTATTTAAGCAACTGTTGTATAATGAGGGGTATTAAAACACGAATGTGGGTTTATCACACGAGGCGAAGCCGAGTGTGATAATAGTATCACATGAGTGTTTTAATACCTAATTATGTACAGTTGCATACAAGACTTTATCTACATCCATGATATGAAGGTTCTGAAACCATAGGATGTTGCAGTGTTGTAAAAACTCTATGTAAATTCATGGAAAGTTTAATTGCTGAGTACCTATTTAATACAAACAAACCATGTATAGGTAATAATATAATTATTAACATTTTGGATTGTACAAATTATTAAAATGCACAAAGCTTGTATCACTCATTTTTGTAAACAACAAAGTACTTAGTGCAATACTAATATCCAAATATCGAACAAAGATGGCGGGATACGACGTGAATTCGAATTAACCTATAAGTTTTTTTTTTAATTACGTACTTACGTCGCTGTGGTAGTGAATCGCACGTGCTAGACAATGTTCTTTTTTTAAAACGAGTTGCATAATGAAATTCAGTACTACATTATAACACCCGTTTGGATGTTATAATGGTTATTATGACACTGGCTGTTTTAATGTTGGCCATAAGCTAACTGTTTCAGATACTTTTATAGAGGATTTATAGCATGGGTGTAGATAAAACATATTTACATAACATATATTTGTGTTTTATTGGTTTAGAAGGGTTTAATAGATAAAAGACTGAATAAATAAATTATCGTTTTGCCTAAATCTCAAACCAAGGTGCATTACGATTATAACGGCCCAAGATTGTTTAGTCCGTCTCGACACTCGCGCTGCACTGTTCGCGTTGTGTAAGTGTGGATAGCTACGCACACATACACAAAGCTGCGGTCTTTTACCTAAACTCGAGCGTTTGAATTTTGTGAAATGGCTCTTAACGCATTACCTGCTGAGTTATATGCGAAATAATTGCAGGTGCTTAGTAACCTAGTCCGATCACCATGCTAGGCAAGCCGATCCCTTGGGAGAAGCGAGCCAAGTACTTGGGTGTTATCCTAGACCGACGTCTTAACTTTAGTGAGCACATAAAGACGGTGCGTTCGCGTGCCGCCTTTGCTCTCGGTAGGCTTCACTACATACTGAACGCACGTAGCAAATTGTCACTCAAGTGCAAATTGCGTATTTACACCGCGTGCATCAGGCCTATTATGACTTTCGCATGTCCCGTTTTTGCGCACACCAAACCCTACCATCTTCATAAAATGCAGACTCTCCAGAATAGGTTCTTGCGAAAGGCCACAGGTGCCCCACCTTACGTTAGGAATGAGCAACTCCATGTATCTCAAAATCCCCACCATGATGCAGTACATGAAACGTCTTACCAAGGGCTTTTTCGATGTGGCCGAAAAACACCCTAATCCGCTGATTTCCTCAGCAGCCAGTTATGCCGCAGCCTCTAACATATCTAGGATTCGTCGACCCAGGCTTACCCTTGTCACACCAGATGATCCCATCACCCTTTACCAGCAGCAGCAGCTTTATCGGCAGTTTTGAATCGGCGAACACAAGTGCGTCACCAACTGCCGATAATGCTGAGCAAGCGCCGCTCGCCGCCGTCGTCGCCCGCGCCACGACACCGGCTGCGGATACGTCACGCGTTGGTACGTCGACCCCAAAACGTGCCTATGCTGCTATCGTAACCAGCGGAAAATCTGATGCGTCGCAGCCTAAGCGACAAACCAGAAAAGGGGAAATACGGAAAGAGGGTGATCAACCTGCCCTGTCTGCGGTCCGTAGCTCCGTGCCAAGAACGAGCCAAGTTGATGAGGAGGGCTTCACTAAAGTAGAAAGGAAGAAGAAGAAGCCCTGTTCTCGTAACTTGTGCGGTACCGCGCCGAGTGGACCCAACATGCTGCTGCGTCCTGCTGTGCCATTTCACGTCTGCATCACTCCACTACAACTGAAGAAGTGGTGCAGTATTTGAAAGTGAAGACCAACTGGACTCTGAGGGTCGAAAGGTTGGAATCGCGCCATAACATCAACTTTAAATCTTTCGTGGTACGAGTTCCAACCCACCATCTGCAGACCTGCATGAAGGAGGACTTTTGGCCGAAGGGTGTCGTATATCGACGTTTCCGAGGACGGTTACGCGACACCTCGCAGCGAAACACGACGCCGGCAACGTTACGTGTATAGTTTTAGTTTCTTCTGGTTTTAAATATGTATTAGTTTATTGTTATTAGATGTTAATTTGTGTATTTGGACCGTGTTATGCAGAAAGCAGCCATCTGGCACTTTTTCCAAAAATGAGTTATAAATACAGCCATACTAATTTCGACATACCCGATTTTTTGCAAAAACAGCCATGTCGATATCTCTATTTATCACGGAGATATGAGCCGTCCAATGCAGCCATGTCTTAAAATGTTTATTGTAAAAAACAGTAATCTTCATGTAAAATGCAGCCAATTTTGTCAAAAATTAAAATGTCTATTTTGCAGAAGTCAGCCTAACTATATGGCCGTTTTTTACAAATTTAAAAATGTTAAGAGGTACTGATGTTCGAGTTACGTAAAAGGCAGCCACTCTATGATGGCTGTTTACTATAAATTATTTATTTGTTTTTAATCGCAGTTGGCTTTTTTCAACACCATCCAAGCCGTTTTTGTCAATAATAATAAATAGGTACAACTTTTTGTTTTTTTATATAATTAAGTATTTTATTACACTTTACTAAAATTTTAATATTTCTTATCCCGCGTTTGCGCTTGTTTAAGTATACTTATGTACCTTAACTGGGTAATACTAACCTAGATACCCAGATAAAAAGTACTTACCCATATCCTTTTCCATCTACCTCTAAGTACTTGTTTACTTACTGTGTAATGTGATTATGTATACTTACGCGGCTTAAACCTATGTGTTTGTTTATTGTTTACTGCAGTCTGCAAAGCAGCGCGGGAAACCAGGCCGAAATAGCAAGATGTCAATTAAAAATAGATATGACCTTAGCTAAAAACCAAGAAGACATCTAATGTCTTACATTTGATATGCAAAAAGACACTACCGGATTCAGGCAAATATATTATTTTATAAAAGGCAAATCTGGCTCTGTAACATGGGTGTACACAGTGCTAAAAACAACCAAAGCTACTGTTATACATGGATCGAAGGTCAGGCTGGACCTGGCGCACAGGAAGTGGGATTTTCACTTTTAGAACACATCGACAAGAACGTCTCTGACACTATAAAAGATTTAATTCTTTGGTCAGATTCTTGTGGCGGTCAAAACCGGAATATAAAAATTACTTTCATGATGAAAGCAGTGCTCGAGATGAAACCAAAACCTAGAATCTATTATATTGAAGTATTTGATGCCAGGCCGTAGTTACTTACCTAATGATAAAGACTTCGGTGATATTATGAGAGCGTTGAGGTACAAAGGATTTATACGCCTGACGACTACATTTAAATTATGGCTATATGCAAAAACAAAACACCTCTGATAACTTGCCAAATGGAAGTTGATGATTTCTACTCGACTTAGACTCTAGAAAAGTTCATGAATCGCAAGAAAACAACAAATAATGACAAAGTAAATTGGCTAAAAACAAGAGAATTAAAAATAACAAAGCCAGAACAATACCATATTCATATGAAGTCTAACTTTGACCAAGAGAATTACGACTGTTTGGATATTACTCGTAAAATATCAAGACGTCACGGCTCTGTCTGACAATCCAAAAAGAGAAGGTGGTTTTAAGAGTCAGTTAACTAAATTATGGCCAAATGGAAAACCTATAGCAGAGCCCAAGCTACGTGATATAATATCAATAACACATCTAATACCAGAAGATGCTCGACTAGTGTTGCCCAAAATCAGTCTTGGTCTTGTTCTTGCATTTTTGCAAGACCAAGACCAAGACCGACTTATTGTAGCAAGACTAAGACCAAGACTGAACCCTGCAAGACTTGAGCAAGAACATGCTTGACACTTATGACAATTTGACATGTAGGTAGACCTGTTATTGAAGATGACGATGATGGATTTAATACTGAGTTAGATTTTATTTTGGATGATGAATAAATGTGAAAATTTATATTTTGCGTATAAGTTCGTGACGTTTTAATATTTTTTTAAATAAATATTTCTAATATTCTATTGCCAAGTTTTTACTCAAACCAAAATAATTTTATTTACTTATTTGATTTTTTGTAAGACCTAAAGTAAGTGGACCTAGTAAAAAACAGTATGAATACATTATACAACAAGCGGATTCTTTTAGTGAACGTAGTAAACATTTTAGTCAATAGCTGCTCCACTTAATACTTCTTTGTCTGTTTTTTTATTTTTTAAATAGTTACAGATCACATTTTAAAACACAGCCAACTTACATGGTTGGTTTATGTTTTATTGTGATTTCTACAAAATATGCCATTTTGTATAAAACAGCCACGTCTAAAATCGCAATTATTAATATTAATAGCCACGTTTCGAAATTCTGGATAGGATACATTAGATAACAACAGTTATACCAATATGTCTCAAATAAAAAATAATCAGAAAATTAATATACAACCGTTATATAACCGAAGTGCAACCATCGACAGAAAAATGCCTATAACTCCGTTTGTACTTTTCCCGACATGGCTGCCTTCTGCATAACACGGTCCATTTTATCTATGGGCCTTAGTAGCCTGATAATAAAATGATTATTATTATTATTATTTACCAAGAGAGCTGTAGGGAAACGAGTACACTACGTAGGTACAAATACAAAAACCGATATAAACCGCGAATCCGGTCCTCCCTTGCTGCCCTCTTGTCAATGACCCACTAAGCCGAGGCCCGAACCCCACAGGGGGTGCCCTTAGTGACGGTTCATTTAATTGTAATTCCTGTTAGTTTGTAAGCCCTGGCGGCCACCACAGGATTGTCCGGTTAAGCAGACAAGCGACCGTCTAGAGTTGCAACTGCGAGTGGTCCCTCCAAAAAAAAAAAAAAAAGGTGCTTAGTAAATAGCTCACTAACCAGGTGCGGCAAACGCTCATACGCGTTCAATAAATATTTCGTGTAGTGCTATGAACGCGTATGTGCGGTTGAAGAAAGTCTACCCAGTGCGGCTTGGCGCATTAGTGCGGCGTTCAATACTTTGCCCAAGTGCGGCACGGCGCTTATGTGCGTTTGAAAATTTTCCAGTTTTACGACAGTCATAAAACAATTTAGTTTTTATTGCGTTAGATGTAAAGGTTGTTTAACACAACAGTGGTTTTTGTTGCAATATTTTGTCAGGTAGGCCGTAATGTAACCGCAACTGGATCAAGTATTAGGTAGGTACCTGTTACTTATACTTTTGGGCATTTTTTTTTAAACTGCTACCTATCTTTGAAAATAGCTTACTGATATTGTTTTGGATATTATAGCAAATTCTTGGTTTAGTCGAATGATAAATTTAACAAATTTTGCTAGGTAGGTATGTATTTTTTTTATTATATAGCGCTTATTTCAAATAATATAATGTAAATAAATAGTAACTTAGATATACGTTTTGGTCATGACCGTTACCAAATAATACTGCTCCTGAAATAAAACTGTTAGTTCAGTTTTATTTTGTTTGGTGTGTATGGGTTAGTAAGTTGTTATTTAGAGCAATCTAACACAAAAACTCAGTTGTCTGGGAAATATTGCCATAGAAATATGTAAAAAATGGTCATGATCGTTACTAGTTACGAAAATGCTTAACTTAACTTGTTAAAAACGGATAATGCAGTTGCAGCAAATGTAGCCCGTCTGTTTAGTCTGACCATAAATGGAGAATGTACTTAAAAAAAAATAGGTATACTTCCTAGATTTATTGAAAAAAATATATTTTTAACTATAAATTAGGATGTATGCTCCAACGACTATAGCCTGCCCAATGGCAAAAAAAGTCAATGATTGTCATTTAAATATTTTAAAGTTTTGAGCGCCCGACCAGCTGGAGATTAAAAATCATGTAAGTAATGCTAATTTTACCTAACTTTTATGAATTAAGTATTCATATGTAATTCATTCAAGTTTGTGTGAGCTAATACCTAATATAAAGCATTATTTTTGAAAAACTATGTGTTTAGTCTACTTTGAGTTAAAATTATACCCTATAATTTGCTGGTTTTTAATTCTGACCAAGTTTTCAGTTTATTCTAGTTATTTTGTCAAATACCTAGTAATTATCATAAATAAATATTTTTTTAAATCTTAATTGTAGGAATGATGAAGATACTAATCCCAGCGATTGGGTCCCGACGACGACGTCGGATAAATCACCGCAAAAAACAAGCTTGTCGTGCTTGTTGCGGGCTGCCATGTGCACCACGTTGGTGGAGGACGAGCCGTCACCAAAGAGGCGGTGCGTCCAGCTGGAGCCGCAACAAGCCGATGGACCGGCACAGGAGGTTCGACCCACGTCCAAAGGCAAGGGCGTGGGAAAAAAGACAAAAACAAAATAAATTTAATTCCCTAACTTTTTGTTTTTATTTACAATACCTAAATGAGCTTGTTTCACTATTCAGAGAGCCCTTGTATTCACTAAGCGACAAGTCCCGCTATAGCGAAATTTCACTCATCCACACATCGGAATTGTGATCAAGATGTCGCCGTGTGGCTGACTGGCAGAGCCACCATCAGGGATTTTAATTTTGATAACACAAAAATTTAGTCGCTATTTAGTCGAAATTAGTCGCCAAATATCAGATTTGGTCGGTCACTGGTTCAAAAGATATAAGGGCTTATTGTTGGCCCTGCTGGAGAGAGCCTACCCCAGCAGAACCACATTAATAACTCAAAAAATAGGGCACCTAGCGAAGATCTGTTTTCTCCCATATTTACTCGCTAATTAGTCGAAATTAGTCGCCAAATATCAGATTTGGTCGGTCACTGGTTCAAAAGATATAAGGGCTTATTGGTGGCCCTGCTGGAGAGAGCCTACCCCAGCAGAGCCACATTAATAACTCAAAAACTAGGGCACCTAGCGAAGGTCTGTTTTCTCCCATATTTACTCGCTAATTAGTCGAAATTAGTCGCCAAGTTACAGATTCAGTCGGTGTGTCATTAAAAAGATATTAAAGAATTCAATTTCCCCATACAGTGGTACAACCAAGTACAAAATACTTAAAGTAGTTTTTAGACAGGTGTATCTATACGACGTCTGGAGGAATTCTATAACTTCAACCCACCAAAGGAAAGCAGTATTCATTACCTAAAAACAAGATCTACAATAAATATATGTAATTATTTAGGTATCGAACAAAATGTGTGCATTCGCTGGCAGATAGATCGCTGCGCTCCGTTACATTTACACGGTAACTAAGAAAGAGATAGATTTTAATGTTGGCATGGTTAGTGCAAAGAGTAGAAATTATTTTTTGTTAATATTGTTGTGTTTATATTATCGAATTGTTACCTGAAATTCAAATACCTACCTAAGTAATAAATAATCACTGTTTGTAGAAATTTATATAGATATTACTGCAATACTATTACAATGACTGTAACTTCATGTAGATAATTTTGCGGATATAAAACAACGTAGGTAGGTAATTGGACTTTAATTTTTTTATTGAGAAACTAACTGACCCACGCAACTTCGTTTGCGTCACTTATGAGTGAAAAAGCTCACAAAAGGAATAAATAATTTTTTAAATCGGATCAGTAGTACCGTAGAGTAGGTACTTACCCCTAACATCCAAATTCACAAACTTTATCTCTTCAGTTTATTGATTAAGTAGGTATTTGTAACATTTTCTGTTAGTACAATAATTTTAAGGTAAGTAACTAATTAGTAATTTTATATTTCGACGATGAAGTTGTATTATTCTAACCTAAATTAAGATAAAATAAAAACTCAACCCGTCCATACAAACTCTACAGCCTACCACGACACAATACACACACACCCACAACGCAACACTGACAATCACCTCAAAATACACACATCAAACCAACTTTTTGGAAATTCATTTTTATAATTTGATTTAGATTTAGGTAAGGTCAAGGTGGGGAAGTTCGTCTACGGGGGAACACCATACAACGTCTTTCTAAGCTGTTTTTGAATAGCTACGACGTTGGTAGCTCGGTCGGTAAATCAGAGTCACTATTTGGTCCTACCTTTAAATTATAGATGACGCTGTGTTGAGTTTAATATCAAAAATCGGTCTCACAAATTTTTAGTAACTGAAAAGTTGAAACACGAGTTGGTGTGTCGACGTTTTACCTAACGTGAAATGTGAATATCAACAGATTTTTACATATTGTAGTGGTAAGTGTCTAGCTTGTATTACATTTAATTGTTTTATTTTATTCAAATCGAATTTAAATCTATATTTACAGAAATATTAGTTGTGATAAAAACTAAACCTAAAAATTCAATAGTGGGGTAAGACTGTCTAGTAATTTAGGGAAAGGCCGTCATGTGCCGATCTTGCCCCAAGGCAGATGTTGTTAACCTTTTTTGGTTTAAGCGTTTTATTGATCATTTTTTTTGTTTGTTTTTAGGATTTTAGCAAATATGTCTTTCACAAACCGCTCTGAAAGAATATTAGAGATCTTAGAGGAATCGGACTCCTACAATGAAATGTATGAAGCTTCAAACAACGAAGACGAAAATCACGTACCAGAGTGGAGCCAAAGTAGGTATTGGGACGGTATAAAATGCAAGCGACACAAATGTAAACTTGGACTCATCAAGCTTGGATTCGTCAGATGATGTTGATTTCTTGACCCTTCAATTGGAACTACACCAACATTGCTTCAAAGGAAAGGATGGAACATGCACTGAACAAAAGAATCGCAGATTTCGCGGAAGCATCCTCTGATGAACCTCCCCAGCAAGTTCCTGGGGCTTGTAGGAGATGTCAGGCGTGTCCTTAAAAAAGGATAAGAAAACTAGCCACACTTGCAATGCTTGCCAGATATACATAATATGCCCTGATTACATCCCATACTGCGAAAATTGTAGCAGTTCCATTGCTAGGTATGAGGAAACTGAAGTTTAATTACCTATATTTATAATTGAAGCTCCTAAGTGTGTATGATCTCTCTATTAGTGAATTAGATTTTTGTTTAGTTATTTTAGTAAGTTTTCTATAATAAAATTTAAATAATTACTCAAGTTATGTTTTCAAAGTTGATTTTACATTTTTTTTCTGAGAAAAATGAATAAAAGCCTATTTTATGAATATTATGGCATTTTTGTTATTTTACCCAATAAACAGTAACACAAACTAAAACATGATCATTAAAATAGCCTGATATCATTACATAACATTTTGAAAAATGCTGATAAACTTTGGGTCACCATGACCCGGTGTCAAAGTCAGCGTTATTATTTTTACGTAATTGGCTTGTATCATCTAAATACCAAAACGTAAAAGTTCAAATTGCATTTCACCTAATAAACATACTTACATTTAACCTACAGTCAGAATATTCGAATTTAATTAATAAAAAAAAATACTGATTAAAATGTTGACAATCCCTGCACTTGCAAATATACCGGACTTACCCCACTTCATGATTTTACCGCTGTAGATTGTGATTGCTACCTTATTTCATAGAACTTAAAGCATGGATTTGATTAACTTTTATTTTCGAATATTTACTGAATATGACTGCTGCAAATATCTATCAAATTACAAACAAATCATGCATATGACGGACTTGCCCCAATTACTCGGGAAAGACCGTCTAATATCTACCTTTAAAAAAACGCGGTTATTTTCATATTGGCATTAGTTACATTGATGTTTGTAAAAGTAACTGATAAATAAGGAATCTATAATCATCATGCAAAACATACAATTAGGTAAAAAAAACCGGCAGGGGGGTTCATCAAATCCAATTTGCCATAAATTATGCCGGACTTCGCCACCTTGACCTTATATATTATTTCCGGCATTTAGATACAGTTCAATTTGTTGTATTTATAAGGAACAATAAATAAACTTACCTATTAAACCTTAATTATAGCCGTTAATGCTCTTAATAGGTATAGTAAGTATTTACATCTTTGATTTAAGTATGTATTTTTTTGTAATGTATTTCAAGCAATGGATTGATACTTACCTACATACTTACAATACGTTTTCAACTTTTAAGTATTATATTTTACTATTCTAAAGTAAATTAGAGCTCAACATTGTAAATTAGTAAAACAGTTGCATGCGACTGTACATCTTGACACTAAATAGACCAAGAGCAAGGTTTAATGGTTTCAAAGAAATTTAAGCCACTCTAACTTAATAATTAAAAACATTTAACATGTATTTAATAGAGAATTTATCTCTCTCGGTCATTTCTAAGGACTTTAGACCGATAAAACTAGAAGTATGTTACACATATTAATAGAAATATTTTTTCTTGGCAATTTTTCGTGAACTCTTCGATCTAGCTCTTGGACTATACCTTAAATATTGAACTCATTATATCTTCTGAACTAGGACCCGATTAAATCTGTAACTTGGCTCGCTTCGACTAATTAGCGAGTAAGTATGGGAGAAAACAGATCTTCGATAAGTGCCCTAGTTTTTGAGTTATTAATGTGGCTCTGCTGGGGTAGGCTCTCTCCAGCAGGGCCACCAATAAGCCCTTATATCTTTTGAACTAGTGACCGACCAGTTCTGATATTTGGCGAATAATTTCGACTAATTAGCGAGTAAATATGGGAGAAAACAGATCTTCGCTAGGTGCCCTAGTTTTTGAGTTATTAATGTGGCTCTGCTGGGTTAGGCTCTCTCCAGCAGGGCCAACAATAAGCCCTTATATCTTTTGAACCAGTGACCGACCAAATCTGATATTTGGCGACTAATTTCGACTAAATTTTTGTGTTATCAAAATTAAAATCCCTGATGGTGGCTCTGCCAGAGTCAGCCACACGATGTCGCCGTGTGTGATGTCCCCCGCGACGTGGCCCGACACGTGGAATCGTGTCAAGGTATGACTGAAATGATATATTGAAATTTCTCATAACTAAGTCATTCATGTTGCCACCAATTCTGATGTCTAGGATAGTATGTGTAAAAATAGAAAAAAGAAACATGTAAGTAGGTGATTATAACAAAATAATAGATGCAGTTTTATAAACTTTCAGAATTGAGTGTAAATACGCGCTCGTACCTTTGTGGATGTAGATAGAAAGGACATGTATCATGAAGCCCCATTCGCACTAGGGGACAAGTCGCGTGCGATGTCACCGCGACGTCGCCCAACACGTGTCGAGCGACAAGTTGCACGCGACGTATCCTCCCCCTAGTGCGGATAGGGCTGTTTCGGGCGAACAGGTAAAAAAAAAAACATTGTCATTTTTATTTGTAAATATTTTTAATAAAAAAACTCCGCAACGTCGTTGATGCCTCGTGGGCGGTAGGCCCCCATCTTGTAGCCAAAAGTGCCGCAGCGGCGGGCCTCACTGGAGGCTACCGCCCTGCGCCAACCCTCCTGGAGGCGCAGGACCTCCTCCGTAGTAAAGTGCCGCCGCGGCACAGGCAGCGCCAGCTCCTGCAGGCGCGGGCTTCTGGCCCGTACCCTGGCGATATCCGCCAGCTCCGAGGATCTGGCGTATGAGCTTTTCCTTAGCCCTGTAAAATACAATTTTATTTAAGTACCTACATACCAAAAAAAAAAATACGTTCCGGAAAAATCGGTACCTACTGTAGGTTTCACATCCATCGGATTCCCGCGACCCTCATCGGGTCATCGGCCCAACAAGGTTATTATATTTTAAGTCACAAAAAATTCTTACAGAAGTCATTTTAATTCAATCTTGCTACATGAAGCTGAAAATTGACAATAAGTCCTAGGTAGGTACTTACTCTTCGTCTTCCTCTGCAGCCACAAGCGGAGGCGGCGCGCTGTCGCCGCTCGCGGCCGAGCCGCAACAATCGGCAATTCTATAAAAGGATATTTAAATCATGTAAACTTATAGATTCACAACAAAATATCATTCAACACAAACAAGTTCTTTCATTAGTATGCCCATTAAAGTCCTTGATAATTAATGCTTAAGTCTGTAGGTACATAATCTGGCATAACATAAAGCAAGGTCTTTTAGAGCACAGGTAAAGGAATAAAAATGTGAAAACTAAATTTTTTGTTACGTAATCTTTGAGAATTAAACTACTTAACAACATAGGTAGGTACTAGAGTTTATGAAACCCATAGGGCGCGATTCCGATTCGCACTTGCCCAGTTTTTCTTATTTCGTTTTCTGGATGTTAGGTATTTAGTAGGTACCTATTATGGAAAGTCATCGTTAAGCATTCTTTTGCTACATGAACCTAAAGACAATTAGTCCTACTTACCAGGACTTATCTACTGTTCTTGTCCGAGCAGCGGGACACGCGGCGCGTCGTCGCGGCTCGCGTCGACGCCGCCACCGTAGCCCCAGCAATCAGCAATTCTAAAAAAAGGATATTCAAATCATGCAAAAACTTACTAGATTACATGCAGACACATTCACGACAAAATATCAATCAACACAAACAAGCTCATTCATTAGTATGCCCAAAGCCCAAAACGTTTAACATTTAGTTCCACACCATGTTAGTAGGTTTAAAACTTCGCCGACGTACCTAATAGAGCAATAAAGTTGAAATCATCATCATACCGCCGCGGACAGCCGCCGTAATCCTTGATCACAAATGCTTGACAAGTCTGTAGATAGGTACATAAAACAAGAACCAATTGAATCTACCTCAACTATTCGTAAATAAAAGCTTGAATCGCGGTTTATAATTAAATGTAACTTTCCGCAACTCGTTTTAAGTTTGGTAGGTAAGTATTTATTGCAATAATTAGACTTACCTTGAAAATGCAACACCCATTTTAAGATTTATCTGCAAAAAACAACAAATATTTTAATTCACCAATAAAACACCAGTAGTAGTCGCTCAAAATAAAGAAATGCGGAATTTATACTTACTTTTAACTTTTCTTACTACAGCACAAGTGTTAGTGAGCATAGGTAAGGTAAACCTGTTTGAGAAGTTTTGAGAAGATGCAGTGTTACCAACAGTTACACTAACTTACCACTAGAGTCAACTTTTAAAATCACCAGAAAACTAATAAATAACAAAAATCATCACACTCACAATCGCAAAATTTTCACTAAAAAAAAGTTTGTTGTACGAAAAAAAAATAAGTAGGCTTATAGATTATTAATAATACTCATTAATACGTGATTAAAATAAACAATCAGTTGATCAAAATACCATGTGGGGGATTAAACCACCAGTTTTAGTGGAAAGTCCACTAAGATGGCAACACTTTAGAAATTGTTTTTACTGTACCAACATTCAGTAAAAATAAAAATAATCAAGTTTTGAAGTCGTAGCGTACGTTTCTACACTTTTATGTTTTGTAATAAAATAATAAACTTATTCCATTACCAATGGACTAGTTTTTTGTTTTTTTTTTTTTAGATTGTTTTACTTATTGTGTGTTATAAATAAATCGGTAAAATAAGTAAAACAAGTACGTCATTCTATCGAAATTAAGAGTATGCCAATATTTAAAAAACAACGTATCCGGACAGTTGTTTCCTGGAACTAATAAAAGTAAGAATTTTATTACTTGATAAGTTCTCACAAAATATAATATTATCACCAAAGACATTCAATATAATATTGAATGTCTTTGATTATCACAGTTTACGAATATTTGAAAAAAAGGTTTTAAGGCTGATGCTCCAGGGTAGCCCGCGAAATTCAAATTTTCTTACGTTTTTGGCAAATTGCAGGCCAGTGCTAGGTTGTATGTTGATTAAAATATTGGACGCGATTGTAAGACGTATGTAGTTACAGAATTATAATCATCAAAACCATCAATACAACCCTCCAAGTTCATAAAGGTCGAGAAACGATTTTTTCAAGGTCCAAGTCATTGCTAGACCTTTATGAACTTGGAGGGTTGTATTGATGGTTTTGATGATTATAATTCTGTAACTACATACGTCTTACAATCGCGTCCAATATTTTAATCAACATACAACCTTGCACTGGCTTGCAATTTGCCAAAAACGTAAGAAAATTTGAATTTCGCGGGCTGGTCGAAGCATTCACCTTAATTCATTCAAATATTACTTTAATAAAAATAATTTTTAAGTGCGTCAAATGTGCAATCCCATTCATAAACAAAATGTTAATCATTGCAATGTTTGCACTGATATGATTTAATATTATTATGACAATTCTAAGTAGGTAAATGTTTTGTAAAAACTGAGACTTTTTTACTGTTTTGTCAATATTAAGATTTAATTTGTTATAATTTTGACAGGAACAACTCTTAGTTCAAATAAACTTCGGTAGATGTCGTCTATATCAACATATCAACTTGCGTTTAATTTCTCTGTAATGAGAGGTTTTCCTTTTGAGGTTTAAAAAAAAAACTTAGTTTCCAAGAACTCTATAGATGGCGTTGAACTTACTATGCCAAAGCCAAAACGCTTGAAAAAAAAACATTGTGTCACGTCATATACTCTCGTTGACTGACACTTTCATTTGCGAATATAACCAACATTTATCCATTGAGCTATTACTACTACGTATAGAGAAGACACACCGAACAAAATCTGTGCGCAGTGCGGGGCGCGCGGGGGACGGCTAACCCCGTATATATAATGCTGTGGCGAGCAAGCGACTGAGCGAATTGCAGCCAACTGACAGCAATTGAATGGAGCACAAATTTTGTTCGCGGTGTCTTCTCTATACGTAGTAGTAATAACTCAATGCATTTATCGCGCTTTGTAAAAATCAGTTTTTTTAGGTTCCGTTCCTTGCATTATCATACTTACTCCTAGCGCCATCTATCCAGCGACTACGGAAGAGCTAAAAAGAAAATCCCTCATTACTTTTTTGGAACAATAAACATATTTGTATTTGCATCTACCATTTGTAATAAAGATTGCCGATCGATCGTAACGCTGCACGATTTCTGTTTATTTACCAATTTAATACATACTGGCTGGAATTCCCATAAGGTGAAAACTCGTTCATAAATGGTTCGATAGATGGCGTGACGTAATGACGTCATCTTTTTAAAAGTCGCTGTTAAGATTTTCCGTGCTTTTATGACCTACCATGGTAAACAAATTTCAGCGATTGAGTACTCGTTATATGTATTCGTTAAACGAAACAGTGGAGTCACACGAATGCTTAAAGTTGACACTAAGGAGTTGAGTTACAGTTAAAAAAGTACAACTTAGCGAGAAGTAGAACAGCTTTTCGCACTAGGTACCTAGGACCTAGATATCTGAGCACTGAGCAGTGCTTTACTAGATACTCGCCTATAGTAAGTACCTACATACTCTTTGCAGAGGAGCTCAACGAGAAGTAGGTATTCCTAGCTTTTAAGGTTTGGCGATAATAAGTGATCACGAGTTTTTATCAGAACCAAGTAAGTGAGTGAGAAATATATACAGGAGCTTTTGATAACAGAAGCGTAACGTGTTCGAGCTACTACTACTACATCAGCCCATAACGTCCACTGCTGGACATAAGCCTCTCCCATGATGGGAGGAATTTGCCGTAATCTCTACGCTTGGCAGTGCGCGTCAGAATGGCTGGTTGTCTGTGGCGTTGGTCTATGAGAGTTGATTCGAAAATTGCTACATAATTGCAAAATATTGCTATATATTTGCTACATATAATAAATAATTGCTACATAGGATATATATTTAGAAATAAAATATTTTTTTTGACCAGCAATCCTGACGTTTGGTTGGCTGGTCACCTCCTAGTTTAAAGTCAAGCGTGCAGTTTCTCGAAATGTATTGCGTCAATAATTGCTACATATGTACTTCATTTATCTCATTTAGTTGTAACTTCAAACATATGTTAAATAAAGGATGTAGCAATTATTTAAATTACCCCAAGGAAAAGTGCCTGATAAAATAATAAAGGTAAATAGTTGCAGTGCGTCTTCACTCAACGGTATTGCTACTTTAGGAGGCAGGCGTTCTAAATTGTTAAATGGCATGTTATGTATGAGTAGGTAAGTGGATAATAAGCATATTAAAAGGATATCGTAAATAAAAACAAAATGTGGCCCGTTCATAAGATTCAGTTTAATAATATTACAATTTACTTAAAAAATATTCATTAATAATTGACCTTATTTTCATATTATTTTTTCGCATATATTATACAATGTGGAATTTGCTTCTTTTTACTCTTATTTGCCTTTATTATTTTATCAGGCACTTTTCCTTAGGATAATTTAAATAATTGCTACATCCTTTATTAACATATGTTTGAAATTACAACTAAATGAGATAAATGAAGTAAATATGTAGCAATTATTGACGCAATACATTTCGGGAAACTCTGCACGCTTGACTTTAAACTAGGAGGAAACCAGCCAACCAAACATCAGGATTGCTGGTCAAAAAAAATATTTGAGTTCTAAATATATATCCTATGTAGCAATTATTTATTATATGTAGCAAATATAAGCAATTATGTAGCAATTTTCGAATCAACTCTCATAGACCAACGCCACAGACAACCAGCCATTCTGACGCACACGCTTGGCAGGCGGATTGGAGATCGCAGTGATGAAAGACTAACAGAAAACGCTGCTGCCCATTCTCTGGTCTACGGAGGCGCAAGGTGTTCTGCCTCAGACATTAGTCGCCTTATACGACGTGTTCGAGCGGCTTATGAAAATTCTACTATTCTATTCTATTCTAGGAATGCATGTTTGGTTGTACTTTATATGGTGTTGGGGTGGGCTTCCAGTGTAACCGGATGCAGCTAAATATCTGTATTTTACATGAAGTGACTGCCTGACGTCCACAGCCCAGTTAGTACTGGGTAATACGTTACCCATTGGTAAGACTGGTTGTCCTCCTTTCAGGCCACTGACTACCTGTAACGACTGATCGGTTTCTAAAATGGTGGCTCTGCGGCAGAGCATGAGTCATGACACAATATAACGGGTTTAAAAAAGCGAAACGGATACCTTTTGCAATAAGTACAAATTAGATCGGCTATCCTACAAAGTTTAATTATAATTTGTGTTTTAAATTGGCAATGATCCATTTAAATAATTTATTTTAGAGGTAACTTTGAGGTATTTTTTCTATGGAGAAAATTTTATGGAATCGTGTTTACGAAACTACACGATAATGAAAACACCATTATTATCTTGCTCCTGCGTTTATCGCAATTGATTTGGGGTCGCGTGACTTCAGGGCTAGGATATTCAGTGCTATTTTCAGCTTAACGGATACGTACGCGTCTCATACAAAATCGTTGTTTTTTATGGGCATAATTAAGCTGAATAGCTATCTGAATAAGTGTGAGTAGGCCCTTGTAGTCTACCACTTGGGCTTGCAAAGGTGAATAGGGCAGGCAATTTGATGCCCTAAGCAATCCACGCCTGTAGGCCCCCCTATCCGTATGTCAACTAGAATAAGAATAATTTATTTTTAAAATAAAATGAGATTTGAGAGGGGGGGGGGGGGTTGATTTGATTTTTTGTTTTTGGAGATTTTTTTGGTATTGTTTTTTTTTTTAGCATCGGTCCCATATGTCCATGTAACATTAGTTTTTTTGTAAAGTAAGATGATGAGATTAGACCTTAGAAGTGGAGTGGAGTAGGTGCGATAACAATAAAACCCAAAGCATAATTTATTTATTGAAATGCGCCTTGCGGCTTTTTCGGGCATTGAATTCACGCAAGATAGTATTAACGTCTAACGTTTTTTACATATCGGACTCTACGTATATGTATGATATCGATAAATTATCGAGCCTTTCTTGTATCATCTTTGACCTTTTTCATTTTTTAATATTTTTAATTTGGAAAAAGTACGTTCCGCTGAGCAATTTGTAATCATAATAATATACGCAGGGCTGTTTCCACATTAGGAAAAGCTGTGGAAAAAGCGCGGGGAAGGGGTGTTTTATGATTGTTTGTTTTCGCAATTCCGATGCATTCGAATTGATGAATGCAGTAGCGGCCTAGCGGGCAGCGAGTGAGCAAGCGGGAGCGGGGTTATGACTCTACGTATAGGTGGTATAGGTCTAAGTATAGTCTATGTCAACTCCATGTCAACTTAAAACGCGCGAATTTTCTAATTATTCATAATTATAAACTTTTTTTGGTGTGGTTTTTGGTGACGTGTCGACTTGAGAGTGAGACGTGATGCCATAAGGACGGATTTTTTTTGAGCTTCTTCTGGTGCCCGTCCCCCCAGACGTGATGCTTAATTTGATTAAGGGTTAATCCGTCACTATACACACCATATTACCTATTATCTGGCTTACCACTTTTTTTTTTTTTTTTTCGGATGGGAAATCATCAAATAACTCCTCCCGCTCTGGGCGGAGCAGGAGGGAGTGTCAGACTTTTACTGACTAAAACCCATCCATGTTCCTTCATCGCCCTTTGTGTTCCGGGGCCACGGTATCTCTTTCGAACAGTCCCGCAACCCCGGCAGGCATCGGTCCTTACGGACCCCTTCCCTTTTGCTGACTCTCTTTGAGGCGCGCGTGGAACACGAACGCGCCGTCGACACGGCCTGTCGTCATGAGACGGACGGACGGCAAGCTAGCCCATAGCCCACCGTCCACAGGCCCGCGCCTACGGTGGCCGGGGGCCACGTGGTGGTGGCCCCCGACGCCCGGGGCGTCTCCCGCGGCGGTCGGGACGTTGAGGGGTTCTCTCCCTCTCACGTTCCGCCACCTCCTTCTCTAGCATTACTGCTTCGCAGAAGGAGGTGACGGCGTCCCATTCCGTCTCGCTCCGGACCATGGCTTGCACCAGGGCCGGACGCGAGAGGTCGCCGCCGCCGATCGCCGCTTATCTGGCTTACCCCTTAGGTTAAACTAGTTAGGTACCTACTGTTAGGTTTCCGGATTTTACTAGTCAGTTTCCTATGTTTTCAGAAAGAATTTTGTTTAAAATATAAAATATGCTTTATATTTTATTATGTAAACTGGTAACATTGATTCCGTAAGAATGGCAATATTTCTATCATTTGATTTGTAAAATGTTTGGCGCGAGAATGAAGCGGTTCTCTGATTGGATCACGAGACTGACGTGGCGTAAAGTCGTGAGCCAATCAGGGCGCTGGATTTTCCCTCCAACGGCAGGAGTCTTGGTCATAGAGTATAGTAACTAAAAAGTCTTGGTCAGGAGCCCGAGCGGGCAAGTAGGGCATTCTGATGCTGAACGTCGAAGACAATTGACAATTATTAAGAAGTCTTAAAACTGTACCCGAATCATTGTGCCCAGTGTTAATGTGTCAAAGTGTAATGTGAAGTAATTTGTTAGACTCAATGTATCTGTTTGAAAAGAGTAACCATGGAGTTTCTTGCCGGCTCTTCTCCATGGAAACTACCATGCCGAACCGTGCAATGTGCAATGTGAAATAAAATAGTGTATCGCATCCAGTATGTTTTCATAGCACGAAACCCGTCTTCTGCCCACATAAGCTCGAGCCTAGCTAACAACCAAATACAGCTACACTACGTAGATGGAAAAAGGTACCTATGGGTGGAGGTACTACCTACACATCTGTCTGAACTTCCGAAATGTACAGACGTGATGTGTAGTTATTTAGGTATGTTGATGTGTAGTTTTTCGGCGCGGGTTTTCAAACGCAGCATAAAAAAAAACTGAAAGACAAACGAAGTACCTTTGTCCAACTCTTCGAACTGTTGTATAAAGCGGGAATGTTTCAAGTACCTACCTAGGTATCTTCATGTATAACTTTATTTTAGAAAAAGCTAACCGCTTAACCACAGTTTTACAATTCATACAGTTGCGCAACGAATGTACTTCCGTGGAGCAACGGCGGGGATCTTGCGGGGGGTTGGGCGACGCGGTACGCGCTCTACGATCTCGCGCAGTTCATAGCCTTGGACGTTTAGGGCCGACGCGTCTGTGTAAATCGTTGTTAATACTATTAATAATCGTTATAATATAACTTGAATATAATGGTGTATACTTGTTGCGTATACGGGTGTGCTTCGACGAGCACCAATAAGGATAAAAATATAAAATTTCATAGATTTCCCCGTGACGAGAGGTAAGTTTATCTTCCTATAAATTCGAATTAGCTACCTAACCAAATAACCATCTAGTACCTACTATTACTATTTTCGTTTAAATTAGTAATACCTACCCGTCGTATATCTAGTACTAAAACGCCAAGTAGGTACGTAAAGACAGACCTTATGCCTTAGCCCTCCTATACCTACACCTATAGCTCTGCCGGCCAACTCTACTGCGCTAATTGTGAACGCAGGTATATCAAAAGAATTGTTACGCGTTCCATACATGTTGGATAATTTATTACGAGAGCAATTTGAAAATGTGATTTTTTGTTTGTTGAGATATCTTGATGATTTTGGTACCAAATGAAAGGTCTGGGTCTAAAACCATTTTATCCGTTTGAATCATGTAAATTGGTCCACGCGTTTAGGAGATAATAATGAGTACCATACCGTAGGTATAGTAAAAATATAAAAAAAACCTTAAAGTACTTAAAGTAGTTGTACTGTAGCACTTCAATACCCGCAATTACAGACACAATTAAAATAACAATGCACTGTGCCTCTGGAGGCACGGCCGGGAACATACGGGTTAAAGTAATATAGGTACCATAAACTTGAATCCAATCCACGTCTTTTTTTGTTTTGTAAATATTTAGTTTTAAATAGTGTTTAAAATAGTATATATGTATGTCTTGTAAATTAATATTGAATTAATAATGTAAATAAATGATTACAAAATCACATTTCTTTTATTATTATTTTTTGACAACCCTTACACGCTTACGACTCAGAGCCTAAGTACCTACACGCGTGGCGGCATCGTTCAACATCAAAGGCGTTTCCCAACTGTATGCTTGTAAAACTGTGGCTTATCAAAGAATAATACCTTATCAACAATGATCACATATAAAATATCCTGATTTTCTCCTTTACTTCTCAAGTTCGAAATTCTAAAATGAATGTACAAATTCTATACGCATGCGCGACTGTGACACATGCAAGTTAGCGACCATTTTACTACCAACCCTGCGGCACTAAAATGTAGAAATTCTAAACGAATCGCGCAAGCGCGACTGTGACACAACATGAAGTTAGCGACCATTCTACCAACCTGCGGCTAAAAAAGGGCGGGTTGTTTCATCGATCGACTCGACCCCCAATTTGGGGTGAGACTGCCGGCTTAACTCTCAACACAAGTATCGTTCACAGCAAAATATAAATACTGCTTAGTACTTTTTCTATGAAGTGACAAAAAGAAATGGTAAGTGTAACGTTGTGTACGCGTGTACTGCCTTCTATTTTTATGTCCTAGTGCATTATTTTATTATTTACACTGATTTTACGTGTTGTTGACATAAGATTATAGGTAAGTTGCTTCTTTGTCTCTCTTTCTTCTACAAGGTGTAAACGGGCCGTCCATCAAGCCATCAACCACGCATTCTGTATGTACTTACCTTAAAACAAAGAAACTGTACGTAAAAATGATTGCTGGGAAACGATTTCGGTAAAATCACGCTTTATGGTGGGACTCAATGTTTAGTAACGCACTTAAAACATTGTGCTGATGGATCCATTGAATAGTAGCTACAGGGGTCATGGAGGTAACCATACCCATTTAAAGTAAAGTTATAACATTAAAGACATGGTAAGTCGAGTAGACTTGTACAAAACTTTGAACTTTGACCAATTTCTCCGTAGTTAGAAAGTTCTATGGTCCAAAACAAATAAACCGGGATATAAATTATCCTATATGTTAATCCAGGTTATAAACTATATAAGTGCCTTAATTTCATCCAAATCCGTTCTTCGCGTGAAAGAGTAACGAACATCCATCCATCCACACAAAATTTAACGCATTTTCACAATAGGGCATTTCATTTGTATGAGAAGTTATAATTAATGTAATTTCCAGGATCCGAATGTTATGACATCGTCTGGTCTACTGGAATGGGAGTTCTCCTTACCATCAGACCAGATCATCTCCCACGGCTGGTACCACGGTGCACTCAGCAGGACAGCGGCCGAGAGTCTGCTCCAGCAGGACCGGGAGTTCCTTGTGAGGGACTCTTCGTCTCAGCCAGATAACTACGTGCTCAGCTGCCGCTCCAATGGACAACATTTACATTTCGTTATACAACGGGTAAGGAATCACAGCAGCTGCGATGTGTTTTTAATTTGTTACTAAATTACCTATGAATTCAATAATACATAATTTCAGATCATCGTCCACCCCGACACGGTGTACGAAAGACATCAATATCAATTCGAGGACGAAGCCTACGATACAGTCGCCGATCTCATCACCTCTTACGTTGGATCAGGTAAACCTATATCAGCCGCATCTGGAGCCAGGATCCAGTACCCAGCCAACAGGGTGACGCCTCTTACGAATTATATTCAGAACGATGATATGAATCACGTCGTCTCACCAGTTGGTGACGGCTCCTACGGAAACCCATATAGTCTATACAGCCATTTTGCAGCAAAGCCTGGAATGCAACTAAGAGTGCCTTTCAAGAAGCAACGATCTCACTCACTGACACCTATCGACATGGGACAACATGTCACTCATGGCAAAAGCGCCAGCGCTGATGGAGTCATTCAGAGTCAACAACACATACACGGGAAAAGCTTTTGTATTGAGTCTAACTCCAGTTCAAACACCTGGGATGCCAATCTTCCAACTAGTCCTCCGGCCAAGCCAGCCAGATACGATGGACCAAAAGCAGATGAAAGACGATTAGAACTCCAGCGACTTTACCAAGTTTCGGGATCAGATTCAGGCAATGGATCCGGAGATTCTACTCAAAGTTCAGCGCACAGCGATCCAAATAAATCAAGAATGGAAACTGATTACAATCTGGTGACACCGACCATGAAACAGCAATTTGATTATGAACTCACTGAAGCAAAACTTTTGCAGTCAGAAAATTTGGATTACGTGGTGGATTCAAGAATTAATTTAGAAAACTTTCAATCGCAAATCATACCGACTGGATTATCAAAACCGCTTGAATCTGAAACGTTGCACACGATCAAACTGTTGTTACGTACGTCTGGGCCGAGAATCTTAGCGAATCACATGACGAAAGTAGATTTGTATTTCTTCTTTGACGATGCAATTCAAATTGAAGGTCTTGAGAAAACTGCATCGGGATTAGAACTATTATTTTTACCTCAAGGTCGACCCTTGCGTTTAGATGTACTTGAAAGGTACACATAAATGAGCATGAGTATATAATTCATTATTTTGAAGAGGGATTAACGAGATTTCAAGCTGATTTTCATTTTCAGGATCGAGACTTTTCGTCTGTTGATAGCGGTGACGATTTTGACCTGTCAGACAGACAGGCAGCGAGCTGACACCATCAACGACTGGATTCTGTTAGCAGTTGAAACAAAGACTGCGTTGGGAAATCTGTACGGGTTTTCAGCAATTATGTTTGGGCTGTGTATGCCTCAGGTATTTAAACACTTCAATGCGTAGAATCTAAGCTTCTAGGCACGACTACGATGACAAATAATAAAATACGTTGGTTGGTTGGTTTTCTTTTTTCAAAGGTGGAGTGTCTGGAGAACGCGTGGAATATTTTGAGAAGGGTTTACACGGACAATGCGTTTATGTTCGAGGCTAAACTGAGGCCTTGCTTTAAAAGTATGAACGAAGGCACGAACCCTTTGCCTCCCAACACAACGACGCCGTATATCCTGCCACCAGTACTGTGCTTCCATTTGTTTGGTGAGTGACATGCAAACATTAACAGCTGCGTTAAGAATCAAGAATATATTGAGAAGCGGAACCTTTTATACGGAGAGACAACGCAAGTCGATAAACGAGTTTATTTTTTTACAGACGGCGAAGGCGGAGGCCTAATGCAGCCGGACGAGACATTCCCTGCCAGCCTGATGAACAGCCTGGAGTTTGACTTCAACGCGACTGCGGCCCACTTAGACGCCGCCCGACACTTCCCCAACCAAATCGAAATGTTCAAACGAAACGCTAGAACTGTAGTGCAAGAGATGTCTTCTTTAGGACCCGTTTTAGACCCCACTCTCCTCGAACTGTTCAGAACAGAGTTCCACATAAACTTCCTTTGGGGAGAAAGAGGAGCCCTAACCACGCCAAATCAAAGATTCGCTCGACTAACAGATATTCTAACTTCAATGGCAAATAAGTTGGCAAGTCAACCGCCTGACGCAGATGATAATGTTTAAGTATATTTTTAGAATCTTTTACCATATCACCGAAGTTATCAAAACGCCAATTTATCATACTTATTTATTTATTTTTTGTTTAAACATAGCCGCGATGTTAATTTTAGTACTTGTTTGTACCTGCGTGTTATTTTAACTAGTGCTAAACTAATGCGTAATCTACAGTCTACTTTTTACTGCCTACCATTTGCCTTGTGTTTGAATACCGGCTTAAATGGTAAGCTAAGAAAAGACCTACCTATTTATGTAATGTGTGTGAAGTCTAGTCCTAGATGTTTAAGATGCAATGCGAGTAATTTATGTTTAAACCCTATATTAAAATTAGTATTAAATATTATTTATTTATATTAAATTTATGATCTCAAATTACTTGTAACAATTGCGATATTTGTTATACATTTATAAAACGTAAATATTATAATACGAATCTAAACCAAACACCAATATTGTTTTTTTTTTCAAGAGTAGGTATATGACGAGATGAAGTCGCGAACACCCAAAAATTCCGAAAAACTTAATTCCGAATTTCAATAAATTCGGAATTAAGTTTTTCGGAATTATGTAGTGTACCCTATTCAGTCATAGCAGATAACTATGTCCGATAACACAAAAATCTTTGACAGACTGCTTTGTTGGTCTAGTGGCGCGACTGCAGACCAAAGTCCTGGTTTCGATTCCCGGCTCGAGCAAAGTGTACCTATAGGTTCATTCCCACTAGTTCTACTAAGCAGTTCTACGGTAGAACTAATGGGAATATTTTTTTCCCACTAGTCCTACGACAAGGTGGTACAAAATCGTACAACTAGTCGAACCAAAATAATCCGCAGTTGTTCTACTGTTCTATTACAAAATTCTACTTTGGGTTTTTGGTAATTTCTCACGAGGCTGCCACGGAGTCTGGATTTGTGCTCAGTTGATGACAAAGGCTCGTCCCCTATTACATGGGACTTAACATAAATGACGAAATGTGGGTGTACCATCCAGACCCATCACTTGTCCCGGCAGAGCATGACACCTAAGATAGTTTCCGAGATATAAGCCGTTTTAATTTTGACAGCTGTCATCCGAAATCCCGTACCGAAAATAAGACCTTTTGAGAATGGGACATTGTGCGAATGGGCCATTTTGAGAATGGGACTTTTTGAGAATGGGACTTTTTGAGAATGGGACATTGTACGAATGGGACATTTTGAGAATGGAACTTTTTGAGAATGGAACCTTTTGAGAATGGGACCTTTTGAGAATGGGACCTTTTGAGAATGGGACCTTTTGAAAATGGGACCTTTTGAGAATGGGACCTTTTGAGAATGGGACATTGTGCGAATGGGATATTTTGCGAATAGGACATTTGTTTTCACGGTGAAATTTTGCGAATGAGACAGTCTGCGTCAGATCTTTAGGTACACCTTTGCAAACTTCACAACTGCAGTTTAAACTGTAGTATGACATAGACGTGATGCAACCGTCTATGTCTAACTCAGAAAAGTGTTTTATTCTTACCCTTCGCGGATTACAGGCGTCATATCTTAATATTAGTCGACAGTTCGCAGCTGGATAGAAGAACGGCCGGTCTTGCGCTGCGCATCCCGCGGAGTCCAGCTACTTAGGTCGTCGGTCCACCTTGAAGTGGCCTTCCCCCGCTGCACTTTTTATACAATCTTGCTCACAGACGCCATGTAATTAGTTCAGGATTAATTATTCATTTCATATTCATCAGCCTATTAACGTTCCCACTGCTGGGACACAGGCCTCCTCTCTATGAGCCTTTACCTTCCTGAACACATAAATTTGCCTTTAAAATAGGGTAATTGTGGACAAAACTTTGAAAGGGATATTAAAGTATTTGCAATTGTCAATTTGCTTCGTGAAAGTTCACAATATCTTCCAGAGGTTTTGCCTGTTAGGACGTTTTCGTTCAGGCCCCGTACGCTGAGATGAAAATCAACGTTGCTAAACAGCCCGTTGTTAGTTTTTGGCCCTATCTGAAACTTTCAAAACTTATAGAGTTAGTGTTCTCTCATCACGCCCTGCCTGCTGCCCCGCTGTCAAGTTTTCATGCTAAATACAGGCACTGAATATACTATAAATCGGATTCAAAAGTATCGACAAGGGTAGGAAGATGTTGATATTGTCTCTATCACTTTATATGATTCCATGGCGTATCTTATCAACGGTAGCGAATAGGGTAGATGACACCAACAACAACAACAGCAGCCCTTATGGGCTGTTGCTGTTATGGGACGTTATCGTCCACTGCTGGACATAAGCCTCTCCCAAGATGGGAGGAATTTGCCGTAATCTCCACGCTTGGCAGGCGGATTGGAGATCGCAGTGATGAAAGACTAACAAAAAACGCTGCTGCCCATTCTCTGGTCTACGGAGGCGCAAGGTGTTCTGCCTCAGACATTAGTCGCCTCATACGACACCCGTGAGTGTAATGGGTGAGATGACACCATAAAATAATAATTCCAAGACTCCAATCTCTAAAAAAAACACTTTATTTTGGGTCTGAAATCCCGATTTATTTTTAATTTATTGCCAAATTCGATTTTTAGTTGCTTTGAAATCAATAAATAGTTGAGTCATTGAGTTGGAAAACAGTGATGTCACATTTGGCTATTGCCATACAAAATCTATGAGAGAACCGCGTTTTGACAGCTCTCTTAGAAAGTATCTCAATTGATTGATGTGTCATCTACCCCATTGTATTAATTGCAGGTAAAATGATTGAAACAAGTCTTGAATAATAAAACTAACTTTAATCATGAAAACATACAAAACAACTTAAATAAGGTACAAAATTATCTCATAAAAAAAGTATTGTAAGTTGTATTTCCGATAGGAGTAAATTCCCTATAAAACCATTAGTTACCCAGGTAACAAAGAAGGAAAGAAAAGTAAAGAGGAAACCAGAATAAAAAGATACAGTACGTACCAGAGGCCCTACTCTCTAACGTCTGTCCGTCCGTCCGTCTCTATTCGTCTCTCTCGCGCACGTCTGCAGATGAGTGCGAGTGAGAGCGACGGATAGAGACCGATGGACGGACGGACGTTAGAGAGTAGGGCCCCTAAATGAAATAGTCTCTAACCCCCTACAAACACGGATTCCGCTTGTGCCAAATCTGAATTTTATCTAGTGCAGGCGCTTTAAGTTGAGTATGCAAATTATGAGGACCTACCTACTATAACTGTAGAAGAGTTTTACGAAAATACCCTGCTCTTTTACACTTATTTTTATATTATTGAAGAATATGAATTATGTCTAAATCGTCACTAAAACGATTTCATAAATAGGACAGCGGGTTAAACAAAATGAACCATTTATTTTCCAGCTAGATACATATTATTAACGAAAGTCCACTGATTGTATTCGGCCCTCAGATTTGCATTCTCTCTTCTCTAGAGCCTGGTCTTAGAGTGAGGACACACAAATCACTATACCATGTCACACGTTGCTCAGTTCTTTAAGGTGGAAACGACAGGATGCCCGCGTACTCTACACACTGAGTAATTGACGTTGCGGCGCCGCGCTGCACCGCGGTAAATTGCGTTGTACAGCGGTGCCACACCATATAGCTTGAATTAATTGCGGTGCGCAGCTGGTTTTTAACTTTATTTCGCATTTGTCAAGGGTTTGTGAACCATATTTTTTTGTTGAATTGTACGGTAATTCGATTAAAAGATAATAAAGAGCGAAGGCAGCTAAGATGCAACTAAAGAAGGCAGGCACATGTTTAAAACTCAAATACACTTATTATTATAGCAAAATTTAAATTATACGGTAAATTATGGTTAATATAGTATACAGTAATAGCATATGCTTATTTTAAAATCTTTTTCGTGATTAAATATAGCCAAGTGAATAGGATGAATGCGTCCTAAGTATTCCTAAGTCTGAGACAATCTTAATATTAAACGCCACTAAAGAAAACATTGTAATTCATACAATCATTTAAACCACAGTTCATTAAGTGTAAGTCTCCGCCTCCTTAAGTAGGCACAATCAAGTTTGCCGTCGAATTGATCAAATTATGCCCAATATCCTGCGTAACTTCCTAAGTTAGTCGTATAAAACCCCAGTGTAAGCGGTAATGTATACATCACCCGTACACAATACAGTACAAAATGTACAAAATTTGATTATCGAAGAAAAGCTTTATATCACCGGTAGGTGTCGACATCGCATTACCGTGTCATTAAACTAATTCATAAATTCCAATAAACAAAAATAAAATTTTGAAACAATCTACAATTAACATTGTAACATAATAAGGTTATTTTTTTGTTGACTACACAGTCATAATTTATATTAATATTTGTGTCTTAGTTAAGTTTAAATCGCCACGTGGTCGACAGTCAGTCTGGGGCTGATAAGCGCGCACATAACTCTAGTCAGAATGGCGCGATTAAAACTTCAAAGACTTTGCGAAGAGCGCCACGGTGGCCTGAGTCTTGTCGCCGTTGAAACGCCGTAGTTCCACAATGGCCTGAAACGATAATGGCAAAGTGAGTAAAAAATCCTCTATCACTTTAATATTTTTGTTTGCACTGATTTTACGTACTGACCCTTTGTCATTTTACACTGGACAAAGACGACACAAACTGGGTTTGCAAACTCCGCAGGCTATCCTAGATATCATCACACAATTATTTTAAACTTTAAATTAATTTCGCGAGATTTGATTTTAATAAAAAGAATCAACCACAAATCATCGAATTAGTAAAAATGCAAGTGAGAGATGTGACACAAAACGCAATAATAAGCTTCATATATGTACGACTGTATCCACAGGCAAGAAATAAGCAACTTTAGAATTTTTCAACTTATGATATCACAATAGTTCAGCGCTATCGGTCCATAAATCGGTTTCTTCATAATCGCTTTACATCAGGCTCCACGAGGATCACAACTGCGAGGGATTAAACCTCGCGGAACTATACGGATCTTCGCAGATGGATCTAAAACGGGTACTGGCACAGGTGCTGGAGGCTTCTCGGAGGATCTCAAGATCCACATAGCCAGAGCCTGGGGGCCCATAACACGGTATTTCAGGCAGAATGCATGGGCATTTCCCTGGCGGCATCTGTTAACTTAGCCAGGGAGGTTGTGGACCACTCAAATCGTATACTCTCTCTGCTAGCACTAAACAACCACACAGTCAACTGTGGATTTATACAAGAGTGTCACCAACGCCTGAACCAGGTTGGTAATCTCAATAATATAACCTTCCAATGGATCAAAGGACACAGCGATTCCCGTGGGTTGCCACGGGACTCGCTGGTCGCTGGCGTGTGGTTCGTCTGCTGCATCATTGGATGCGGCGGACGAACTCGCTAGAAGGGGATCGAACATGGCAGCGGTGGGACCCGAATCTATCGTACCACTCCCTTTCGGATACCTACGCACACTGGTAAGGAACCGAACTAGTGAACAACACCACAAGCTTTGGCTAGACCTCGGCGAGTGCAGGCAGGCCAAGGAATCACTTCCTACTATCGATGGCCGCCTCACCAAACGCGCGCTTCGGTTGACCAAACCGCAGCTGCGGAGTTGCAGCCGCCGTTACTGGACACGGCTCTTTTAATAGACACCTCTTTGACGTAGGAGTCTCAGACAGCCCCCTGTGCCGTGCCTGCATGGAGGAAGATGAGACAGCAGCCCACGTGCTTCTGCACTGCCCAGTGGTTGCAACATACAGGGCAAAGTACTTCGGTAACTCAGGTACTCTCCGCGAGATTGTCAGCAACATCAAGGCGCTGCTGGCCTTTCTCGGGGAGTTAGGGTGGATCGAATAAAGAAGCCCTATCCTTTACCACCACCTAACGGGTTCAACTATAGCTAAGAACCATCCAAGTCGCCGTTACTATTTTCAATAACTGACTGTTTCGTTTCGGTAGGCTGATATCTGTCTGTTTGACATTTTGCTGAGCGACGGTTAGAAACAAAACGTCACAGAAAAGCTATATCTGATTTTTCTATGAATATAGTGACAGGAGGTAGGTGACACGGTTAGCATATCGCGGATATATAAACGAAGTTAGCATGATATATACATATATCATGCTAACTTCGTTTATAGAAACAACGATAGCTAAGAAACATGGCATATTAACTGACAGTTATACGTAAGTTATAGAAAAAGGGCATAAAACAAGCAGAATTACAAACGCACTCACAGCGGAATTTTATTATATAAGGTGTTTGGCTTATGGACCGACACAATTTTTCCAGGGATTTAGGAGGTCATTAGCTAGGTTCTACCCATACACCCTATGTCCTAAATGTCATGGTTGGTTACATATGTTTTTTTTTTTCAAATGAAAAAAATACCTACCCAAAATGTTTCCTTTAATTCCAAATATTTTTTTCGTTTATGAGTGTAATGGCACAAAATAAACTTTGTTATATTCTCCAAAGTCTTTTAAATCTAAATAAATCTTTGTTTGATAGAACTGGTTTCAAGAAAACTTCTTACGAGCTACCAAAGTTATTTTCTTTTTTAAATGTATGAAATTGTACAACTTCATACATTTAAAAAGTTAAAATAGTGTTAAAAACGAAAATAAAGTATTTAAATCAATTAATTTCGTAGGGTACGTTTGCTCGATTTCTTATTTTTTTGGGTTGTGCACTGCGTTATGTATGTGGGACACTGTGGATGTATTATGAGACTCAAGCGATATCAGTTTTGCGACAGGTTTGTACGGATCGGATGGAGCGACAGTATCGCTAATATTTAGATATCGGGATGAAAGTCGGAGCAATGACCTCTATTCCGATGTTAACTGGCACCAACTATAGTGACCTCCCAAATCCCTGAAAAATTTGTGTCGGTCCATAAGCCAAACACCTTAAAGAAGTAAGGATGGTACCTAAATTATGATATTGTATGCAAACTCATACATACCTGTTCCCTGGTAAATCCAAGGGACATAATTTCTTCTACTTCAAGTTCGCCAAAGTTGTCATTGGGCAGGATAGTCTGGCTAGGATCAACTGAAAAAATTAAAAAAAAAAGTATAATTTAAATGTACTAGTATACTTACTAGTGGTACTTAGTGCAGTGAAATAATAATACTATTAGTAGGGGAGCCCAAGCGGGGATTTCGGGATTTACTAAAGCGCGGCAGATTAATATACAGGGGGATACCTTGTACCCGGTTAAGTACCTCCACAAAACATGAGGCCCATATATAAGGCCGCCCGTGAAGGATACAGGATCAGATTAGTAAAAAAAAATTGACCATCAGAAATTCTCGAGCGCGTCAGATTAAGGTAGGGTGAGTTAATTACATCCTAAAAAGTGTATATTCCACTAATCTGACAATTTGAGAGTGACGTAAAAAAAGGGGAGGGCAACTAAGTTGTAAAAAAAAAACGTCATGTCGACATTCTCGAGCGTAGCTAAATTTTTTTTTATTTTGAAGGAAATAATTCAAGAATAATGAAAAATATATAATCTGACGATTTCCGCAAGCCGAAATAACAAAAATTCGTCGATAAAGTTAAATGCGTGCAGCTGCGTGATGCCTACATTTCCTTCTCCGGATTTCTATTCCTCTCTCACTCTTTCTCTATCTATTACTCTCTCACTCCGTCCCCACTCTGGTTTCTGTTGCCATGACGCCATCACAGCTGATCATAAAGACTCGTTCGTGGCATACAATGCGGCCGACGTATCTTGGCGAGTCTGAACATAGGCTTTGCGAACTTTAGCGCATGTACACTCGTGAAGAAAAATAAGTATCAAAACACTTGGGAGACAGAAAGCTACAAAAATAACTTTATATAAATTAAAAATTTAATTTCAGTCCCTCACCTTTTGAAAGCGGCAGATTTTTATTATAAACACACACAATATTATTTACACTTAATACTTTTATTACATTTAAACTAATTATTATTTATTATTATTTTACACTAATTTTTTTGAAAGTGGTTTTTTTGGAATAACTTTTAACCGGCTTTATCGATTAAATTCAAAAACTAATCCGCCTTTGAGCTTGAAAAACCACGTCGATCGCCACCAAGCTGGTCAAAATCGGTTGATTCGTTCGAGAGATATCGTGAACGAAAGAAACCCGAAAAAGTGTTTTTTCGGGATTACTCCGAAATTTGTGGTTCGATCAATTAAAATTGCAAAATTACTTATGAGGATGATAAAACTGCGTCGAATGGTGCCAACCGCGTGAAAATTGGTTGATCCATTCAAAAGTTATTGCGGTTTGAAAATTTCAAAAATAGTGTTCTATGAAACTTCTATCAGACTTTCGAGCTGGGAGAGCTCAAATGTATAGAAATATTATTTCTTTGAACTTAGCGAGCTCAAAATATCACATAAATTATATTTTGAGCTCAAAAATGTCATAAGTACAATTTCAAGCGCCCAGGAATGGAATTAGCGGGAAGTTGCAGGGATGGCCTTTAAAGTGAACCGTTTTTCTAATTTTTTTTTGTCAGATCAGGCGAATCCCTCTAGATAATCGTCAGATTATGAGACAGTACGTTTAGAACATAAAGATGAACCATATATATCTTAATCTGACGCGCTTGAGTATTTCAAAATGGCGATTTTTTTTTGCAGATTATGAAAATGGCCGCGAGTTTGCGTCCCATCGAAATCGTCAGATTAGTGAATGAGAGCTTTTTTTTGGTGTACTTAACACTCCCTTAGAAAATCTGACGCGCTCGATTATTTTTTTTTTTTTTTCATTTTCAACCCTTAAATACAACCACCCGCATCATGCAAACGATCAGATTAACATACGTACATTATTAAAAATACGTAGGGCATTGATGCTATCAATATCTGATGCGCTCGAGGATGTCCATGCAACAGTTTTTTTTTACATATTTAAAAATCTATAGCCGCTTCCCCCACCGATGTAAAGGTATATATCATATAACATTTTTTTCTTCTTATCATCTAAGCTTTGCATCCCAATAGGTCTCTACGACGCTCGAGTAAATCCCCATTTAGCCTCGTGGGCTCCCCTACTATATAGCAAGCGGACAAATAATACGGGTCGACGACGAAAATCCCTGTAACGTACAAATGAATAATGGTACATGCTTGAAAACAACTTTATATTACAGAGAATTTTAATATAGTATGAAATAAAATCTTAAATGATCTACTACTATTCTTCTCTATTACTATTTTAAAAACTTTTTATAAAAATTAAATTAAAATAAAATCTTTTTATTTCAGGCATTAGTCCATAACGTGTTAGTAAGAAGACTTTAAAAAACTATGTTACATTGAAATAATAATCATTAAAACAAAAAAAACAACAAACAACTACCTACATTTAAAAAAATAATAAAAATTCCTTTAAATTAAAATTTACATTTAAAAATTAAAAAATATTACATTTATAAGTTAAAAATTACAATAAAAATTACATTACAAAAAGTTAAAAATTACATAAAAAAATATATATTTTATAAAACTCCTCTTTTTTGAAGTCGGTTAAAAGGGCGGTAATTGTCGTATTTCACCATCATTATTCAAAAAAAAAAAAAAAACTCAAAGCATTTATTTCAATTAGACCATTACGGCACTTTTGAAAGTCAAAATTACAAAAAAGAAAATCAAAGCTACAGTCCCAGTCACAAGGCATAATAACTTGAGAAAGTACTGTAGTTGCCCATTCCCTAGCGTAGCTATGGAGAAGAATGGGCAAGAAACTCCATGGACACTCTTTTAAAATCAAAATATTGTTACAAAATCTTGGTTACATCATTAATTTTGAGATTATACATATATGTGAGAACGATGTAGAAAGACGTGCACACTAAGAGCATCCAATGTGAAAGATTAGATTAAAAATGTATGAATAAAGTAATTAAAATGAACCTTGGCAGCTAAGAGATGACCAGTCCCAACTGACAGCGCCCGTTCACAGACATGACGCATGTACCGGCGCCATTCAACTCAACCATATTGAAGGGAACTAAATGACCCGACACACCCGCCACCATCAGCGAGACATTTAAGTGAGCATGACATTCTCTCAGTCACCAAGGCATATTCAAGTCAATGAAAGATAAATAAATGTAAATGGTGGCTGAACAGTACAAAGTACTCACACATGTGCTATGCAATTATATAATACTAAGAACTGGAATCTATACAATGCAAGTATATTTTTACAATCCTCTGCAGCTTCCACAATACATTAACATGGGAATCAATTCTTCATCTTCTTCTTTACGTGTCGATGGACTCAAATAATGCCCGACCAGTACAAACAATTAGTTTGCCCCCCCACCTATGGTTGTGGAGCAGGACCAGCATTTAGCCAAGCATTTTTATCATCAATGTAATCCCCCAACTTATAATATGCTTGCCTACATAGTGTGCGTTTTATACAAGATTTAAATTTCGTCTCATTCAGTTGAAGAATGTGGGGAGGTATTTTATTGTAACATTTCAAACAGTACCCCATGAAAGATGAATCCACTTTAGCAAGCCTGAAACCTGGCTGAACTAGTTGGTCCCTATTTCTAGTGTTATAGTGGTGTCTGTCCCCTCTCTTACTGAATAAATGCCGATTTTTTCTAACGTACATGATGTTTTCATAGATGTATTGACAAGGTACTGTCATGATATTAATTTCCTTAAACAGTTCTCTTAGAGAATCGCGTCTACGTAATTCATAAATGGCTCTGATGGCTCTTTTCTGCAGAATAAATATAGACTCGATGTCTGCAGCCCGTCCCCATAGTAAAATACCGTATGACATAATACTATGAAAATAACTAAAATAGACCAGCCTCGCGGTATCAACATCAGTAAATTGACGGATTTTTCTAACAGCATATGCTGCTGAGCTTAGCCGTCCTGCAAGAGATGTTAGATGAGGACCCCATTGTAACCTTGAGTCGAGCGTGATTCCCAAGAAAACCGTTTTATCGACAAATTCTAGTTTCTCTTGATTCAATATTATGTCACAATCACTACTTTTGACATTTGGTAGAGCAAATCTAATGCATTTAGTTTTTTTCCCATTTAGTACTAAATTATTAGCAGTAAACCAATCGTGGACCTGCAGTAGGGCGTTATTTACGTCATCAAGATTAGTGGCACGTCTGTTTATTTTAAATATTAAAGAAGTATCGTCAGCAAACAACACCATATGCGGATGGTTGTTAAATAGATGGGGTAGGTCATTAATATATACTAAAAAGAGGAAGGGACCCAATATCGAACCTTGTGGTACACCCATTTTTACTTTTAAACCCATTGAGTTGACTCCATTTATTTGTACCTGCTGCTGTCTATCATTCAAATACGATTTTATTAAACTGAGCGCAAGTTTACCTAAACCGTAATGCTGAAGTTTCAAGATCAGGGTTTCGTGATTTACGCAATCAAATGCCTTCGAAAGGTCACAAAAGATTCCTATGGCATCTTGTGCCTCTTCCCACGCAGTAAATATGTGTTTTAATAAAGTGACACCGGCGTCAGTTGTACAACGTCCTTTGGTGAAACCATACTGTTGCTCGTGTAATATTTTATTAGTGTTAAAATGGTTAAGCATTTGATTGAGCATTATCTTTTCAAACACCTTGCTGAAAACCGGCAACACGGATACGGGCCTATAGTTATTGGTGTCTTTACTGTCCCCGGATTTAAAAAGCGGTATTACCTTACTGAATTTCATTAGATCCGGGAAGACCCCTTGATCCACGCACAAATTAAATATTGAGGCTAAATACGGCGCTACAGTCTCAATAATTGAGGTACAAGCTTTGATAGTCATACCCCATAGATCTTCCGTTAATTTGATCTTAATTTGCTTAAAACCTTTTATGACTGTTATGGGGTTTATATGCTGAAATTTAAATTCATTTGGACAGGCTGAAACGTTCGCTTTCAATAAATCAATAGAGAGCAAGGGAGAGGAATTTAAGGTTTCTGTAGTTTTAAGTGGGATACTGGTAAAGAAATTTACAAATTCTTGAGCAACTTCATTGTTGGAGCTCACAAGGCCACGCGATGTCTCTAGTGTGAAGTCATTACCTTGTTTTTTATTCCTATTTGTTTCACTGTTGATGATTTTCCAAACCGTTTTTATTTTGTTGTCGGCTGATTTAATCTTGTTGCTAATGAATAAGGATTTGGCTACCTGGCAAGTGTTTTTAAAAATTTTCGAGTAAGTAGCAACATATTTATTAAAAGCTTCAGTGTTGATGTAAGGCTTAAGGCCGTACAGCTCAAACAATCGTTCCCTACTTTTCCGAATACCCTGTGTTGCCCAGTCACTGAAAATAAACTTTGGGCCAATAGTTTTAGATTTCTTTTTTAAAGTATTATTAAATTCAGTGTGCACTACCGAAAATAATTCTTCATAAAATACATTTGCATTGTTTCTAATATGACCCAGTATACTTAACTTGCTAATTAAATTATTATTAAATTTGTCTAGATTGCTGGGTGTTATTTGTCTAGTTTGTATCTGAATTCTTTGTAATTGTCTATTGTATGCGAAAGTAACCGTCTGACCACTATGATCTGAAGGCAGGTAATTTACGATGGATTTATTTATGTAATCGCAGCAACAAAAAACATTATCGATACATGTAGCAGTATTTGTCGTAATTCGAGTTGGTTCTGAAAACACATTTGACAAGTTAAATGATTTAAAGAGACTTAAGAATCTACTGCTATTCACATTATTCTCTATGATATTGACATTAAAGTCACCACAGATAATTATTGGTTTATTACCAGTTACAAGTTTTGCCAAAGCATCTTCCATTACTGACTCAAAGATAGAATAGTTCAGGTAATTAGGGGGTCTGTAAACGCACACTATTACATGCTTATCTAGCTCAACACAAGACAATTCAATGCTATGTTCAACCGATAGATCGACTATATCATTACGAGACTTAGATTTAATACAATTTTTTACTAGGATTAATGAACCCCCACGCATCTTAGATTTTCGGTTAAAGCAACTGCTCACCTTGTAATTCTCATAATTTATTTGCATTACTTCATAATCTTTCATCCAATGTTCAGTAAAACAGATAATATCAAACTTAGTTTTTTCTAAAAATAGTTCTATTTCTAGTTCTTTGGAAGAAAGTCCCTGAATATTCTGGTGAAACAATTTTAAGGAATTCTGCTCAGCCCCTTTTTTACAGTCATTTGATTGAGAGCTAGAAGATACCTCGAAGTTGACGAGATTAACTAAATTGTCACTCGTACCTTCTATTGTCTTATTGACTAGTTTAAATCTAAGCTAATACTATTTGTATAATTACAATTAGTATAATTACTAATTTCCGTAGACCTATTTACAAAAAAAACTGCGACATACCACATATGTCTGAGTTTATATTAAAAGCTAATAGCCGAGCTATTTGACGTCTAAAACTAATAGGCAAGTACGCATGGTTTCTGGTTGACTTCAATTTCTGAACGAAACTGTTAGTGTCGAAAAATGTCAACCTGTCACTATAATGACTAACTAGAAAATGCAAATGATTATTTATGCCATGGATATGATGGTTTTGCTTGCTAGACAATTTCTTAAAGTACGGGAAGGAGCACAGAATTACTCTCTTACAATTTAGTTTTAATAGTTGAGTGACATTGTCCGTGATATCATCAAGTTTAATGTTAGAACTGTTACCTACAAGTACAGTTATAATGGTATTAGGATCAAATTCCTTCCGAGTTATTGATGTTATTATCTGGTTGTAAGAAGCCTGAGGAGTACAATAATTTAGAGAAGAATGACTCAGATTGTTACTAATTAACTTGCCTAACCCTTTTCCTATACTATCTGAGAACAAAATGGAGCAGCAACTGTGTGTATTACAAGAAGGGGGAGAACTACTATCTATTTGACCTACCTGTGATGAACCTTGTACAATATCTGGTGAATTTTGAATGGAGATACAGTCCGGAACACTGCTCAGCCGGGTCGGGTTCTCCGTTACCTCGGGTAGGAGAGTGTCCGGGCTGGATTCACTTTGTGATGTACATTGAGTGTTGTTGAAGGTCATCGTGTCTACACAGTCTGCATTACTATTACAGCTATCAACTAATTCGTTTGCAGCAAGGATATGTTCCTTAATTTGTTTTTGAGAATTTACATACATAGAATAACATGACTGTAGTTGACGCTCTAAAACTTGAATTTCAGACTGTAAGTTTTGAGTGTCTATTTCATAAAACTTCTTACTATCCTCTAATTTAATTTGATAATTATTCAACTTTTTTTATGAGGAAAACACGTTCTTTTATTAGTTGAATATTTTTGGAACTGTGTTTTTGTTGTTTTTTAAATTTCTTGCATTTTTTTATAATTCTATTTAGTTTTGCATATTTCTTTATTTTATTTTGGCTTACTTTATAACTACTACAATTATATCATGTCTCTAACAAGCAGGTCAACTCTAATTAATGTTGTGTAGTGTTTTTATTAACTTTTTAACACGCTTGCTCGTAAAGCTGATGTAATTCCACCGGTTTTAAATATGTTAAGCGGGTCATAAAAACGCGTGTGTTACCAAAGCAAATAGTTAAGTCATAGTCCATACAAATTTCATAACAGTATTATTTGCCATTTCAAATATGGAACTGATCGCCGCCGCACGACTCCAGCTAGTGAGCAGCGCGCTGTTGCTATTCAAATTTCGAACTAATCGCCGCGCGGCGCCAGTCAGTAGGCAGCGCTAGCGCGCTATTAAAATGGCGGGAAAGCAACAGTGTGCATTCACAGATTGAGTTTATTAAAAAAAAAAACAGTTTATTCGGTAATTTAAAAACTTGGCTGCATGCTCTAGCGTCTTTGCCAACATTTTCACGCAGCCACGGCAGAAAATAATCCTCGCGCCATTTTTCTCAAATTTTCTTTTCTTTGTACTTGTAATTGTGAAATGTTTTTTTTTTCTGTTTCCTCGCAAATGTGTTAAAAAACGTCGTACGATATACGTGCGTATTGGTTATAACATGCTCGGTTCAATTACTCCCTCGCCTTCGGCTCGGGCTGAAATTCCGCCTCGCATGTTATAGCCATCTTAACGCACTAATATCGTAATGTACTATAAAAATGATCTACAACATACTGTTTTTATATTCATGCCGCTAGCTCATTATAAGAGTAATTTAAATTTTTCGTACTGACCCGTATTCATTGTCCGCGAGTGTACTATTACTTACCCATTCGGTTACCGGCGGCCTGGTTGTTGATTTGCATTGGCTCTGGTGGCGAATGGCGGCTAGTAGTCGGTCTTATTAGGTTGTCACCGGACTCTGTTCAAAGACAAATATGTTACATTATAGTCACAAACATCACCAAGCCAATTGTGTCCAAATATACTTGTAATTCTAGTGGGGACGTTTTATTACGCTATACAATGCAGGACCGCCGTACCCGTATTCACTTAGCCCGGGAAAAACGATCGATTTGAAGATGCACACGTACAATAAAAAGTATTGTGCCTGACCTTCAATATAATATCATCACTATTGTTGCTAGTCAAATTGAACCTCTTATGTTATTTAAAATCTGTACGTAACAGGCCTGATATTCGGTGGGAAGTGGCATGGATACATAGGTCCTGTTTTGTGTCTAGGATATAGCTATAAAGTGATGGAAAACATACTGGCTGTACTAAATTTCAAAAGATAACAAGCAAGTAAAATCTAGAGAAGACAATCTTTTTTAGGTTAGTTCCCAACACCCTTCTGGTGCAAGCACCCAACTAGCGACCGCTGTTTAAGACACTCTTTTTTAGGTTAGTTCCCAATACCCTTCTGGTGCATGCACCCAACTAGCGACTGCAGTTTAAGACACTTTTTTAGGTTAGTTCCCAACACCCTTTTAGTGCAAGCACCCAACTAGCGACCGCTGTTTAAGACACTCTAGGTTAGTTCCCTACACCCTTCCAGTGCAAGCACCCATCTAGCGACCGCTGTTTAAGACACTCTTTTTTAGTTTAGTTTCCAACACCCTTTAGTGCAAGCACCCAACTAGCGACCGCATTTTAATTAAAACACTCTGTTTTAGATTAGTTCCCAACACCCTTCTCGTGCAAGCACCCCACTAGCGACCGCAGTTTGGTCTGTGAACTATTCAATTATAAAATATTGAAATTCTAAAACGCTCAATAATTGTCTGAAGCATTCGCTAGTAAAATTACTAAAAAAGTCGTTTGTATTAATTGCTGATGTCCCGATAAGTTTAGTCAAGCCAACTGTTAGCTAGGCAGACATGGGCGCCACCCCCATCTTTGGCGGCGGCGGCGTGCTATTGAATTGAGTCCGACGGCGGTGTGGCGGAGTTACGGCGGCGGCGTGCTATTGAATTGAGTCCGACGGCGGTGTGGCGGAGTTAGGTGTTAAAAATTAAACTGAAGAATACCAGGATCTTTTCGTTTTGCCAAAATTATTTTGACAAAATGTCATTATCCAAAAAAAATTAGCAACCATTTTCAACCGACTTCCAAATAGAGGAGGTTCTCAATTCGATTGTATATTTTTTTTGTGTTTGTTACCTTAGAACTTTCGACTGGGTGAACCGATTTTGACCATTCTTTTTTTATTTGAAAGCTGGTGCTTCCCGTGTGGTCCCATTTAAATTAATTTGTGAACTTCTGGTGCTGATCTTCGGAGATATACCATGGAACTCTTCAAAAATAGACGGCAAATGTGTCGTGAATGTTGCAATCGCTTAAGGTGAATGCTCCAGGGTAGCCCGCGAAATTCAAATTTTCTTACGTTTTTTGCAATTTACAGGCCAGTGCTGGGTTGTATGTTGATTAAAATATTGTTCGCGACTGTAAGAAGTATGTAGTTACAGAATTATAATGATCAAAATCATCAGTAAAACCCTCCAAGTTAATAAAGGTGCAAGAATGATTTTGACCTGGATAAAGTCATTTTTACACCTCTAAAAACTTTGTATTGATGATTTTGATGAATATAAATCTGTAACTACATACGTCTTACAACCGCGAATAATATTTTAATCAGCATACAACCTAGCACTGGCCTGTAAATTGTAAAAAAAACCGGCCAAGTGCGAGTCGGACTCGCACACGAAGGGTTCCGTACCATTGACTAGGTAAACAACAGTAGGTACACAAATTTCATAGTGTAATCTTTTTTTAGGGTTCCGTACCCAAAGGGTAAAAACGGAACCCTATTACTAAGACTTCGCTGTCTGTCCGTCTGTCTGTCACCAGGCTGTATCTCATGAACCGTGACAGCTAGACAGTTGAAATTTTCACAGATGATGTATTTCTGTTGCCGCTATAACAACAAATACTAAAAACAGAATAAAATTAATATTTAAGGGGGGCTCCCATACAACAAACGTGATTTTTTTATAATAATTGGTACGGAACCCTTCGTGCGAGAGTCCGACTCGCACTTGACCGTTTTTTTAAATATTAATTTTATTTTTTCCCCCCTTAAATATTCATTTTATTCTGTTTTTAGTATTTGTTGTTATAGCGGCAACAGAAATACATCATCTGTGAAAATTTCAACTGTCTAGCTGTCACGGTTCATGAGATACAGCCTGGTGACAGACAGACGGACAGACAGCGAAGTCTTAGTAATAGGGTTCCGTTTTTACCCTTTGGGTACGGAACCCTAAAAACGTAAGTAAATTTGAATTTCGCGGGCTACCCTTGAGCATCAGCCTTAATTATCTCATCTTATCGCTTGGATGTTTATTGTTTATACAACATCATGACGTAACATCACGCCTGTATGCTCTGAAGGGGTATGCAGACGTGTACAATACACCCAGATTTCGACAGTTTGGTATGCTAAGTTGGCGCGATCGTGTTCCGCGCGCGCCTCAAATGACGTAACATCACGCCTGTATGCTCTGAGGGGGTACGCAGATATGTATAATACACCCAGATTTCGACAGTTCGTTCGTGTTCCGCGCACGCCTCAAAGAGTTGTCAGCAAACGGGACTGTTCTAAAGAAATACTGCTGCCCTGGAACACAAAGGGCTAAGAAGGAACAAAGGTTTTAGTCAGTAAAAGTCTGACATTACCTTTCGCTCCGCCCTAATTTGATGATTTCCCATCCGAAAAAAAAGGTATGTTAAGTTATTATTTTGGGGATACGCCTATTACCATGACATGTATTGCTAACAATGCCAAATAAATTCATGGCAAATATTTGTTTGGGAACAGCTAAAAATGTAAAAATAAAAAACTTTTTTGCAAAAAATAAAACCGACTTCAAAAACACAATAAAGTGAAAAATAACTTTAGCTTCAGAAGTCGGTGACAAAAAAATTAAATCAATCAAACAAAAGTCACCGACTTCTGAAGCTAAAGTTATTTTTCACTTTTTTGTGTTTTTGAAGTCGGTTTTATTTTTTGCAAAAAAGTTTTTTTTATTTTAATGCAATATTTGGAATGATTTGAGTGCTCACATTTTCATTTGGTCAAATTACTCGGCAGAATTTTTGGTTTCTAATCAAATGATTTATTACAGCAAACAATCTTTACAGAATCAACATTAAGTGAAATAATTTGTTATGACAAAAATTATGAAGTCAATAATCCCCAGGTCTCTGTTATTGGTGAGGGTTCCCTATCCATTTGCATAAAAATATAAAACCTTATACATCTTGGCATACTTTTGTTACTCCTAATTATATTTTCGCATAACATTATTTATGCATAACAGCTTAAGCATAATTTATCTAATCATAATATAGATTAAGCATTACATTCAGTAAGTCGTGGGTTCGAACCCAGACAGGCGCATTACTTTGTGTAATTTATTTCATCACCACTGCTCTCAAAACGGTGAAGGAAAACATCATGTGGAATCCGGCATGTCCTAGAACCAAAAAAATCGAAGATATGTGACATCTACCAATCCGCACTGGGCCCGCGTGGTGGATTATAGCCCATTTTCTCTCATAGAGTGGAGGCCTGTGTCCCAGCAGTGGGAACATTAATAGGACATTAATAGGATGATGATGATAACATTCTTGGGCATAATTTATTTACGCATAATGATATTAAAACATATTTTTTATAGGCATAACAAAGAACCATAATTATTAACTCCTAAAATGTTAGACATACCCTAATTGGATATACCAACTTTTTTGACGATTGAAAAAAAAACATATCTCCTGAAGCAGGTAATACATAACATATTTGTTTTGAACATAGTTGATTGGGAACATAATTATGTGAGTTTTTCCCTGTTATAAGCATGAAAACAAGCATACACCATGCATGCAGCATGCAAACAAGCATACACCATGCATGCAGCAAGCATGCAGTATGCAAACAAGCATACACCATGCATGCAGCAAGCAGGCAGCATGCAAGCAAGCATGGAGCAAGCAGGCACGCAGTATGCAACATGCAGCAGGCATGCTTTCTAGTCTTGTGTCATAGTAGTTCGCGACGGGGATCGCTCAGTTTATTTCGCCGCTCCTAAACGAACTAGTTCGCTCTTCTAGTTCGTTCGCTCCCAGCTCGAATCAGAAGAAGGCAGATCCACAGAGTACATTATACTTGGCAGATCGTTCGCTCGTTTTGATACTACTCCTGCACGGGCACGCGACAAGATTAAGATTATGGATTGCGGTACTTTTACCTAATTTTTTTACACTACTTTAAACCGCAAAAACCTTTGAATGAATAAATAAATCTGAGTGCAATAAATAAATTAAAAATTTTGAAAATAATCAACAATTACATAACTATAAATGGACAATAATTAACTGTAATAACATAAAAATTTAGTTCGGTTGACGCCACCCTTGCTCATTCGGTCACGAACTAACGAACTATGGAGCGAAGAATGGCGGAACTAGTTCGCGTAGTTCATCTGTGGGTGCGCTCTTCCGACCTAGTTCGTTCGCGAACGACACAAGACTAATGCTTTCTGTCACGGCTCCGGCACTGCAGAGCTCCGGCGGTCCCACGCGAGCTCATCGTCGCAGATGTGTTTTACGCTCACCACCGCAGCTTCGGCTCAGCCACGGCGACGAGCGTTAAAGCCACCTGCTCCTCAGCTCGCGGGCCGCCTCGCCCCTCCGCGGGCTTAGATTACACTCTAGGGGTAGGGCAGACACGACTACGCGGAGTCGGTTTTGCAGCGATTCGTTTTTGTCACTAACTTTTGTTGCACAACTTAATGATTTATTTAATTCAAATTAAATACGTAAAAATAATTTAATTGTAATTCCAGTATTTCTATTAATTGTATGCCTAAATGCTATTATGCTAAGTGATTATGCCTAGTAACATTATGCGAATTCAATTTATGCCAAAACAAATTAGATTAGATAGAACAAATTAGAAACAAATTAGATAGAATTAGACTATGCCAACTTATACTGTACTTATGCCAAAAAAAAATTGGCAAAGTATTATTATGGCAAAACAAATTATGCCAAAACAGTTATGCCAAAGTATATTAGAAAAAAGAACATTATGCAAAAAGAAGGGATCCCAAACATTTGTGTTAGGTTAAGTTAGAATTAGAACAGTGACCAGTTATCGAAACACATTGTAATTTATTTTTTATATTCTTTGCATCTGACATAGAGATGCGAATCTTTTGCCATTGACTAAGCAATTGATTGAATAGAAATGGTTAATTGAAAACTGACCCTAATATGTATTTGGATTATTTTATTTTGCGTAAAACATGTTAAACCAACTGAAATATTTAAATAATTTAAAATTGGTAAAAGTACTAGTTGGTAAACAAGTTATTGTTTGAACGTTCACTTACAAACTTTAGGTTTGCGTTACAATTAAGTATCTGTGAAGAGTTTATTTGCTAAGGAATAATTTGGCAAACGAAATTACATATTATGCGGAAAATTGTTAGGGAAGTGATAATTTGTGTTTCTTTTTTTTGTAAAACAAGGGAGACCCACAGAATATCACTAAGAAAAAACTCGCTTTATTAATCGAAAACAAAAAAAGGACTTATATTATATTACGTATACTACTATAGTTTTTGCATTCCTTTTAGTTACTGTCATAGATGAAAACTATTTTATTTACCCTATGTGGACTCAAACGACATCGTTTTGCGGAAAGTACCAGTACAGCTACCGAAAATACTCATGAATGATTCTCCTTTTGTTATTTTCTTCAATAAGAACTATGTCCAAAGTACTTCCAACAAAACTACTAGGAACGAGGTTTTGTATCATAAAATACGGTTACAGAGAGTTTACTCACACTAGTATTTATTAAAGGCTACTAAGTCCGAAGTACTTCCAACAAAAACTACTAGGTTCGAGTTTTTTCATCATAAAGTACGGTTACGGGGAGTTTACTCACACTTGTATTTATTAAAGGCGCTATTATGTCCGAAGTACTTCCAACAAAAACTACTAGGAACGAGTTTTTGTATCATAAAGTACGGTTACGAGGAGTTTACTCACACTAGTATTTATAAAAGGCTATTTATGTCCGAAGTACTTCCAACAAAAACTACTAGGTTCGAGTTTTTTCATCATAAAGTACGGTTACGGGGAGTTCACTCACACTAGTATTTAAAAGGCTAGTATTTAACTGTAAATCAAAAAATATTCCATTTTATATTTAAAAAATCCCAATGCTAATCTAAAATACTGATTGCACAGCAAAATATATACCTCAAAATATTATTATTTTAGCTACAATTAGAGCCTTATTACACTAGCGGATTGCGAGCGTCTTCAAAGCGGAGCGAACGCGCAACCAATTCACCGCGAATAGCAGCGTGAAAGTGCACGCAAATTTCAACGATAGGCTGCAAAGCCCAGCGTTGAACATTGAGTTTGCGTTGCGCAGCAAATTCTTCGCGCGTCCGCAACGAATTCGCTGCGCATGCACTGTGTGTCCGTTGGACGCCCGTAAAGTATTCGTTGCGCGCCCGCTCCGCTTTGAAGACGCTCGCAATCCGCTAGTATGATAAGGCCCTTAGAGTTCGTTATTAATTGAAAAGCGGACCTTTTTTATCTAACAATTACTAGCGCACAATTAATTTTGTAATTATTTTTTCAAAACAAAGCTTCTTTTTTTAACGCATATGGCAATCACTAGACCCCGCCATCCCCTTCGAACCAAACCTGTCCGAGTCGGGGTGCAACAAGTCCTGAGCTCGTTTCGCTCGCTCTTGCATGCATCCTATGTTGTCCTTGACGCAATGTTTTTTTTTACGACGAGAACATGTTGCAGAAATATTTTGTTATACGTGTGAGTATTTCACTAGTAGGTTAGACTGGAAGCCGACTTCAACATAGTTGGAAAGAAAAGGCTCGGCAGATGTTGATGATGATGACGTGTAAGTATTACGTCTGTGCGCTCTGGAAAATTTGATGTGCAATCAGTAATTTGGATGTAAAAAATATTTAATTGATTTAAATAAATTGACGGGTGATAAACTTTTTGATGTGCATTTAAAAATAAGTCTCTATTAAACTTGTCATTTTAAAACTTAATGTTTACCACATTAACTCAACAAAATGACACGTACGAGCCGAACTCACGCCGAGCGGCAAATGGCGGCGGCGGCGGCGGCGCGCCACAACATCGCGGTGCGGCCGCGCCGGCGCGGCGCCCATGTCTAGGCCAACAATTAAAAGCCAATATGTTAACAACCCATTTTGTCATGATCTCTACTCTACTTACTCGAAAAAGTACAGTCAATGAAGTCATGACATAATAAAATAACGAATAACAACCACATACCTAAAATACGTCAAACATCGCAGCAGTTAAACTCTTCTAAAAGGTGAACATTAACGAAATTATCAAAATTGTAAAGTCCCCATGCATTGTCGAGTTGAGTCCCATTGTTTCATTTATTTCTCGACTTGATTTCATTACCGTTTCCATTCACTGACCCAACTTTCCCGACAAAAATGCACACGTTACCGACAAGCTGTTAGCTACTCCGCACATGCAATCAACTAAGTACACAGAAACAAGGGATTAGTTTTACGATTTTTATTGTTTTATAAAATATTACGTTACTATTTTTATTACGGTGCAAAAACGAATGACATCCCACAACTTTCCATATTTATCGTACTTGTTATTTCTTTTTGGCACGCCCACCTTGCTTTGACTTCTCCATAGCTTCTTTGACCAATCGCTCTTCGTGGTCCTTCATAGATTGGTTGACAATTTCGTCTTCAGAGTATCCGGACAGCCGGGCGCACTCGGGCAGCTCGGACTCGGGCAAGAACGGCGTCTCGGTGCCCGTCGTGCCGATACGAAGAACGTTCCGTTTCAAATCTATGTTGCACTATGTAAAAAGTCGTGAATGATTTAGTCAAACAAAGTCCTTGCGAACAATAATACTACCTACCAAATACGCGGTGATAAAATTATTTTTACCTGATGTCTTTTGAGCATGTCTAAGCCGAGCAGCATGTCCATGGGCTGCTCCTCGAGTACCGAGAATGAAGTGGTGAGGAAGTCTTTCTCAATTCTCATCTGCACCATGTGGATTCTGCCTATAATTCGCTGCACACCGACGCCTTTGGCGATGCCTGCCCATCTAGGGAGAAATGTAGGATATATATTGCACTGTGTATTTATAGAAAGTGACTTGCGTTTCAATGAGCTGGCAATGTGTGCCAATAACAACGTTGGATGCAGACACAAAAACGCCTGCTTATTGCAATAACGCGAGCTTATAATATTTAAATGCTCTTTCTATAAGTTTCGGTAATTTCCGGTGGTTCATGGGTTCGGAGTGATGTACTGAACACGTGGTAACCGCTTGTCCGTCGATGTCCCTTGCACCCAGCATAATATTTAAAGCAAGCAAATACATCGATAAATAGTGGGTTAGTGCTATAATAGTTATATGCACAAACAATATAGCCGAATCTAAATCAAGAATACATAAGTATATGAAGACGCCTTTTTTTTTTTTCTTCGGATGGGAAATCATCAAATAACTCCTCCCGCTCTGGGCGGAGCAGGAGGGAGTGTCAGACTTTTACTGACTAAAACCCATCCATGTTCCTTCATCGCCCTTTGTGTTCCGGGGCCACGGTATCTCTTTCGAACAGTCCCGCAACCCCGGCAGGCATCGGTCCTTACGGACCCCTTCGTTTTTTCTGAATCTCTTTGAGGCGCGCGTGGAACACGAACGCGCCGTCGACACGGCCTGTTGTCATGAGACGGACGGACGGCGAGCTAGCCCATAGCCCACCGTCCACAGGCCCGCGCCTACTACGGTGGCCACGTGGTGGTGGCTCCGACGCCCGGGGCGTCTCCCGCGGCGGCCGGGACGTTGAGAGGTTCTCTCCCTCTCACGTTCCGCTATCTCCTTCTCTAGCATTACTGCTTCGCAGAAGGAGGTGACGGCGTCCCATTCCGTCTCGCTCCGGACCATGGCTTTCACCAGGGCCGGACGCGAGGGGTCGCTGCCGCCAATCACCGCTTCGAGGACACGGCGGTGCTCCGCCCACGCGGGGCACACCTCCACCGTGTGTTCTACCGTGTCCTCCGGTCGATCCTCACAATGGAAGCACCCGGGCGTTTCCTCCCGCCCGATTCGGTGCAGGAACCTCCTGAACACACCGTGTCCTGTCTGAGGACCTGCGTCAGGCGGAAGGTGAGGACGCCGTGGCGTCTCTCAAGCCACTCCTCAAAGAGGGGACTTATCGCCACAATTGTGGCGTGCCCTGCACGGGGTTGCGACAGTCGCTCTCTCCATGTCGCCATGAGATCTCGCCGGAAGTCTGTCCGCTGAGCGACAATTTGTCGCGGCAGCGGAGTTTCCCCCCGGCGTAGCGCCTCCGCGCGCCATTCATGCAGGCGCGCGAGGACTATCGCCTCCAGATCCCATGGTGGCAATCCGGCAAGGAGGCTCGCCGCCTCGCGGGCAATCGTGCGGTAGCCCCGGGCCAGCCTTACGGCTACCACCTTTTGGGGCGCGTTCAGGTAGTGGGCGGCTCGCCGCCTCAATGAACGCGCCCACACCCCAGATTGGGCAGGAGCCGCCTGAAGGCAGCCCCAGTCCGCTCCAGTTTGGGGGCCAAACGTCGGAAATGTTCCACGAAGTTCCACCGGCTGTCAAGGACAAGTCCCAGGTACTTCAGCGTCGACTCGACGCCGATGGATACCCCATATGAAGACGCCTTAGCCGATAAAGCACTGTTTGTGTTTTGGTTTACAACACAACGACTCCGCAGAATTTAATTATTAGATTATCTAGTGTGATCTATTGATGTTGTAAAATAGCTTTAGCTTGCGGCGTCGCCCGAGTTTTCCTCTGAAAACTGTCCCACGGGAACATAATACCGGAATAAACATTTGTCTGACCCATGTCCACACCCAGGTCACCTGTGTCACAAAGGCAAAACACAGACAGTTATAATACCAGCCTATGACTGTTCCATTGTTGGACATAGGCCTCTTCTCATCCACAGAAGGTACGAATTAATCACCTCGCTTGCTCAACACGGGTTGGCGATTTCAGACTTAGGTATATTAATTGTAAGTAGGGTTTGGGAATTCCCGACAATTTCAAAGTCCCGGGACACGAGACAGCCTACAACCAAAGTCCCGGGGCTTCGAGACCGCAACATATCCTGTAATTTTAGACTGTTTTTCACGTTTAATTTTTTTTTTTATGCCGGTTCGCAAGAAGTCCCAGGTTGTATAACTGATGTTGATCCTTCGGCGGTTGATTTATAGAAATATTGTGATCTCTTTGGAGGTGTCTGTCAAGGCCTGAAGTATTCAACCCTTTGCATGAAATTTGTTTTGGACATAACGAGCACTGTGCTGTTGATTTGTTTTTTTTTGTTTCCTCACTTTTAGCTGTAGGTACGTGTACGCTCCATATTAAAAGTTTATTTTGTTATGACTATCTATCTGTAACAATAATAATAATACAAAATTCATTTTATATGATTATTCAGTAAGTCACTACCATTTTTTTTTTTTTATAAAATAACATTAAATTATTCATTTAACTAACGGATGGCGCTCGGATACTTCAATTATTTGAAAATAAAAATGATTACATATCAATTTCGACAATCTTGTCTCGTCTCGACCCGAAAGTCCCGGGACTCGAGACAACTAAAATTACGAAATGTCCCGGGATTTCGAGACACGAGACGTCCCGGGACCCAAACTCTAATTGTAAGTCCATATTTCCTCAAGATGTTTGATGGCTATCCTTCAAGTTAAGTTTCTCTTAAGTTTAGAAAGTACATATAATTTGAAAGTCACATTGGTACTTGCCCGTGAAACAAGTTTTGGATTTTGTCGGCTCGACGTACCATTCGTAGCATCGTCTTCCGTTGCATAAATGCATACCGTGCTATCGGACTAAGGCCCCAACGATGCAGCCCCAGATGGGAGACTTGCCTGCTGATCGTGTCAATGAGGCGAGGCCCTTTGCAGGCGTAGGAACGGACTTTGCCGGTCCCTTTTCGATAAAGACGTCTACCCTTCGCAATAGTAACCTCAGTGGCGAACCATCAAGGCTGAGTTGGAAAGGAAATATGGGGACCGAATATTGATCACTCCAGGGGTCAACAGATTCAAATTGCCCGTAGTGTGTTTTAGAGACAACGGGGTTGAAGAGGTTGAAATCATAAACGACAACAATAACATAAGCCCGATTATGGAAGTTTTAGCCAGTGAGATCTCGTTTTCTACGACAGGAAATATGGAATGAAAAGTGACGACCCGCTTCTGCTCCATTACCATTGGTAGAAAACGAGATCTCAAACTGTTACCGCCTTCACCGCTTGGAGGTACTCCCAGCTTATGTTATCAATAAAATACCTAATTTATATACTAGCTCATATTTAACATTCGGTAATGCTTGTCACATCACACTAAATGAACTCCATTTTCACTTTCTTCGGAGCACGATACTCGAACACTGGTGAAAATCTGGAAAAAGTGTATAAGACAAGTGTAGATAAAAGTTTCGATATCCCAACGGCTGTACAGATTTGGATAAAATTTAGTAAATTGATATAGTAGGAGTTGATTTAAGATATAAGATACTTTTTATCCCCAAATAACGTGAAGGAAGTAGTATACAAAAGGTAGTGTTCAATTCAAGTAGTTTTTTTTTTCAATTTTCACTTTTCCGGAATGTGTAGTTCGAAAATAGGTAGGAATGTGAAAAAGTGTTTAAGATAAAAGTTGTACATAATTTTATAAGCTTTCATTGCGTAGAAGACTTCTTATCTCCATGACGCACCGTTTAAAAGATATTAGCGAAAAACTGAAAAATGGGAACTTTAACCCCCTCCCCCCACTCCGCCTCACCCCCTAGATGTCAGGACTTTTAGTATGTTAACTCTCTAAGCACCCTGAACAGTTTTCTGTAGTAATTGCTTAGGGCCTTGCTCACGCACTCTACAATCTCTTTGTTGGATGGACTATTTGCCTTTACCGTTCCAACTTTTTGACAAGTTTTTTTTTTAAATAAAAGATTTTTACTTTAAACACCTCCACGGCCCCCGTACTATTCAATCCATCCATCAGCACAATGTTTTGAGTGCGTTAGATTCTATCTAATCTGTTTAGTATATATGTTATGGGCAACAATACGAACCGATAGAATTTTATAATTCTTTTATTTTATTATTTGAGCAAATATATTTTATTTATTTGAGCAAAGTATATATGTTATGGGCAACGTGATTAACTGGGCATTATTAATAAGAACCGGCCATTATTAATAATGCCTGACGGCCCGTGGTCCATGTCATAAGTTAGTGTTTGAGATAGCATCATCGGTTTAAAGTTTAAAAGTTGTTTAATATTTGCCCTGCATAGGTCGACCACCATGATTGGTCCGAATTAGTATTACAATTTTATGTCCCAGAAGTCCGAATTTGGAACATGAGGAGCGTAGGCCGAAGGCCGGCGGAGCTCCGACGACATGGCTGACGAGAGATAGGGCGGTAGCTTTTTTTTTTAGACCGCCCGATCCGACCATCTGTTTAGTGCAATTTCTATTTTTACATGATGACATAGTGTTTGTTATGTAATATTTTTATCAAAATAAAAGTAGGTACAGTTCGATTCAAACTTAATGGCGGCTCGGAAGTTAGCTGCCAGTGCAGGTTCGCGCATGTACAGTCAAGTCGAAAATCATCTAAGCTCGTTTAATTATTTTTATAACTGAAGCTTATGTGAATGTTTTAGTGCTGTATAGTACGTATTTATTTGTTAGTTTGTCAAGTACAGAAAGGGTTCAAAGAAAAATAGGTTTTATGAAATATAAGAAATGTATTATAAATTTATTTTACAACGCTGAACACCCTCCATAAAAAATTGTTTTCTTGTGGAAGGAACTTCCATGGAACTATCGCTTCCTTCGTCTTCACTTGAATCTGATTCCTTTTCAGATTCAGAGTTGAGAAAGGAAGAGTTAAGAAATTGGATGACATTATAAACCATTTTTGTCGCTTGTCTGCGTAAAACGTAATCGTCCGCGAGGCATTTTACAAATAAATACCAAAGTATTTTCCGCACAACCAAAAACAGTCTTAAAACTTTACGTAAATAACGGAATAATAACAAAAAAAAAACTAAACTGTTAACAAACAACAACAAATTATTATGAGCTCGACTGTACTTATGCAGAAATTCGCGCGCGTGTGCAGAATACAGACGTAACTCATACATTAAAGCGACAACGCGTAGGGCGAGTGCGGGTGAGAGAGAGAGCGCGCGGGGATGTGCCCCGCCGGCACGTCCCTCTGCGTCCCGCTGATACCTAAAAATTGCGATCTGCGCAGCGGACCGTACGATGTTCCGAGCCGCCATTAAGTTTGAATCGTACTGTAACTACTGATGTTAAAACATTTTTAACTGTTTATTTTTTAACTACTATGTTCAATAGTTTATTTTTTGTTAACTTTTCATCAACATTTTGTAAGTTTAATTTCATTTAATAAACAAAAACACTACAGTTCACCTATTTTATTACTTTGCCCAAGATAGGGTGAACATTATTCATAATGGCCGGAAAAAATGATTAATCATGCTGTTTCACATTGCCCAATTGAGTCGGGCATTATGAATACAGACCGGCCATTATTTTTAGTGCCCGGACTTATCAAATTGCCCGTAACATATTATACACACAAAAATTTCAACCATTTATGCAAAGATGGGTGGGTCAGCTAATTGCTATAATTTACTGTACGTTTCTATAGTCTTGATTTAGTTGCTAGAAAATTTGCCGTTCGTAACGTGCTAATTTCCAGAATGGCTTGTAGCCAGGCTGTAAATGTCCTTGCTAATCGTAAACGTATTACATTCCCCTCAACAAATTCAAATTTGTATAATATTCTTAGATCACGGTAAAATCGTACGTTCCGTTCCTTCTTCTAGAATCCAGAAACATATAAATATAATTGAATAAAAGATTTAAAACAATTTGCAATTCTAACATCTGAAGATGCCTGCGCTCTCAACTTGAAGGTTCAAAGTGACTACTGTTCCGATTTATGACACACGGCCACGCTAAGCACGTGTAAGCAGCTTAGCTATTTATTACGGAAATGTGTCACGCAAAGGCGGTACGAAGAGAAAAAAAATTTGCCTGGTTAGTTATGACGCTGTAGATAAGGAATGCAATATGCGAATCCAAAAAATCTCGTCACCAGTCTTTAAATTTTTGGTCAGCACAATAACACCCTCTCGACCGAATTTCGATCAATCTCAACGGGGATCAGCCAAGTTCGAAGGATATAAATTATCGTGCACTAATACAGGCCCGCAACTCCGCACTCGGGGTCTGCCAGCGAGCCATGAAACGAAGTATACTAGGAGTCAACATTTCTATAAGGAAAAGTATCATCATCATCATTTCAGCCGAAAGACGTCCACTGCTGGACATAGGCCTCCCCCAAGTGTCGCCACTTTGACCGGTCCCATGCGACTCGCATCCAGCGGATTCCCGCCAACTTCACCAGGTCATCGGTCCACCTAGTGGGAAGCCTTAAAGGAAAAGTATACTTCGATCAAACAGATAGGGTTCCGAATAACAGAACCTGACTACGCGGTAGGCCCAGGAGATGTCGTGACGAGCTCGACTTTTACCAAAAGGATTGTGCCCAAATAACCAGACAGAGAAAAATGAAAAAGAGGGTGACAGGTGCACTCACTGTTCTATTACTCTTATAATCCGAAGGGACGGCAATCGACATGATCGGAGCGATGGGACCAAAAAATAAAAACCCAATAACGCTTAGCCCGAACCGGGAATCCAACCCAGGACCCCACGCTCAGCAGCCTTACATGAATCCATAGTTTGGTGGGTTTATAAAATTTTTGGTACAGAATAAATTATTTACTTATTAACCCCATCTTCACCCACTACTGGGCTTTCAGCCTTACGCTAAGCCTCTGCTACAGTGCCAGTCAAATCGACGTTTGACTCACACGGCAACAAACCCTGTAGCGTAAACTTGCCGTGTGATTTGAGCATAATTTGCAAAGAAACTTCGAGTGTAATATCGTGTAAGTGACCGGTCAGTGACAGATTGGCCTCCTGCCAGCTGTATCTCCATAACATCTTTTGCCACAAAGAGGGATAAACGTAAACGGTTGTACTGTGCGTAAATACCACCTCAATTATCTGGACGCGCATTGTGCTCGCAGCTAACGTATGTAGCCTCTCCGTGCACATCCTAAGCCGATGATGATGATTTTGATAACGAGGATGGAGATTGTGATATTGATGATGATTGTGATTACGATGATAATGATTGTGATAATGATGATAGTGATTGTGATGCTGTTTGTGATGGTGATTGTGACGTTGATTGTGATAGTGATGGTGATTGTGATAATGATAGTGATGATGATTGTGATAATGATGGTGGTTGTGATAGTGATGGTGATTGTGATAATGATGGTGGTTGTGATAGTGATGGTGATTGTGATGATAATAGTTTATAACCTGGATTAACATGTAGGACACTATTTATCCCTTTAGTATGATCCAGTGGGACAGTTACCGAACTTCACGCGGGCGAAGCCGCGGGCAACAGCTAGTATTATATATATGCTACATTACACCCGTGCGAAGCCGGGGCGGGTCGCTAATATGTCATATGTATATTTCGTGTCATAATAGCTATAGAATATTGACACTGACAGCTCCTTAACGCTGTTTAGGCGTGGTGATCGCGATCAGTTTAATTGGTGGAATCCGCTCTTAATTTGGTTGTTTGAACTGAGATTACATACCTTGTGTCCACCAGTCGCATGATGTTGCATCGCTCTGCACATGCTGCTGACATGATAGTTGTCTGTGCGCCAGAGTCGATGAATGCTTTCACCGGAAATCTAGAATATGTGCATATATTATTCACATCATTGGCCTACTTGCCTTAGTTAATTTCAAGTTTCAAGGTCTCAAGAATGCTACATCTCTATTGCCTTATCAAATATTCACATGACAAATAATGGCCCTAACAATCGACCTGAATGCAACAAAAGTGTGTTCTATTGACTGTGTATTTTATAGTGAGGATACTTACTCATACTCACTCACTCTCACAAAAAACAAAGTGTGAGAATAGAGCTACAAATATTAATATGAACCAAAAAAAACTAGTGTATAAATGATAAGCATACCCATTCACATGGCAATTGATGTACAGCATCACCACAGTGCCGAATGTTTCAGGGTTGTACTCCATGGCGGCTTCCATGTTGGCTTCTATATTCTTCTGGCGGATCTCCTCTGCTATCATTCGCTGCGCTTCTGTATCAAATGGATCTGAATTCATCATCCTGAAATAAGTCTAGCTTTAAGTCATGTCTCCCTATTTACACCTATCTTACGAAACCAATCTGTAATGTTTTTCACCTTATACGCTGTTGCTGACGTTCCGTTCTAGCTAAGATTTGTTCGCGAAGCACAGAAGCAAATGTATCTATGAAACAAGATTTAAATTTTCAACATTATATTTTTGTTACAGTTAATTACTCTCCTTTATTCTTCATACTTATAAACTATATTTTTAAATATTTAAATAACCAACAAAAAAAACATTTAAAATATAAAAAAAAGTAGCCCACCAGTTTCAGGGACAGGATCCAAGCTACCGGTGGTGAAGGCTTCAGGGAGAGGAACCCCTAAACAATGCCAAGACACAACGTGTCAGATGTACTGCTTTCTGAATTAGACCCTTGATCAAGTGCCTAAAGAGCCTCCTCATGTGTTGGTTGAGGCTCTTGGCAATTAAGCCAATGACTGATATGGCTATTGGCACAATGATCGGCGAGTTCACAACCCACATGTTGGAAGCCTCGAGAGTCAAGTCAATATACTTGATAAGCTTATCTTTCTCAGCTTTCTCAAGGCGCTCGTCATGCAGGAATGTTATGTCAACAATAATTGCGCGGAGCTCTGATTGATCCCCAACACTATATCAGGCTTATTCTCTACAATATTCCCATCAGTGATGATGGATTAATTCAAGTACAATGTGATATTGCCATTTTAGGGTTGGACACATATCTGTAGCGTGGTTAATATTATTAGAATTAATTCCACAAATTAATCTCCACTCTTATTATTAAAGTTAGTTTTCTCAATATTGTCTGTTAATGTTATTCCAATCACCATTTTTATTAATAAAGCATACTCCTTGTGAAAATTCAATGAATTTGCTGGAAAAATTGTATCTTAAACCCTCTGAAATACTTGACTAGGTTAAGTGCAAATCATAGTTTTCTGTTTAATTTCGTTTTAGTGCTGTGGTTACTAATTAACTTAATCTACATAAACAAAATTTTGTGCTATCTTTAGAAGATGACTTTAGTTTTTCTTAAACAGTTTAGTATTGCAAATAGATTTGTTTACTAGGTTTTATTATTAGAATTATGAATCAATCTTTTGATTGAAATTGAAAAACCTTGAATCTATACTTACTAGACTTATTTCAAAGATAATCTTTTAACAGTATACAACAAAAAACAACTTAATAATAAAAGGAAAGCACTAGATACAGGAATAACAGAACTGTAAAAAATATAACTTCAGCCTTTTAATACATATTCCAGGAATGTACCCCCCTTCCCATACAAAATAAATTACAAAAAAGCTACAATAACATGTTAAAAAGAACCAAATAACTATCCTACAGTTCATTCTATTACTAGGTCTGCACAGGAAATTAACAACATGCACTAACACTTAAACTCTTGTAATAAAACAAGTGGGTAGAAGCAAGTTACCTCCATATTTTACTCTGTAAGTATGTAATTATGTGCGTACCTAAGTTTCCACTGAGAAGTGCATCAGCTAATCGGGGATTATTTTGTTTCAGGAGAGCAAGTTGATCTGGATTAGCCAAGAACATTTCCCTGATGATGCGTGGGTCTTCTTCAACCGGCGGGTTTCTAGCTGCCATTGAAGTGCTTGCACTTGCTGGTGGGACTCTTATGCCGCTGAAGTCTAAACTGGCTAAGCCAGTTGGCAAAGCTGCAAGGATGATGAGGTTTTTAATTTATTTAAAAAAAAAAGTAGCTCAACCTAAAAATATAAAAAATATGTATTGACATTAACTGTCATTGTTTAGTTTTTTTCAAATGGGATATTGCATTTAGCTCTCTTTGTTTGGATCTTGGCTGCCAGTAATAAAATTGACGAAAATACACTATGTCATCAATGACAATAGGCATGACAATGCAATTTTTAAATGCACAGTGAAAAGTAAAGTAAATTGTACTGGTACCTTGACTGGAATCAGTCTGGTTGAGGTTTGAGGCTGACTGCATCATGTGAAGAAGCACGATGACATCCCCGTCGCGAACACCGTGCTGTTTTAAAGATTTCTTATCGTCCAATAGCGGTTTTCCATTGAAATTCAGGATGAAGTCTTTCGCAGGGAACCCGGATTCGATTTCACAAAACGCTTTAAAATTTTCCAACTCCAAATCTTCGGATACGTCCAAGACGAAGATTTCATCGTTCAGAGTTGTAATTGTAAGTTTCATTGTGAAATTTGTGTGATGCGGCTACTGCAAATGAACTGTGTTCACTGAGGTAAATACGTGTTGTTTGATTTAAACTCTGGGGATGACTGGCCAAAACATTTTAAATCTTGTATACGCCCCTTGAATACACTCGTTTTGTGTACACTAACACAAATAATACTTTTGGAAATGTTCCCTGCGCTGCGTAAATAAAATTACAAAAGTATGTTACCTACTCAATAATCACAAAGGTGGACTCGCTCGCTCGGTATCGGTATCGGTACAGTAGGCTAGGGCTGTATTTCGGTGGCTCTGCCGCTCTGGCTTCCTCTCGCTTTGTGTTGTAACGGTATTTTTAATGTAACTTAATGATGTAAATTTTATATTTTTGATATTTATAATTTGAGAGTTCAACTTTTTGCGTACTTTTGGTAATTGACGTATCATTATTTTTTAAATAATTCTTAAATTATCGGTTTTGCAACTCGATTCCAATGTCAAAACATGTCGATCTGGTTTACTAGATCTGTGGCACGCGACAGACATCACTTTCATGGACAAAATCACAAGTAATGACAACACTGGGCAGTCGTCGAGGAGAAAACTCGGTGGAAACTAGTGGAAACATCTCCTTTGTTACATATATTTTTCGTAGGTAGACGCGAGTGTGGAGTGTGCCTTTTGTGGATATTTACTTAGTAAAAAGATGCGTTTGTTTTAGAAACGGGGGTTATTCGTGATCCTTGTTAAATGTGTGTTCTGGATTTTATTTTACAATGTGAAATCGTGACGACACGACGTAGATTGGTGAGATATTTATTGTTACAATCACATTATTTTTCTTGTAAAAACTTCAACAAAATACTGGTTCTGATGGATTCTACGTACCTTTGTACGTTATTTAAATTTGTCATTGATTTTTTTGCTTTATTGAAAGCTTGTACGAAACAAAGCGCAGCAGCCGATAGGCGAATCATGTTTTTGTTATTGACTAGTTTTGGGTATTTTCTCAAGCTTTTTGAGAGGTTTCATCTGAATATATGCACATAATAGTATATCTGATAAAATAGTTCAGTAATAATAATTATAGTCCAAAGTACTTGTATACAGATTTGTGTACCTACCTCCGACCTTTTTTATTTGTCTCTGTGAGAATTTGATCTAACAGAAAAGTATTTTTATTTGGGTAAAAAAGAAACATGCAGTTTTTGTAGTCAATTCCTTTAAATTAATGTAACAAAAATTGACAGAACTACACATGCAATCACAGTTTCTGTGTAGAAGATTTTAAATACATGTACCTACAAAGTATTAAAATCTCAGCCTTCTTTTAGTGACTGATAATTATTACACAGTGTTTAAAACATTGGCTAGAATGGCTACACTGCCCACCTCGAGACGCAGACTCACTGCACTCCATATTCACAATAGCTATCATCTTCAGCCTAGTCAACCTATAATTTTCCTACTCAACAGTGTGAAAATTATAGGTTGATTGGCCCAACGGCCACAGTTCTCTCTGTGAGAAGTAGTGGCCCGTTTTTACAGAGTTGGATTTTAATGTGGTTCGGTTGCTATCTACAGGTGCTGTAGGTGATCCAATACTTGAAGTAATATTTCAAGTATTGGATCACCTATAGTACCTATATACACCTATGTTTCCGGACGATATCGATAAACTTTGACCGGTCATTGTGCTCATCATTAAGAGCAACTTTTACTATGGGACCAAACATTGAATCGTGAAAAAAAAATCTGTTGTTGTTGTCATTTTGACGAGTTATGCAAACATAATTGTAGGGAACAGCTGATTTTTTTTGGTTGAAATTTATCAATATTGTACAGACACACATTGAATACAAGTATTGGATCACTCAAAAAAACAAACTTCATATTAATAATCTGCTAACTGATACTATTATGATAAACATGTTCATCAACTCGGCTATCACAATATGCACGTCTGATGCTCTGTTGTCTCTCAAGTCTACAGCCCTACCAAATTTCAGTTTATAATCTCATAGCCCAATCAACTTTAATTACCAGTTATATCTTGTTGGAAGCAGCTAGGTTAGGGTAGCCAAGATAAGAGTGTTGGGGGGCACTCTTTTACACATTCTCATCTTTTGTTATTGATGGGTCTAAAAATGTATACCCCCCAAAGATAAGAATCTAACAATTATATCCCACGGGACAACAGCTTTCATTGCTGGGTACACAATGGTACACAATGAGAGGCCAATCATACCAAAAGTACTGGCGTACTTTTGGTATGATTGGCCTCTCATTGTGTGGGTACCCAGAAGTGTGAAGGAAGGCAATTGCCCTACAGTGGGGAAAATTGCCCTACAGTGGAGCAAATTGTCCTACAGTGGGGCAAATTGCCCTACAGTGGAGAAAATTGCCCTACAGTGGAGCAAATTGCCCTACAGTGGGGCAATACAGATTAATTTCGGGTTTTAATATGGGTTTGGAATATTTTTGTACCAAGCTTGGCCTTATTTTCGTCAATCTATTTTATTTTCAAAATAGCACTCACACATGAAACAAGTATTTTACGAGACAAAATCATAAGTAGGGATGGCGATCTGAGATAGAATAATCGAAAAATCGATTTTCCGGGCCAAAAATTGATAATTTAAATCGATATGTAGTACTGAATCGATTCTCACCCTTAAAAATCGACATTTGATTTTTTGTAAAACTTGTAAAAACCATTAAATTATTTACAATTAGCTGAATGTACCCGCAATAGCCATGATGTAAATGAGTAGGTATAGTGGGATCGTCTGTTTCTTGTGAGCGCCTTTTTCAATTGCCGGCAACATCGCAAGTGATGAGTGGAACCGCTTGTATCCCAGTAGACTTGACAGACTGCTGTTTTAAAAAGCTTTGATATGCATTGGGAACTTTAAGAGGGCTATTACAAATTTTCTTGTTTTTGAGTGTTTTAAGAGTCTAGCACTCAAATATAAGAAAAAATTTGATTTTTATTTTGAGCACTCCATAGAGAATTAATCAAACTTTCTCGGGCATATATCTTTTTTAATTTTGTGGCCATATCTAAACCATAATCACACTTCTAAAATCTCAGTTTAGAAGTCTAAACCATACCGTGAATCTAAACCATAATCACACTTCTAAAATCTCAGTTTAGAAGTGTGATTATGGTTTAGATATGGCCACAAAATTAAAAAAGATATATGCCCGAGAAAGTTTGATTAATTCTCTATGGAGTGCTCAAAATAAAAATCAAAATTTTTCTTATATTTGAGTGCTAGACTCTTAAAACACTCAAAAACAAGAAAATTTGTAATAGCCCTCTTAAGCTATATTAGCTATTTTCTTAACTTTATAATGTAACAAATACATTTAGAAAATAAATGTGTTCTTTTACAACTGATCTGATACTTTGTTATGGTAATAAAAATAATTATTATTATCGAATTACCTGATTTTACTGATAAGAGATCGTTTATTATGGTATTTTTTTTTTTTTAATATAATGGATTTATATTTATATATTGTAGGTAAATGCCAACTTGAAAAAAAAGTCTTTTAGACCTCGATTTTTTTGGATTCGAATCGAATCAAAAATCGATCTATTTCGGAAAGAATCGCCATCCCTAATTTAAAGCAGTGTTTTTCAACCTGTGGTCGCAAGAGGTCGTGAACACTACCTCGGTAAAAAAAAAACAAACTTTAAGAGGGCTGTTAATTTTTTTTCGCAAATTTTTGATTTTTACTTCCTGGATCAAATTTTTTCGACCGGCCTACACGACTCGATAATAATATTGATCTCCGGACGATTGTCGATTGTTATTGACGAAAATTAGAGATGAGACTGAGGTGCGAGTTGAATTGACGCAGAATTATACACACATCAACACGGTCTAGGGATATTTTTAAAAAAGCGAATTACTATCAATGTGTTAATTATTTATATGACATGTCATATATTTAAAAGATACGTTATTTAATATTCTACCATTTTTTAATAATGGTTAAGGTATAGATTAAAATTTCAGGATTTTATGGAAAAAAATGAAGCATAGACGGAAACCGTATATGAATGAACTTTTAATTTGTGAGTAAAAACTGAAAAAAATAGAAAAATCATTTAATTTGTGTTTAAAAACTTGAAGTTAGTAGTCTGAGAAAGCGCTCATGATGTTCTTAACACATCGGCAACGATTCGGCATGCTCAGAACAAGGTTGTCAATGTCTTGCTGCGGAATATTGTCCCATGTCCTTCTGAGGTGCGCAAAAAGTTGATCTTCTGTAGCCAGATTTTCAGGAACTTCCTTCAGAGCTCTTCTTTGCAGCATATCCCACGCATGCTCAATGGGATTTAGATCTGGCGATTGAGCAGGCCAGTCTAAGGCCCTAACATTATGTGTATGTAACCAAGCTGCTACCGTTCTCGCCGTGTGTGCCCGGGCATTGTCGTGCATGAGCAGGAAATCTTGCCACATTTGTGTTCTGTGGGGCAAGATTACGGGCCCCAGCACCTGTTGGACGTATCGTTCTGCCGTCATATTGCCCCGCACCCAAACGAGATCCGTCCGTCCTCCAAGACGAATTCCGGCCCAAACCATAATTGTTCCTCCTTGGTATGGGTGAACTTCCTGAGGGTTCTGGAGACGGCTCCATCGTCCAGGAACTCGCCAAACACGCGTCCTTCGTGAATCTGGATGGAAGCCGAACCTGGATTCATCCGTGAACAGCACATTGGACCATTGGTCACGGCCCCAGTCCACGTGGTTCCGAACCCATTCTAATCGTCGTCCACGATTGCCTCTCCGTAAAGGTGGGACCCGGAGTGGTCTACGAGAGCGTAGATTGCTTTCATGCAGTCGCCTTCTTACAGTTTGGTCACTCACAAGCACTTGGTGTTCCACTCGCAGCCTTTGGACCAATTGAGTCGCCGTTGCATTTGGTTGTGCTCGCGCAGTAATTTGCAAAAATCGGTCTTGTCTGGGGGTAGTGATGCGACTTGGCCCCCGGTGCCTCTCAGCTACTTCACCTGTGGCACGATAGCATGTCCACAATCTTGAAATTACATTTTGATGGGTCCCTATGGCCTCAGCAACATTACGCTGAACAGATCCAGCTTCCAGCATTCCCACAGCTCGTAACATCTCCGCCCTCGTCAAATGTCGGCGTTGCATGGCTACAATACCTCAATTTTAACTTTATCTTTCGTTTAAAAATGAAAAAAAAACTGTAACTAAACGTAATTCGTATTATTTTCTAAATTTCGCACAAATGAAAATTCCCTCTCCTATACATCAAGACATTTTTATGCCACCGAACCAAAAGAATTTTCAAAAATTTGAATTTGGAATTAGTCTGAGATAAATTACAAACAAATCGGTGTATAAAAGATTCCAATGCGGCCAGTACTTTTCGAGTTATTTAATTGAGTATGAAATATCCCTAGACCGTGTTGATGTGTGTAGTTCTCCAATTTTATTTATTGTAATTTTGTCTTATTATATTGACAAACGAAAACTAATAAAACGTATTCGTTGTAGATCGAAGTTTTATATCATATTAATATATGTATTTGATAAAATTGAGTTTATTTGGAATATAATGGACGCTAAAAATGCATACATTTTAGATCAATATTGCTTTTGAATATCGTTTTTTTTTTGCGTCGATTCAATTTTTATTTCAATATTCTAATCAATCTACAACCTTGAGGACTATATGACCAGTACATTTATATTTTTTTTAGATTTTTTCGTGTTACCAGTTTGATACAAGTGGCAGGAGAAAACCTAATGTTTAACGTTTGCTTGAAATTGGCTGTCGGAAAATTGCTATTTCTCGTAATATTAACTATTATAACGAAATTCTAATCAATCTACGAACTAAAACAAAGCCAGATTTATGATTCTTCATTGAAATATTATGCCATTATCTTTATATAACAAATATCGAGGACTTGGGAAACTTTGGTCTAACGCCCAAAATATGCGAGCACGCTTTTAACAAGGTATAATAAGAAAATGGGAAATAAAGGATTATATAAACAATTGTATGCATACAAATTAACAAAATAAAAACCTTTGAGTACTCGTCCATCTTAATACGAAAGTTGCACTTGTTTTTAATTAACTAATCATAAAAATATTAGAAGAAAAAGGGAAGGGTCGGGGGTCGCAATATAACAATAGTAGATTATACAACAAGTGAATAAAAAGGAGCATGGTATTTATATTTATCAGTTTTATTATATAATCAGTATTATAACAAGATAACAACAAAGGATTAAATATTAAATTAAAATTAAAAGTGTATAGTAAAATTAGAACAATTTTTAAAATTTAGTGTTATTGGCTGGTTTGGGTTTGAAACTGTTGTTTTAGGCAACACTTGGGTATTTGGCAAAGTCGCCGTATTTTGTGGTTGCTGTTGCTGAGACAGCTGTAATGTAGTCGTTTCACAACCTTTCGATGTAGAAGGGCGCGCCGGAGATAGTGGCGCAGAAGGCTCAACAGCAGACGGTTTTAGATTTATACTTTCAACTATCCGGCTGCATCTTTTCGATTTATTTTCGATTGAATCCTCGATATAACTTTCTGCTACTGTGCTGGACCTCCACCCTCCGTGGCGTTTTAGTTCTATAAGATCAGCACCTGAATTTGCTAAAAGGGTGGCAGAGCTTCTGCGGAAGCAATGTCCTGTGTACTTTTCGGGATTCGATAGATTTAAGAAACTGGCAATCTCTTTTGGCATCGCACCTATTTAGTTGATTCCAATAGGTTGGCGAGTACATTTTCCGCCATGGTATTGTAAGAAAAACCTGTCGGTTTTTGTATTAGTGGGCCGTAAAGCTTGATATTTTTCGACGATTTTTACGTATTCTTTGCGTATTAATTTTAGTTTTCGTATCAGTTAAAACGATAAGTAATAAATTATCCGAGTCTTTTTGGATGTCGGTTATAGTTATCTGTAATCATTCATTACTGCGACAGGCTCCATTCACGCCGAAAATTAGCACAACCTGTGAACAATAATTTAAAAAATATGTATTGACAGGAAAACCTTAGAAGCAGTAGGTTTGTAAATAAATATACATATATTAAGTAGGTACTTACTTTTACGGCCAGAAAACTGTGGTCAGGCGCATCATTTAGAAAACGTTCAATGTTTTCGGAGCTAAGCACTCTAGATTTCTTTGGCTTATTACCCTCGGATAGCCGTTTTAAGTATGTCACTAACTTTGAGTAGTTTGAAATATCAATGTTGTGTTTGATTCTCACTGTGGCTTTTAGCATAGAATATATGCTGCAAAGTGTCGACGGCTTCTTAGTCTTGGTTAATTCATTGAAATAGTTAAGAAATATGCACTCAGAGAAGGAATTAGCGCCATTCGTGGTTTTCCAGTCGCAGAACAAATTGTATGTTTTCAGGTACAACTCCCGAGATTTTGGCGGCAACAAATCATCTACTATAACTGCTGCTTTAGAACGAAATGATTCCGGAGTCAATCTCTCATTTTCGATATCGGAAGAACTCATTTTATTATAATTACATAAGTTAATAGATTTTCCAATAACACAAAACAACCACAATAACAAAAGAACGTAACTAAATTGGCGGGTTTTTTTTTTTAATTTGGAATAGAATAGCTCCATTCAGCCTCCCAGTACGTACTTTCAGCAGCAGCGTTTTTTTTTTGTACGTAATTAATGTTTGTTCCAAATTCAAAATGTCTTTATTCACTCAGTGAGTAAAAGAGAGTTTTATTCACTGTTATCGATGAATAAAATGCCTTTTTTCGAGTGGCAATGGTAAAAATATTTTTTTGTCCTACGGGGATCGAGACATAAAAAACCGGCCAAGTGCGAGTCGGACTCGCGCACGAAGGGTTCCGTACCATTATTATCAAAAAGGGCAAAAAAATCACGTTTGTTGTATGGGAGCCCCCCTTAAATATTAATTTTATTCTGTTTTTAGTATTTGTTGTTATAGCGGCAACATAAATACATCATCTGTGAAAATTTCAACTGTCTAGCTGTCACGGTTCATGAGATACAGCCTGGTGACAGACAGACGGACAGACAGACGGACAGACAGCGAAGTCTTAGTAATAGGGTTCCGTTTTTACCCTTTGGGTACGGAACCCTAAAAAGGTTGAAAAACACTGAATTCTAAAGCGTCACGGTTCTGAGTTAGAAAAAAGTTAGGCAGACTAAAATATTCAAACAACAAGAGCGAGTTGGACTCGTGCACAAAGGGGTTCCGTCCGTTGCACCAAACAATATAATAATAATAAAAAAGGTTGAAAAACACTGAATTCTAAAGCGTTACGGTTCTTAGTTCGAAAAAAGTTAGGCAGAATTGTAGAAAGAGAATCGATACGAAACGTTTGTAACTTGGCTAGGCCAGCAGAAATCAGAATGTTGGGTCACAAAAGGGATGAATGAAAGGCAATTAATATTGCATGTGGTTGAGATGAGAATGCTAAGGGGGATGTGTGGTGTTACGCGAATGAATAAATAATAAAATGAGTAGATAAGAGGAAGTCAAAGTGGCGATGGCGCCGCCGCCGCCGCCGGTGACTGAAAAGTCGTGTGGAAATCGGTTGTCGTGGTAACGGCATGTGATGCGAAGGAATGCGGAAGACGTCCTGAGAAAACTTTTGAGTATGAATGTGGATGGACTGTGTAAACGATGATTATGGCAATAAAGGAGGTGTCTGATGAAATGGCGACTGATACACAAGTATGGAAGAAGATATATTATGTTGCGACACCAAATTAATTTTGGTAAGGGTAAGAGAATTTAAATTGCGTCCCCCCCTGGGTGTAATTTTAAGGCTTTAGAAACAAATATCTCATCAACCTTTGACTAAAGACACCTCGATGGCTGTGTCATAATGATAGACGAGAGTTGTTCGGTACAATACTTGCAACCGAACAGCTCAGCACTTTTGCCGGTACAATACTTGCAACCGAACAGCTCAGCACTTTTGCCGGTACAATACTTGCAACCGAACAGCTCAGCACTTTTGCCGGTACAATACTAGCAACCGAACAGCTCAGCACTTTTGCCGGTACAATACTAGCAACCGAACAGCTCAGCACTTTTGCCGGTACAATACTTGCAACCGAACAGCTCAGCACTTTTGCCTCCGTGCATTTCCATAAATGCGTGTATCGCAAGTATTACCAGTTAGTGCGTGTTCGGACACCAACCGCGTAACTCAACCAAATCATATCAAACCATCTTAGTGCTAATTTAGCTTAGATTTACCATTTTATAACCAGTCTCAATATAAACCATATAATTTCGTATAATTTAACCAGTCATAAACCAACAACCAATCAACTAAATATCAACCAACCCAGGATTTAGAGCTAAACCAAGCGAGCCCTAAATTCTATAAGAGTATAGATAGATGGGCAGGACGAATTTGTAAGGGTTCCGTTATTTTGCCATTTGTCCGCGGAACCCGAAATAGGAGAAGAGCGACATGTGAAGCTACATTGTGTTCCTAGGTTTTTAGAAGAATCGTTGTCACTGAATAGTTTATTCGTTTGATTGTATATGTTGTGCCAAACATATTATATTCTTTGTTCCGCTTTACATTTCATTGGTATGATGTCAGCTCTTGATAGTGTCATCCATGTCTAGACAAACTTTTAATCATTGTATTGTTGTTGTTTGGTCGCAGATTTTTTTTTGTATTAATATTTTAGGGTCCGTACCCAAAGGGTAAAAACGGGACCCTATTACTGAGAATTCCACTGTCCGTCTGTCTGTCACTAGGCTGTATCTCATGAACCATGAGAGCTAGACAGTTGAAATTTTCACAGGTTGTGTATTTCTGTTGCCGCTATAACAGCAAATGAAAAAAATAGTATAAGTAGGTATACATTTTCGCAAAAAGTTGTACTTAAGTAATTATCAACTTTTTTATTTTTCGGAATTTTCCCTTTACTTGTGTACCTTGCTTTTACTTAAAATATCTACGTCAATCGGAAGTACCCTATAGGATTTGGGTCGAAAACCAATTGAAAAAACGAATCAGTTTGTCCTTTAAAAAGTTTGTATGGAACCCTCGGTGCGCGAGTCCGACTCGCTCTTGGCCGATTTTTTTAAAAATAATTATGTGATGACGAAATCGGAACAAAACGTAGGTATTATAGTCTACTAGCTTCTGCTCCCGGCTTCGTACCCGTTACTTACTGAATGTACTGGACACGACATTTTAAATGTAGCCTATAACACTCGGGGATAATGTAGCTTTCCGTTTGTGAAAGAATCTTCGGAATCGCAACAGCAGTTCCGAAGATTACCCCATACATATACAAACCAACGAACAAATTTTACCTCTTTATAATATTAGTATCTAGATTTACTAGGTAACAAAATTCAAACGCTTTCGTAAACTGAACTACAGACAAAGATATGGCATCTGTTTAGTATCTCTATATTCAATACTATTTTACTTCGACACTATGATAAACAAACTGTTGTTTCACATTCGGAACTAAGTATTTCGTAAAGTACGCAAATGCAATCAATTGATTTAAACCAGTAGCCTAAATACGCTCTGTTGCTATTTTCTCGTTAAACTGTTAAATAGCTTCCAAACAACATAGGAGTAAGACTTGGCTTCCACCGAAGCGAAGAAGGGAAAATATGTTTTGTATACAGGGTGATTGGTAATTGGGTACATAAGCATTGCTTCAGATCAGATCACCTAATCTGATCGACCAGGAATCAGCGCATTCAATCAAATAGCTGACATCAACTAGTGGTACCATGAAAATCTGTATCAAAGAAGACGTACCGTACCGTAGTGTACCTGTACTACCAAGGTTTATTAAAAAATATCTGGATGATCGCTCGGTTTTTTTTTTGTTAAACGACGTTTAGCTAGATCTATTAATCGCCCCCGAAACCCCCTGCATACTAAATTTCATTAAAATCGTTGGAGCCGTTTCCGAGGTTCAGATTATTTCCAAACTATCTAAACTAATATTATAAAGAGGAAAGATTTGATTTTTTTTTGTTGTTACGATTTAACTCAACAACCGATTTAAAAAATCTTTCACCATTAGAAAGCTAAATCTTTACCGACTAACATAGGCTAAATTATATTAATGTCATGTAAATTAGACGAGCTATCACAATTTTCGCGGACGAAGTGCTAGTATGTACCTACATATATGTATATATACACACATCAACACGGTCTAGGGATATTTCATACTCAATTAAATAACTCGAAAAGTACTGGCCGCATTGGAATCTTTTATACACCGATTTGTTTGTAATTTATCTCAGACTAATTCCAAATTCAAATTTTTGAAAATTCTTTTGTTTCAGTGGCATAAAAATGTCTTGATGTATAGGAGAGGGAATTTTCATTTGTGCGAAATTTAGAAAACAATACGAATTACGTTTAGTTACAGTTTTTTTTTCATTTTTAAACGAAAGATAAAGTTAAAATTGAGGTATTGTAGCCATGCAACGCCGACATTTGACGAGGGCGGAGATGTTACGAGCTGTGGGAATGCTGGAAGCTGGATCTGTTCAGCGTAATGTTGCTGAGGCCATAGGGACCCATCAAAATGTAATTTCAAGATTGTGGACACGCTATCGTGCCACAGGTGAAGTAGCGGAGAGACACCGGGGGCCAAGTCGCATCACTACCACCAGACAAGACCGATTTTTGCAAATTACTGCGCGAGCACAACCAAATGCAACGGCGACTCAATTGGTCCAAAGGCTGCGAGTGGAACACCAAGTGCTTGTGAGTGACCAAACTGTAAGAAGGCGACTGCATGGAAGCAATCTACGCTCTCGTAGACCACTCCGGGTCCCACCTTTACGGAGAGGCAATCGTGGACGACGATTAGAATGGGTTCGGAACCACGTGGACTGGGGCCGTGACCAATGGTCCAATGTGCTGTTCACGGATGAATCCAGGTTCGGCTTCCATCCAGATTCACGAAGGACGCGTGTTTGGCGAGTTCCTGGACGATGGAGCCGTCTCCAGAACCCTCAGGAAGTTCATCCATACCAAAGAGGAACAATTATGGTTTGGGCAGGAATTCGTCTTGGAGGACGGACGGATCTCGTTTGGGTGCGGTGCAATATGACGGCAGAACGATACGTCCAACAGGTGCTGGGGCCCGTAATCTTGCCCCACAGAACACAAATGGGGCAAGATTTCCTGCTCATGCACGACAATGCCCGGGCACACACGGCGAGAACGGTAGCAGCTTGGTTACATACACATAATGTTAGGGCTCAATCGCCAGATCTAAATCCCATTGAGCATGCGTGGGATATGCTGCAAAGAAGAGCTCTGAAGGAAGTTCCTGAAAATCTGGCTACAGAAGATCAACTTTTTGCGCACCTCAGAAGGACATGGGACAATATTCCACAGCAAGACATTGACAACCTTGTTCTGAGCATGCCGAATCGTTGCCGATGTGTTATGAACATCATGGGCGCTTTCTCAGACTACTAACTTCAAGTTTATAAACACAAATTAAATGATTTTTCTATTTTTTTCAGTTTTTACTCACAAATTAAAAGTTCATTCATATACGGTTTCCGTCTATGCTTCATTTTTTTTCCATAAAATCCTGAAATTTTAATCTATACCTTAACCATTATTAAAAAATGGTAGAATATTAAATAACGTATCTTTTAAATATACATGTCATATAAATAATTAACACATTGATAGTAATTCGCTTTTTTTAAAATATCCCTAGACCGTGTTGATGTGTGTATATACACAAAGGTATTGGCTACCACCTTGTCAGGAACAACCGCTGTTTTCTGGTCATACACTTATTAAAAGCGGGCAATCCAATGTAGTACACCTACCGTTTAATAAAACTATGGAGACAAAAAATGCTTTTCTGGAATTTGTATGTCAAGTGCTAAAACTTTATTTTGAGAAAACTACCTACTTCGAAACAGGAAGTTTCAAGAAAATTTCTCAACATGAACTTCACGGCGCTTAATTTCCTAACATTGGGGTACTTTTTTGGTTTTCAAAGGATTCATTAGTTCACGAGCTATCGAGCACGAGCTAGCGAGTTAATGTTGGAGAAATGGAAAATATCTAGAAAAGCATTAACATTTCTCAAAAACATTGGATCCCAAGTTATCGGGGTTAAAATCACTGTAAATTAGGTCTAGATGAGAGGGCGGGTGGACGCTAGAAACGGCGCGAGTGCCTGCTCCGCAAGCCCAACGTGAGTGTCGAGTGCAACCCCGCCGCACGCGCTCGCTCCTGGAAGCGCACCTCCTACTATTTATCAATACGCGAGCGTGCACCCGCGGAGTTACGTACGCTCTGTGGTTTGTGAGACTGTTTTCTTACCTCAAAAACTTGGAAACAGCACTGATCCTCTTAGCCAGCTCACATCTCCGCGTCGCGTCGGTTTAAACCATTGGTTCCCAACTTATTTTCGGTCGGTTAGTTTCGGTTTTTCGGTCCGCGGAGAGCTAAAATAATGGCCGCGTAATGTTTAAAAATGTTGAAAGTTTCATTCATTTTTAAATAATAAATAAGTTTAAATAATTGAGAAACTATCACGCGCGATTGTTATCGTGCTCACTTCGATCGCTTTTCCATCTTATATTCTCAAAATTCTTAATAATAATAATAATCTCTTTATATCAGAATAAAATTCCGTATTATAAGTTAAATACAAAGATGTTAGTAACATAACAACTTAACAACTATGTTAGTAGACATTAACAATATTTACGGGAGCATGAAGCTGACTTAAATACCAGATGAAAGTACAATCCAGTTTGTTGGCAATGACATTCAGGAGACTGTTGGTACTGGCACGCACCCTGTGCAACAAGGACGCAGCTCGCTTGCGTCTGATTGCAGCGAAGCTGTCAGTCTGGACGTCCGCGAACATCCCTGAGGCACTACAGAAGCGTGGCAGCCCCAACATCATCCTGAATGTATTATTGTACTGGACGCGAAGAGCATTAACGGCCTTTTGAGTAAAGCTAGTCCAGAGGCTACACGTGTAAAATACTTGACAGTACGCTTTGAAGAGAGTTATTTTAACTGAACCCGTGCAGCGTGAGAACCTTCGAATCAACATATTACATCTCACCGCCAATGCTCTTCGCTCCCGGTCCACATCTAGATTGTCCTTCAAATCCTCCGTAACAATATGCCCTAGATATTTAAACTGAAGAACACGGTTCAAGACACAACCACTCAATGAGACAGTTGGGTAGCTCGCATTAACCTTGTTATTCGCCTTAAAGATCAGCAACTCACTCTTGACCGAATTGTACCTCAAACCGTGTCCCTCAGCGTAACATTCACAGACCCTAATTAATTTCCTGAGACCAGCCATTGACGGGCTCAGCAACGCCATGTCATCAGCGTAGCTAATATTATTAAAAGCAACCCCATCTATGTAGCATCCAGCATGTAAACTGCTGAGCTCGACAATGAGGTCATTTATGTATAAGTTAAACATAGTAGGGGAGGTTAACCCACCCTGCCTAACTCCACATTCCATAACGTACTCATCAGAAAATAAATTTGCCCACCTTACACAATTTATTTGATGGGAGTACTTACCAATATTTGAAAATATTTATTACCTCACTAGGTACATTCGCGCCACAGAGCTTAGACCACAACTTGTCATAAGACACCATAACACACGTAAGCTTGTCTGCATAATTTCATAATTTGACGAAGATTAAAGATTGACATTATGATGGTATTAAATGACACACGATTTTATGCTCTAATTTGAATGGCAAGTTAATTGCTGGTTGGAGCGGTGCCGGTATATTGTGCCATGACTTTAAGCCTGACGGTGCCTGAACGTTTACTAAGAATGTGGTCCCTGGTAACAATAAAGCAATCAAAATGGTCCATGGTCAAAAAATCGAACAACGTTAGAGTTGGACTCACGCACAAAGCGTTCCGTAGCCAAACAATATTATATCAATATTGTTAACGCTCAACAATCTTGGAGGAAAATGGCTGTGGCATACGGACGGAAATACAAGCGGACAGCGCGAATCTATAAGGGTTCCGTTTTAGCCTCCTAAAAAAGTTGGGAAACACTGGTTTAAAGGCTGCCCGCTACACCGCCCGCTCCGCTCTTGTCCGCACAAATGTCTGGAAACCGAGTCTAAGACGTCCTTATTTAAATCTTAGGCAACTGTTTTACCGTGGACGAGGAAGTGACTAGCTATTAGGCGCGGATACAGGGGGGCAATGGGTGTATATGCAATTATAGCATAATTATCTGAGGCAATGTTGTAAAAAATTTCGAGCTCGCTACGCTTGCTCTTGAAGCCTAGTTTTTCATGAGTCTTAACTTTGTCTATAAGAGGCCCAGGTAACTCCAGTAGGTCGATAGGAAAAGTGTTAAAATTTTCGAATTTTCAGACTACTTTCTCTTGAATTTATCTAAAATTCGACCATGTAACTCCTTTAGGAAAGTTCGAAACCATTCTAGCTTGTCCAAGGCAAGGTGTCGTAAGAATTTCTAGAGAGAAATTCCCCTGGCCCAAAATCTGGCGGCCCCCTTGTATCTTGCATTATATTATCAAAAGTTTAACAATTTTTTTTAAAGAATTTTCAAAAAATAGAAAATCCTGTATCCGCGTCTGCTAGCTATCTACTATTTTCTCACTCTAAAAACGTTCATCATATAAATATGTGGGACATGTGGGTTCTGTGTCAGTAAAAGAGATATAATAATTTACACATTGTCGACATGAACTGAATCTCGACCAGTTTGTCGTAGAGAAAAGAGCTATCAAAGAAAAAGCTCAGCGACACTTGCTTTACAGGCAGAACAGTCAACAGTCGTTGGTTGCTTACGCATAGGCAGCAAGTGAATAGGCGCGAGATTCTCGCTCTTCGCGCTTTTCGCTAATCGTTGACAGAGGAACAACTGCCTTATTTTTTAATGAGAATTCGGCCAAGAAACTGATAATTTATTTCTTTACAGAACTTCACCGACACCAGTCAATAACAATTCATTTGGCTACCAGTGAATTAACATGTCATCAGTGGGACAGTTAGTTCCTCAGGTGACGCGACGCCCCCCAAACATGACGATCAAATTCAACGGCCCCCATGTGGAGGGGTCTTTCTGCACGCAAATCGATTATAACTATGACCCTGTAATAAGCGTACTATGCGCTATGTACATCGCATTCGGGATAGTTTACACGTTGTTCGGTAAGTGATTTGTAGCTGCTCTTAGTATGTGCTGTTTCTCTTACAGGATGAAATGGCGGAAAAATTAATATCACATTATATAGTTTAGAATGTAGCTTTCATTTAGTGAAGTTTAGATATGAACGGGGAACGACAAACGCAATTAACGCTGATACTTTTACATAATTTAATTTTGGCATTCCAGTTTTCATTACTTTAAGCTTATTGCCTTAAACATACAGCTAATCTATTAAAACACATAGGTAGTAGTCTAACCCAACTTATTTAGTCCTGAATTTAAAGTAGTTCCATGAACTCTTCCTAACTTATGTAGTAGATTGGTAATTAAAGGACTTGGATATTTTATTTGAGATCACTTAAAATTAAATTATTATGACCAACTTGTTGACTTAATTATAATAAAAATTATTTATTTCAATACATTGACAACATTGTTACAGACATCTTAAGATATAACATACAGATTATGTCCCGTAGATAGGTCCCCTGGCTCCCAAACTAGGTTTTCACCTGTGACTTGGGAGACAGCTAAAAAACACAAAAACAATAGACGCGCCACGCGACATACCTAATCCATAGTGTATGTGTTTATATCGCATATTAATTTGTAAAATGTACTGTACTCATAATTAGTTACTAACCTAGTTACATAATGAACTTCTCTGTTAATGAGAAATTCTATTCTCAGAGTAACATTGACTGCGTTCTAATTTTTTGTAATGTAAATGTACGTAAGATACACAATTATAATAAAAATAATATGAAGCACCGTTTTAATGCACACAGTTATGTTCTAAAACCATCGCATCGCAAGTAGGATCCCGCATGCGTTCGCGCTGATAACTGACTTCCCATTGTTATTTATGAGATGAATCTGCAGATAGTCTTGCATTCGATATTATCTTCGGATAAAACATAATGATCTTCTACTTACTTAATTAAAATCTTAATCCTTCGATACATTCTCTGACAGCTAAACCTAAAACGCCTAAAACGCTAGGTGAAACACATTTTGCGCTATGCTTTATAAATGATGGTAAGCAAGCACTAGGTAAGGAAGAGAGGGACTGTTTTAAAAAAATCTTGTTTGGACAAGATTTTTTTTTAAGCGTGAAAAAATGAGAGTTTGTCTTTTTGCCAATGGCGAAATCTGGTGCACGACCATTAAAAAGAGAAAAAGAAAACACTACATCGATGTGTGAAATTAAAGCCGCATTTGAAATCCTTTTCATTCCGTGAAAGAAAAACACAATTAAAATATTTTTAATAAATGAAGTAAAAATATGTTTTCTGCTGTGTCTCTGTATATTAATCAGGTTATTTATTTTAGGCTACCGATGTTTCAAAGCCAGCATGTTCCTCACGGGCTTCACCTTCGGGTCAGCTATCGTGTATCTAATTTGCCTACAGGAATACCTCATGCCTCCGTACGGCAACGTCGGTAAGTGAATTCCCTTCATAATTAAACTAACTTCTACACCTAAGCAGATATCGGCCCCCGTCCTAATTTTCCCTGAGTAAAATGTTTATAATTTCCAGGATGCGTTCCAGTATCTACTCGTAATAACTTATTAGTAATTTTTGATCGTATTATGCGTGTCTGGCGGTGCGTGCATTCACGTCGCCTCGGGCCGTGTTATGTACTTTTGTCTTTACATAACTACTTAACTACTGTAACTGTTTAGGTGCATTGCACTAAAGAGGGCTTTCTATTTTTATAAAACCAATACACTTAGCTTAACGAAAAATCTGTTGGTGTCGCTTCGATTCGACATCTTGTTAATGAAATGGCTGTTTTTAATTTGTTTGATTGATTGTAGGTGTGGCATTGTGTGCCGGACTTCTGTTTGGGCTCATCACTATGCTGATTCAGTACGTGGGGCTGTTCATGACTGGCTTCCACACCGGTGTGCTACTCGCTATCGCCGGCCTGGCCATCTACGATCATTTCCTGGACTCCCGCCCGACTACAGTAAGTATTTGCATATCCTCACACTTTAATGTCTATTCTACCATACTTTGTGCGTGATCATATCGTGACCATGCTTAAGTAGGTCGCAATCGCAGAGAATATCAATTCGACGGACGCAGTATCTTTCTTATTGACGGATAATATCGTTGTCTTACACTGTCGCCAAAATTGGAGCAGTTAATATTGCAAAATGATAAAACATCTTCACCATAGCTAGATTTGCTTGTTTGAAATGAAATGATATTATAATTGGACTCTGGTGAGGAATCCTAATAAGTCTTGTTGTGGTAAAATGGAATAATCTATACTATATATTATATAATCACTTATAATATTATAAAGCTGCAGTGTTTGTTTGTTTGTTTGTTTGAACGCGCTAATCTCTGGAACTACTGGTTCGATTTGAATGATTCTTTCAGTGTTGGGTAGTCCATTTATCGAGGAAGGCTATAGGCTATATAACATCACGCTGCGACCAAAAGGAGCGGAGCATAAACGAAAAATATTGCAAAAACGAGGAAAAATGTATTTCTTTTGTGAGGTGTTTCTCTTTTATGTGACGCAGACGAAGTTGCGTGGGTCAGCTAGTCTTTATATATAAATTACGTGTCACGTTGTTTGTCCGCGATGGACTGCTAAACTACTTAACCGATTTTAATCAAATATGCACACCGTGTGCAGTTTGATTCAACTTGAAGGATATAGCTTACATCTTAATTTATAGTCGCAATATTATTTTATTGCAAATTATTTGTCTATTATTTGACATTCAGAATTATAAGGGGGGGGGGGGGGGGGAATAGAGGAAAATAAATGTCCAAATTTATATTTGTAACTGAGTGACGAATGGTGTCGACGGTGACGAGGAAGGATGTCTTGACAACACTTTGCTAATGTTTGTTATTTGTCGTTCGTTGTATACCACGTCATCGAACTCATCGATTCGGTGTAAATAAAGTGAATCATTGTTATCTCGTGTAGTCGTGTCGGTAGGTTCGGTAAATCGGACGTAGCTTAGCTTGACACACATACCCTTACTTTATATGAAACCTGATTCAACATAAATAAATCCCACACATTTTCATGTAAAATGTTGCCAAGACGAGACCATATTAAATGACTCGCACTGTTAAAAAGTTATCAATCTCATGTAGAGCTAAGTTTCTAACTCTACATGCCCTAACTCTACAAGGTCTAACTTCACAAACTCTATACCTTCGTCAATTTTTTTTTTGGGGCGTGTTGCACATCAGAGACGCCACGCCAGGAGTCCCTATATTAATTTTCAGACCTTTAGCGTCAACATTGCGGAAGTCTCATACAAATTTCCATGCCCTAGTTCAACCCCATGGTGGGGGGATAAAAGTTCCAAGTTTTATTTATTTTTTGTTATTTGTGTACTAATAATAGCTTACATACCAAATTTCAGCTTTCTAGGACATTAGGAAATACCCTAAGTATTTTGATGATCATCATCAGTCAGTGAAGAAACCGAGGTTTTTTAGATATCAATAAAATCTAAAGTATTTGAGCTATGCTATATGTTTGATGAGTTCGCTATTCTATCTATCTCTCTATCTATCTGGTATAATCCCAAAAACCAAAGTTATAACGGGTTAAAAAAAAACGACGAAGCGCTTTGAGAAAAAGTAAGTAGTGCCCGCCCTTGCGCTTCGCTTGGCTCGTCTTGGCGGGGCACTCCCGTGCCCCCAGATATAGTCACAAAGGAGACCGGCGATGCAACCCGCAATATTTATTTTCGATCATGTATCATGTATGTTATCTGATTCTGATCAGAATCCCAATAAATGTAGCATACAGGAAACAGGCAACGCAATGGTCATGAAAATAATCTCGTGACAAAGTTGGATCTTAGACCCCAATATCTCCGTAATTAGAAGGAAGGTATGGTCCAGAACAAAAAAACTGATCGCAATGACGTAGATAACAAGTGCCTTTCCGGCTTCGTTAAGGGTTCTTTTACACCCATTATTTACGGAAGAGGAAGTCATTTAGTCGTGCAGCTGACAGATTTAATATTGACTGATAGGAACTGCTTGCCACCCATTACATACCGAGTTTCCTCCGTGCCTCGGAAAGCACGTTAAGCCGTTGGTCCCGGCTGTCATTTGTAGATCTTTGACAGTCGTTAGGTAGTCAGAGGCCCAAAAAGTCTGACAACCAGTCATACGAAGGGGTAGTATTACCCAGTACTAACTGGGTTGTGGAGGTCAGATAGGCAGTCGCTCCATGTAAAATACTGGTATTCAGCTGCATCGGTAAAACTGGAAGCCGACCCCAACATAGTTGGGAAAAGGCTAGGCAGATGATGATGATAGGAACTGCTTCCCGGTGCCCATTAAATCAATAGGATGCGTCGAAACCGTAGCAGTAGTTGCATCTAACGATATAATGTGGGTATGCGACCTCAATTGCATGCTCCGATGTGTTTTACTCTCAGTCGCACAACGCACACCGCTAGCTATGCAATCTCTAGCTAGGGTTACCATTACCAGATAAAAAAAAAACTTGCATTTCTACTAAAAAGTCTTGACGTTAAGCTAAGAGCTCTCACACGGTGCGACGTACCGTCTGTTAATTATTACGATAACACATTAGAGGTGTAAGTTATTTTTCTTGGGTCTGATTTGACATATGCTGGTGGAATCAAACATATATTTAGTTTTATGTGCGCTGTGCTTGATTGTTTGTTACCAAAGAAAAGATATTGCGGAAACAGTTCATTTGCGTCAAAGAAGTAAAACTTTACAAGATTGGTTTTGGTGAAAAAGCCTGGCAAATCAGGATTTTTTGGATATCGACTGGAATCCTTGGCATGTCACGAGAAATCCTGATGTCTGGTAACCCTATCTCCAGCTGTTAAACTACGCATCTATGGAAGTCAATCGTGGCCGGATTTCCTCGCAAAATTCACTCGCTGCGAATTATTTGCGCAACAAAGTATATTTTTTTTAAACAAACGGATGAAATAACACGAAATATTATTATTGCACATAGGTAACCATAATATAAGTAATAGCTAGTACTTTTTTTTAAGTTCATTTAAGTGGATTATGTTAGGTAAATCAAGCGCTAGATACAGGTCTTTCGTGCCCAACATCATTTCGAGTTGTGTTTGCGCGCTTAGTTTATAAATAAATAAATAAATAAATTAACCTTTATTTTCAGACTACAGTCCATAACTTTGTTAGTATTTTAGTGTTAGTAACAATGGTGCTTATGTAATTAGGTTAGTATTGTTAGTATTTACAACTTAAATATTTACTTAGTTAGACCTAAGACAGTCCCCACCCAGTGTCTCTGGAAGGGGCAGTCCGGTCTAGCAGCAATCATCTTCAAAATGCTGTTGTCACTACCATGCAGGCGCTGCAGTAAGGAAGCCGCTTTCTTTTGCATGATAGCGTGAAAGCCATCTGTGCGAGCCTCTGCGAACATTCCCGATGCACTACAACGCCACAGCAGTCCCAACAGCATCCTGAAGGCGTTATTAAATTGGACGCGCAGGACATTATAGGCTCGACGCGTGTATGACACCCACAGGCCGCTCGTGTAGAACGATTGACAAAACGCCTTAAAGAGGGTTACTTTTACGTTCTTGGTACAACGAGCGAACCTGCGGGCAAGCATATTGCTCCTCACAGACAACGCCCTGCGCTCCCTCTCAATATCTCCGTCGTCCCTTAGGTCGCTCGTAATAATGTGACCGAGATACCTAAAACTATTGACAATTTTAAGTGCTACGCCGTTGAGACCTATGGACGGAACACAGCGTGACTGCTGCTTAGGGGCTTTAAAAACAAGAAGCTCACTTTTTTTAGAGTTGTATATCAAGCCATGCTCCCCCGCATATATAGGCCTCACAGATCGAAAGCAGCTTCTTCAACCCACCTATCGATGGACTGAGCAGCACCATATCGTCTGCATAGCTTATGTTATTTACACATATTCCATCAATGTGGCAACCGACATGTGTACTGCTGAGCCGCTCGATAAGCAGGTTGATGTACAAATTAAATAGCAAAGGTGAGCCTAACTCCGCATTCCAGTCTGTACTCGTCCGACAGAGTACCCACCCACCTCACCCGGTTTTTTTGATTAGCGTACCAGTATCTGAGGAGGGATGTGTACTCCGCCGCTACACCCGCGTCCCCCAACTTGTCCCACAGTATATCATACGATACTAGATCAAAAGCTTTTGACAAGTCGAGGAAACACGCGTATACCGGCGTCCTCCTCGCTGTGTAGTACTTGACAGTTCGCTTTAGACTTAGAATAGCGCTGTCTGTTGAGACTCCTGCTTTGAACCCGAACTGTGCATCGTGCAACTCAACCTGTGCAGTGAGGCGACTATTCAGCAGACTGTCAAGCACTTGGGCTGATGTGGTAGCGAGTGAGATGGGCCGATAATTATTTATATCAGACGTATCACCCGTCTTATTTTTAACTATCGGCACGACTATTGTCCGCATTAGCGACTCCGGCAAGTACGAGTGACCTAAACACAGACTGAAAAACATAGATTACTCTCGGCAAGTGAACCCCCGCATATTTAAAATGCTCGATACTGAGCCCATCGTGACCAGGAGATTTTCCACGCTGCATTTTATTTATTACTAGCGGACGTCCCGCGGTTTCACCCGCGTAGTTCCCGTTCCCGTGGGAGTACAGGGATAAAATATAGCCTATGTTACTCAGGGTGAATGTAGCTTTCGAATGGTGAAAGAATTTTTGAAATCGGTCCAGTAGTTTTTGAGCCTATTCATTACAAACAAACAAACAAACAAACAAACAAAGTTTTCCTCTTTATAATATTATATTTATTATTTCAGCCACACTCTTGGCAGGTATCTTTAAATTCTTCCCCGTCACAACTAGCTCACCATCGCTCACCTCACCAGATGAGGGACCTAAGGGCGATCTCACAGTGAAGTGTTCCCTAAAACCCTCAGCAATGCTCTTGTGGTCAGCAGAACCGCCAACACTCATCGGGAAGCTAGGCTTAACATTCATTTTGTTAGTGTTTTTCCAAAAGTTCTTAAAATCTTTAGAGGAGTGGTCGGACGCAATGATGTCCATTTTAAATTGCTCCTGACTGGCTTGGCACCATCTTAATTTAGCTTTAAAACGTTTCCTTGCCTCCGACATCTCCTCAAAGATTCGACCATTAGCTGGTCGCCCAGCTAAATTCCACAACTGAAATTTAAGCCGCGCCTCCCGATGTGAACCCGCTACGTGCTTATTCCACCCAAAGACATAACCTCCCTTCCTGCGACACTTCCTCCTGTAGGTTTGAATGGCTGCTCGTGATAGCGTGTCAGTAATTTGTCCATACAACTCATCAAGAATTGAGTGATGTTCCTTGTTATTGCAAAAGCTATCACAGCACTCACTCAACTCCTGCGGAAAATCTATTAGCCGCAGTTCGGAGTTACAAATTCCATGGTATTTATTCATTTGTTCTACCTGCCTGTCGCCCCATATGACACAATTTACAGGTTTCTCCGCTACCAAATGAACTTTAGGCTTGAGCTTATAGAGGTTACATTTTACTACAAGTGGATAGTGGTCCGACCAATACACCGTAGCGCACAGTCACATTAACGACTGAATCCCGTGCCGACTCTGTGAAGATGCAGTGGTCCAACCATCTAGTACAGCCGTGAGCATCACTATAAAAAGTATTTGTAGTTTTAGGGCACATATTTAAATCTATACAAAGCTAACCAAGATCTGTACAAAAGTCTAACATTTCATTGCAAAACAACTCATTAGGGTGGGCATTAAAGTCTCCCAGTATATAATAAGCCTCAACTCCATTGTTCTCCTCCACTTCAATTACCGATCGAATCGCACCAAAACATGCGGTAAACTCAGGTAAATTGTCGTTCGAGTTAGTAGGCATATACACACTAAATAGTACTGCTGACCTACCACACACAGTTATCTTTATCGCACAAACCCTCACGTTATCACATTCTATCACGGACACGGACTCGAACGCACTCTTACGCCATAACAACGCCACGCCGCCATAGGGCCTCCCGCTGAGTATTCCCGCCGCAGTGTCGACTGCAGACGTGCCGGTGCACCCGAACTTGTCGTCGATCGTGTTCAGCAGCGGTAGGTCATGGGGCAGCAGCCAGGTCTCCTGGAGGGCTACCACATCGGCTGTTTGGCATAACGTTCTGATGCCTTCTAAAGATCTCTTCAATGACTTACAATTAAAACTTATTATTTCGCTGTAGTTATCCATTAAATATTATTAATTGGCCTTTCTCTACTGGGTTCAGGGCCCTTGCTCTTTTCCCTGTTCTCATAAAAGTTCACGAAACGCCTGAACGATATGCCTGACGGCCACAATTTGTCATCCAGGAACGTGGCGATTTTATATTTTGTCACAAAGAGCTTGTAGGCGTTATAGTTCCTTTAGTTTTATGGCAATAAAGAATTAATTTACAAATCTGTTCTGCGCATAATGACTTCAACATCAACAAGAAATCCCTTGCAATTCTTGTTGATAAACTCTTTTTTTGTAGGTCTTTTGAGATTATTATTATTGTTAGAGTAAGGTGATTTAGGTGCAATTTTTTTTTGTATTTGCTTTATTGAACTCATGGCATCAAACTAATTTAATTATTACATACTTACAATACATAGATTTTATGAAACAACCCGTTTATTAAGAGATAAAAACAGAGAATTTTGATGAAATTGTGACCTCTGAATTAAGAAAATAAATAATAAATAATAAATAAATCGTTTATTTATAAAAAGGGGCACATTTACAATTACGTATCATAACAAATAAAATAGAGCACAGTTGCTTATTGCCTGAACTAGGTGGAACCTGTGTTTCAGGCTAGGAGGTGCATAATTATCTACTTAAAATAAATAAATAAATTAACATCGAAAGAAAAATAAATGACTAAATTTGCGACTTACATAGAAAATAAACAAACAAATGTCAGCAGTTTACTTGCAGACAACAAGTAAATCTTCTGTCTGTGCATAGGATATGGGTTGTAAAAAAGTAATAATAGAATTTTTACAGCTAAAATAGTTTAACTTATATATACTTAGTTTTCTATTTAATCTATTGTACAGAAATGGGCCTAAAAATGAAAAGAATCTTTCCACAAAGACATGTTTGGAGGTTGCATTAGAAAAGCATACTATATCTTTCCGTCTTTTGTTAGTATTGTCAGCATTGTACGTGAGCATGGTGTGCTGTTTTAAAACTAAGTGCATAATGAATAGCTGGCGCACAGTCAGCACATTGCAGGATTTATACAGCTGATCTGTGGGAAAGTAAAAGGGATGGAAATTTGCTACCTTTAAAATTGCTCTTTGAGCCCTTTCAAGGGGAAGCAGGATAGTTTTTGATGCGCCACCCCATGAAATGATACAGTAATGAATTATAGATTGACATAGGGCGAAATAAACTTGTCTGATTAATTTGGAATCTGCAAAAGTTCGTATTTTTTTAAATACAAATATTAATTTTCGCACTCTTTTAACCAGACTTTCAATATGATACCTAAAAGAGAGTGTGTTGTCTATTATAACCCCTAAGTATTTAATATTACTGGTTTTGTGGATAGAAGGACAATTGCACATGTTGACTGACCTATCATCACATTGATGGGCATATACATGGAAGTTAGCAGTGTTCAGTGGAGGTTTTCGCATGGAGAAGTGTATGTATTTTGTCTTGTCAGCATTTAGTGTTAGTAAATTGCTTTGAAGCCAATTAGTCACAGTATTAAAGCCGACTTGAGCGTTTTCAAACAGTTCGCTACTGTTTTCAGCAGTAAATATTAGCGCCGTGTCGTCAGCATATGATATGATTTTGCCGTGCTTGATATTTAGGTTACACAAGTCGTTAATATAGACCAGGAATAGGGTAGGGCCCAAAATACTTCCCTGGGGAACACCAAATCCAGTGTTTTTCTGCTCATCGCTCGTAAAATTGTCAATCCTAACACATTGGTATCGGTCGTTTAAGTAGTCAGCAAGTAATGTCAGCGGCGTGCCCCTTATTCCTATGGCCTCTAATTTCCTTAGAAGCACAGAAACAGAGACAGTGTCAAAAGCTTTCGCTAAATCAAGGAAGACTCCCATGACCTGGTTTCCTTTGCCCAGCTCTTCTGAGACATAATCGGTAAGACTATGCACCGCCTCGGCTGTGGATAATTTGGCTCTAAAGCCAAATTGCGCTGGTGACAAGATGTTGTTTTTTTCCAGGAAGCTAACTAGTCTGCTGTTTATAATTTTCTCAAATATTTTTGAGATTGAGGGGAGTAATGATATTGGCCTATAGTTATTAACCAGGTCCCTGTTTCCAGATTTATAGACAGGGATAACAACAGCCTTTTTAAGACAGTTAGGGAAAATTCCTTCGGAAAGACAGATTCGAAATATATGCGTTAAAGGAGGTGCCAATATATGCTTAAAGAGTTTAAGGATCTTGTTGCTTATATTATCCCATCCAACTGCACAGTCATCTTTAAGGCCAGAAATTATTCGGGATATTTCGTTTTCGTCAGTATCCAGCATAACAAATGACTTCAGGTTACAGCTGTTGTTGAGTTTTTCGAAAGATGGTTGGGCGCAATGTTTCGTAATCTGTTCGGCCAAAGTTTTCCCAACATTAACAAAAAAGTTATTTACTTTGTTAGCTGATATGAGGGGTGAAGAATTTGTAAGCAGTAACCTCGAATTTGATTCACATGAGAGATTCATTTCAAATGAAAGATAATTAGAAAAAACTAGTCAGCGCATTTTGAAGACGAGTATGTTGAGGTCATTATGCGCTGAACAGATTTGTAAATTAATTCTTTATTGCCATAAACTATTCGCGCAAACACAGTAAGTGAATAGCGAAATTATAGTGCCTATGCCTAATCGATTTTGTAAGAAACAACTGATTGGCAGTCACACAGAGTAGCGTGTATTTCATTGTTACCTAGCTATTTAGAAAAAACTAAAAATATATATATTTATATATATATATATGGGACTAAACAGCACTTCGCTCGCAACTTCGTCCGCAAAAATTGTGATAACTCGGCTAATTTGCATGATGTAAATAACTGTTGTAAAAAGACTCTTAATGAAGCCGAAAAGCACTTGTTCTCCCCGTCATTGCGATCATTTTTATTTAGGGTTCCGTACAAAAAATGAAAAAAACCGGAACCCTTATTGGATCACTCGTGCGTCTGTCTGTCACAGCCAATTTGCTCCAAATCTACTCGACCAACTCAGGTGAAATTTGGTAGGATGGTGTAATCCTAGAAGTAACCCAAACACAGATGTGCAAAGTAAATATATATTTTTTTGTATTTTCGGGAGACAAATTAGGAAATTATAACAAAAAAAAGTGTTGAAAGGGGCCGTTATGAAGATCTCAAATATATTTTCCTTATGATTGTAAAATAAATACATAGTTTTGATTTTATTCATGGAAGAAGACGAAAATCGACCAATCCCCTCCGACCTCCGAAACTACTGAGCCTAAAATTTGGAAAAAACAAGAATTCTATCAATTGAAAATAAAGTGGTAAACTTAATATAAGACTACGGCATTGTATGGAACACTCTCCACGCGAGTTCAACTCTCACTTGGCCGGTTTTTTTTTTTTGTTCTAGACCATACAAAGACTAAGACAAAGTTTATAAGATGTGGATAACGTAGTTAGTTGCACACTGATGCAGTCTCGTACCAATTATTTGTTAACCATTTGTAGTGAGTAATTGTTTGTTTTCCCTAATAAATAAAATAAAATAAAATAAAATACCTGGGAACCTTCTATTTACGGAGATATTGGGGGTCAAAATACCAACTTTTTAATACATGTTTTTAATGTAAGATTTTTACTTTAAATACTTCCATGAACCCCGTACTATTCAATCCATCCATTAGCACATGTTTTTTTGAATGCGATACATTGAGCTTTACCGCAAAACATGATTTTTCACCCCAAAAAAAGTCGTTTCCCAGCAATAATTTTTGCGTCAAGTTACTTAGTTTGATGTACAGAATGCTTGGTTGACGGCTTCGTGATGAGTCTGTTTACACCCTGTATAATTTATAGCCTATGTTACATCCTGATACTTAAATAAGTTTTCTATTGGTGAAAAAAATGTTAAATTCGGTCCAGTAGTTTTTGTTCTTACAGAAATAAAATAAAACACAAATCTTTCCTCTTCATAATAATTATGATTAATAAAAAGTTTTTACATAAATTGAAAAAAAAAACCACAGATAGTGTTTTAACTTTTACGACATGAAAAATAAATAACAATTTGTTTGATAAGTAATATAACAATGCTTTTACTGCAGTTGGAAATACAAACATGATACAGATTCCAAAAAAATAAAATAAAGCACTTATCAAATTGTCCAAATCCTTGTACCTACCATTTTCGACGAAAACCGTCAGTAAATTTTAAAATCGTCTCAATATTTGTTTGAAACCTCGATTTGTATTGCAACAATAATAGAAACATACACTGTCCTTGTACTTTTTATAATTTAGTCAATAGGGTGGCAAAGCAATTTCAAATATCACTTGCCAAATATGACAATAAAGAAAAATAAACTTTATTTTCGTACAGTCTAGACCTAGAATAGAATAATTTATGGGTACAGACACAAGAGATGACTAAAGCATTGCGACATGATTATAATAAGCATGTGATCATATCGCACCGCATCCCATAATTATCTTAATTCACTGACTGACGACGTACAACCGAAACCGTCGCTAGTTAAAGGCATGAAATGTTGCAGGGAAGTTCCTTATCGAGGTAACAAAAGTTAGCACGCAGGATATTGGGAATTGAATCCCCCAAAGAGCTTAGGCGACTACATGAGCTAAACGCGAGTTTTATAATGCAAAAAAGCATATGATTCACTGCAATAAACAAAACCAGAAAAATATATGATATTCTTCAGGATAATATTATGCTGGTACGATAGTGTTTTGAAAACACTACTACTACTAAACTAACTTTTTTCGATAGAAAAAAATCACGAACTTATCTCTAAAAAAGTCTTTTATCGAGTAAAAACCATACTAAAATACAAGCGATCATTCTGATTTATTGGCAAATAATTCTACAAGCAACATATTAGCATCATAGAGTTTTACTTTTTTAGTCCAATCAATAGATTTTTCGTAAATCGCAAAAAAACCACTCATTTCGCACTATTCGGCCGCAGTGACTGACGTAACAACCGCTTTGTAGTGCAAGCTGATTAGAACTTTATTGTAACAGTATTTCAAACGAAGTTTGATTGAACTACCACAAATAGGGTTGCTAATTTAGCTCCTGTAATCGCCGTAACTACAGGGTGTAAACGGACCCTTTACGAAGCCGTCAACCAAGCATTCTGTACATCAAACTAAGTAACTTTACGCAAAAATTATTATTGTGTAATGACTTTTTTTGTGGTGGAAAATCACGTTTTACTGTAGGATAGGACTCAATGTAACGCACTCAAAACATTTAGCTGATGGATTCATTGAATAGTTTGGGGGTCATGCAGGTATTCAAAGTTAAGTTATATAACATTAAAAACATGTTACCTATTGAATAAGTTGGAACTTTGATCCCCGGAAAATGACGTTTCTTTCTGTGTCTAGCTAGCGGGCCTCTTATCATTATTTTTATTGTTATTATACTTTTAGATCGCCCAATATAATAGTGCTCGGAGTTAGAAACTATTATATTACAAATAAAAAAATTCGACTTTCTGTGAGCTATACATGAGATGATATTCGTTATTTAGACAAACTTCCAGCCAGCGGGCCTTACTACTCTTTTAGGACCATTACGCACAACTACGCATTAGGACCTTGTTAGTATTACCTATGTAACTTTGTAAATCCATAATTTTTGCTGATGGGAGATGTCCCATAATATCACTTTTACGAAACCCAATTAGCCTGCAGCAAAAGCTTATGTTAATTACATGAAAAGGCTTTTAATCAACGCTACTTTAGCTTGCAAATAGGTTAAAGCCCGATCTGCTCTCTATAAATAGAATAAATAATACACTTTGATGCTGCTTTTTTCCTGAAATTTAAAAATGAACAGCAGACGTAAATATTATAAAGTTGAACTCTTAAAATAATAATTACAATCAATTTCATCTTGTTTGTAATTATAACAAATTATAACAGAGAATATTTCATAACCTTACCCAGTATTACAAAAAATAAACACTTAGCAAGAAAGTAAAGTAATACTTGCACAAAGTAGCGAGCAAAAGCATTCGAAACAGTAAAAGGATTTTTACAATTCCTAGTAAAATGGACTAAATGGGCAGTCGGCTGACGATTTCAAATGAAGTATAATAGTACAGTCAGCAGTGGTTACAAAACCAGTATAAGCTGGCCTCGTATTGAAACTCCATAATAAATTACGTCAGCTCATGATCAAGGTGCAACCACTGATTTAACGGTTGACGGTAGCTTTCCTGTATGTGTATACGTTTAGTGGGCGGGGTTTAGCAGCAGATACTTCCATGATTAAATTACGTAGGTAGACAGTTCCAAGAAGACTAGTTATTTTCTGAAAGCGATGATATAGGTAAGTATGATACTTTATGATGTTATGGACAGTCTTGTGTACGTAGAACGCATTGTAGAAATATAATTTAGGAGAAAGGATAGGTACAGCGGTACAGTACACGTATCATAAGATCGAAATTCCATTGAAAAGAATCAATAAAGCCTTTCGTAGTTTGTAGTTCTGTCGTGACTTTAGTACCTACATACGCTTATGTGTCTTTGTTTTTCCGTTTTCAACCAGTTGGTTTCAAGAGCCGCTTATAGGCAATTTATGTCTATATATTATTCACAAGTGTCCTCGTAAGTAAATGACACATGAGTGGTTCAACTGGGCTGATACTTGCACATGCTGATTACTTATTTAAAACCTGGAAATAGGAAATCCTGGTTTACCTTCTACTACAAAACAAACTTCAAAAGCGACACTGACGCAACAAGATTGCTGCGTTCATCTAACGTGAACCTTTTTAATTTACTACAAGAATTACATTTTCGAGTACAGGTAGGTACTCGAAAATGTAATTCTAGTTTGTAGCGTAGCATCAAAGCAGGATGGTAGCAAAGCTTTATTAAAATAGCTACTAGGTAGTAGGTAGGCATTATAAAATATTACTTGATGTAAGCTTTATTAAATTATGTCCCTTTTCCTAGGTATAAACAAAGACTGCAGCTAATCCTTTTGCGAATTGGAAACTGTTCCATCCCAGAAGCTTTGCGACAGAGGATGAAATTATTGGTTTTCATAAAACAAGTTTCTAGTTTTAGCCAGCTTTAACTATTTCTGGCATTTCCTACTCGTACATTGATGTTTGTGTACATTAAACATACAATTTTGTTTGAATAGTTAAGATAAACGTACTAACACTAGATAATAATATGTTATAGGTTACTAACATTCAATTCAACAGCTCATCGCCATACCTCTATTGATCATATTCATCATAAATTTCTGAGTATCACGGATTCGATTACAAACATTTAAACAAACATAATTCAAACATAGCAAACATTTTAATTTTTCAAACACAATTCTACGAATCAAATTTAATTGATGCTCTTTAAGAGAGATCCAGACCTTAGATGGATTTCTACTACGTAATCAACGTTACGCCCAAATATAAAGCAACTTTAAGATAAATGAAAACTTACCGTAGATCTGATAAAGGTTTATTTTTATACCAATCAAGTTTGGTGAAAGTGAAGCTAGCGATAGTGAAATCTAAATGATGATTAATTAATGAACACGTTTTAGCTACGCGACATGTAGGTACTTACATAAAATATTATACAAGACACAAATGTGCAGGCGAAAGGAAAGTATTGAATGCTGCCATGCGACTTTACTTAGAAGACCAACAAACCTCAGTATGTAAACGAAATGGAATGCAAATAGAATTAGATGCAATCAAGTGATAGTGAGAGGCGAAGGAGAAGCTGGATGTTTTTATTAATCACGTTTAGCCAATCTTCAACTGGATTTTTAGGGCTATTGAACTTGTTGTTTCGGCTTCGGCATATGGATGAAGCGATAGCCAAATAATTCCCTTCGGCTACGGCCAGAAATCGACCTTCGCGTTTTGGACGGACACTATCCAAGTGATGTATTCTTATAAATAGTATGTAACAGGACAAAGTAGAATTCAATGAAGGTTTCATATCCAGTATTTAATTCCCAGCGGATCGATTGGTCAGCTAATCTTTAAATCTAATTGGATTTACACCAATTGCTCTTTGGTAACAGTGTGTCGTCCTCATCAGGATTGATAGGTAGCAATCAAATGCAATTTTGCAATTGAATGATATGCCCCCAGTCAGTGGGCTGTTAATCGCAGTTAGTAAGTAATCCAAACTGACACGGATAGTAACTGGAGGCGGTGTTGCTGGCGTCTTACACGAAGCTTTGGCGATTAAATGCATAGGTAAACGTAATGATTGCGATGATGCCATTTTTATCGTTAAAGGAAATGAGTCATGCCTTATAATCAGGGAAATATTTTATTGTACGTCATAGATGTACAAGTATTTTTATTAGCGAAATTTGAAATGTTGATGTAAATATATGTTAGAAAATACAAGCTTGGGTGACGAATTGATGATGACAATATTTGTTATAAAATATGTACCATTATAAAGGGTATAAAACACCTCTTAACGAAGCCGAAAGGCACTTGTTCTCCTCGTCATTGCAATCATTTTTTTGTTCTACATACCATACCTGGTAACCTTCTAGTTACGGAAATATTGGGGGTCAAAGTTCCAACATTTTGACAAGTCTTTTTTTAAATACCAGTTTTAATGTAAGATCTTTACTTTAAACACCTCTACGACCCCCGGACTATTAAATCCATCCATCAGCACAGTGTTTTGAGTGCGTTACATTGTGTTCTACCACAAAACATGATATTTCACCCCAAAAAAAGTCCGTTTCCCAGCAATAATTTTTGCGTAAAGTTACTTAGTATGATGTACAGAATGCTTGGTTGACGGCTTCGTGATGAGGTCTTTTACACCCTGTATATTTTACGAAAACGAACATTTCAATAAAACAGATGCAACTATTCACATGCAACTATTCATAATTATGCTTGCGGGAATTGTACAATCGTACAGAATTTAGTAGTCCACACCACACAGAGCCCACAGACAGCGTACCACAGTCCACATGACGTGTAACACTACAACAACGAAGTTACGGATCGATTGATCCATAAAACAAAACTTATTAAAAGTCAAAGTATTTATTAGTGTGATTTTTGGTGATACAGTAGGTCTTATAGATAGGTTATGGTAATTCAAAAAACTACCCATAACCATACACAATAAAAAAAAAACGATATTGCATTATACAAATTACAACAATTGCAATATGACTACATACATATAATAAAACAAAGTCGCCCGCGTCTGTCTGTCCCTATGTATGCTTAGAACTTTAAAACTACGCAACGGATTTTGATGCGAGTTTTATTAATAGAGTGATTCAAGAGTAAGGTTTTATTTTAGTATAATAAATTTGCGGGCGGGCGAAGCCGCGGGCATCAGCTAGTTAAGAATAAGTACAATAAATTATTATACCTGTAATAAATAATCAGAATACAAGCCAAGTCGGAGACCCACGGGCGGCAAAAAATCTCCGACACCAAGTTAGGCACTAATAACACGATAAAGATAGATCAGAATGCATAGAATAGAAATAGAACAGAATGAATAATTACTTAAGTCTTTGAATTTTAAAAATATCCGTAATATTCGCAATTAACTCGCATTTTTTCCTTTTAAATCTATACTAATATTATAAAGCTGCAGTGTTTGTTTGTTTGTTTGTTTGAACGCGCTAATCTCTGGAGCTACTGGTCCGATTTGAATGATTCTTTCAGTGTTGGGTAGTCCATTTATCGAGGAAGGCTATATAACATCACGCTACGACTAATAGGAGCGGAGCATAAGTGAAAAATGTTGCAAAAACGGGGTAAATTTGTTCCTTTTGAAAGCTTTTTCTCTCTTATGTGACGCAGACGAAGTTGCGTGGGTCAGCTAGTAAATAAATAAAACCTTTATTTTCAGGCAACTTTGGCCCATAGATATTTATCTATGGGCCAAAGTTGCCTGAAAATAACCCAAGTAACACGTCAAAGCAGTATATCGGCCGACTTACAGCATTTCTGTATCGTTTTCGCATTTTGAATTAGTTCTATGATAGCATTACAAACGTTTATACGGCTACTGTAATGCTTATTTGGGCACAAATTATACGGCTTTAGATCATAAATAAGTTCACAATTAGTTGTTTAATTGCATTACAGGCGCATTACATTAGCATTAGTGTGACCAAATAAGTTGCGGATCGCATTTTAGAAACATTATTACGGTCAATGAAGTTGCCAATCGCATTACAGAAACATTATTACGGACAATGAAGTTGCCAATCGCATTACAGAAACATTATATTAGCAATATTATTGATAATGAAGATGTTAATTGCATTACAAAAGCATTAGACTAGCATTAGATTGTTCTAAAAGAATGATTGAGGCTATCTAAGTGTTCACAGTTAGAACTTAAATAAACCCTACATCATTGCAAAAACATCTCTAATACTACGGTACAAATGTTATAATACAATTAACTATGTCAAGCAATATATTATGGACGAAGACGGTCAAAACTGAGTGAATGACACCATATTTGTTTGCATCAAAACAAAAATTATAATCCTGGATACGTTTTTGACTCTTTTCTTATTTTATGCCTGTAAATATTATTCGCAATGTAGTTTACTGTAAATGTCTATATAAGTTTCATTGAAATTTTTCACGCGCCTTCGTTATTTTGTGGTTTTCATATAAAATGTGACATAAAAATATGTGTGAAATGCCCAAAACAATTGTGTATTCCTAGTATAGAACGAATTTTGCATAATTAACATAATAGTATTGGTTGAGCAGTATTAAATAAAGTTATATTATTATGATATAGGTCTATTGCTTTTAAAAATAGGTCCAAATGATAATATTTTTTGGTTATAAAATATTTACAAAATGGTGTCGATCTATAGCAGCCAGGTGAGCCCTTAAAAAGGCTAATTAATGCCACCGGTAGTATCAATACTCACACGTGAACAATTATTAAGCTAGAGGCCAGAGAAAAGACTTTTGATGTGCCACTGTAATACCATTGTCTATAAAGTAGCTCTATATGGGTTCACCGGTATACCAGTAGACTTGAATTATCCATAATGGAGAAAAATCAGACACAGATTCGAATGACATAGGCATGGTTGGACCCCGGACGACCGTAGTTCAAAATCAAGAAGAAATTAAAATAAAAAAATCCACCCTAAAAATGGCTGTTGTTTTGTTGATCATATAATATGTGCTTTTCCCCAATATGGCCGAAAAATGGTTTTACGAATACAGTGAAATGAATGTATATACAGCTTTACGCATTAAAATAACTCACGTGTATTTGATTAAATACCTGATAGCTGTACAACAGAACTCAGTTGAACTCTATAAATGCAAGCATTACATTGATTCACGTTGATGCTGTTCAGCGGTACTAGGCTTTTACTTACCGCTTAATAGTGCTATTACACAACAAAGGGCACTAAAAACAGCTCAAAGCTGTATAACGGATTTAAGGTGCATTATAATGGTACAAGTTTATGCTATTAAGCGGCAATAGGCATTATCGTACTACTTAAAAATGCTATTGTAGATCCAAACGCACTAAAAACAGCTGAAAGCAATACAGCTGCCTTGTGGTTTGCTGCACTCAAACTAAAGGCTTTACAAAAGTATTTTCATATGCCGTTAAGCAACCGTTATGCATCGTAAAGCATCATAATGGTTTTGAAATACCAATATAAAGCGTCAAGATGCTCAGTGAACTCAAATAAGAGTTTATACGGACCTTAAGTTCTAAATAAGTTTACTATTCCTTTGTTATAATGCTTCCTGTGTTACTTGGGAAAGGTTTACCTTACAGACTAATATACAAAAGCATTAAAAAGGCATGTGTTCCCTTATGTTCCCAGCCGTGCCCGAATGGGCACGGTGCATTGTTATTTTAATTGTGTCTGTAATTGCGGGTATTGAAGTGCTACAAGCATAGGCGTAGGCATTTAAAGTACATAAATCTGATAATTTACTAACCAACCTTCAGAGGTGTTTCGATTTTTTTTATTAGAAATGTATGATAACCGAAATATTTCAGCGAATTGGTTTATTCATTCTGTTTCACGAAATTGAGTTCGTTAATTTCATAAAATGAAAATTTTAATTAAATTGAGTGCGATGCATCTCTGAGTTTTAATAATAATATTTCGTAAAGGATTATAATTGAATGGGTTCGACTGCTATTCTGTACAGTGGATCGGGAACCAATAACGTGATATTAATCACTTAGCCATGCAAGCGTTTGTTTATCAGGTTATCAACGCATAGGTTGTATCCATAGCCTACTTCAATCCCTTTAGTGATCAAACAACAGCAGTGTAAAATGGGGTTGGTCTATTTTTAGCCCCAGGTTGTGGCATATCGTCGGCTTCACTCATGCACACCACAGCCTCGCGAATAAAAAAGAAAACTTTTTTACAATTGTTTTTCCTTCCTGCTTCTCGGTTCACAGAATGTCTTGTAACATTTTACTGAACCTGTTTACTTAATGGCGTTGGATTTTAATGAGGTAACGTAGATGTTTCAATGCAACACTGGTTTAATTTAACACCTTGTTGTACCGTACACGTAATACGTACTTAATGCAAACTTGTCTGCAATACGCATTGTTCATGTTCAAGAGCTCTCCTTTTTCATTCAACACTTGAAAGAAGCTTTGTAAAATATGAGACGTTGAAATGTTGAACAGATACCTATGGTATAACATGTTGAATAATGTCTAATAATGAATCCCTTCTGAACCGTGACTGATGGGACTGACATTAAAATGGCATGTTTAATGCCGTCGCTTGCCATTAACAGTTCTAAAAATGTCTGTTTATAGACGTGTATAACGCCGGACATTCGCCATTTTTTTTAAATTTTTTCAAACTTATTGTTATTACGAATCAGTAAATAAATATTACAGACAATCCTTTGAGTGCTGATTTTTTTTCATTTAGTATTCGGAACGTATTTACTAGTTCCAGTAATTTTACAGAGGAATAACATTTTTTTCTTGTTTTTAAATCCGGAAGGTGTCTCAATCTAAATCAACATTTAACACAGTTTTTTATGTAACTGACGACTGTATCCAAATGTCATTTGTCGGCTAAAAAGGAAGTTTTAAAGTGACTTGATTAGGTAAAATAGAAAGATTATATAAATGTTGCTGAGTATTATTATAAGTGCGCTGAGCGAAACCTGCTAGTTCCGACGAATGCATAATTAGGTCAAATGAAGATATGTGGTAGATCTCACAAATGGATTTATTTGATGCGGAAGTAGCCCGAAGCGAATAATACATTGTACAATGAGCTAATAGTAATTTTCACTGCGATTGTCTGCATTCTAGTTTCCTTTTGTGCGAATTTCTGCTTATGTGGGTTCGATGCCGTATTCATCGAACCAATTTAAATTAATATTAGGTATTTGATTTGTTTCAGTATTGGCTCTGTGTGGTAGTATTGCTGTGTTCAGGAATATTCTTCGCTGTCATCAACCTGTATTGGAAGAAAGGTAAGGCCGCTATCTTATCTCGACTGATAACATTGTGATAGTACTGACACTATTATTCTACCTATTTATTTCGTACGTATGTAACTTGTGCAAGAAGGAAATACTCGTAATGTGCTGGCTATCCAGTTATCGTGACGTAGAATGTGATCATGATTAGTGGTCGTTGGAGAGAGTATATTATATAGTTGGTGCCAGTTAAGAAAGCAAATGCGGTCATTAACCCACCTACATTTATTAAAGTTCTTAACTTTGAAATCCAAAAATAAGCCTGTTCAAGTATTGAATCGTCATCTATCGTGATCATCAACATTTTTTCTAAGGGTGCGTACAGACTATATAACATATTATATAACTTGTGTTTTATAACACTTCCACATTATGAAATTGACATTGACATTTACAACATTCAGTGTCCACATTATCTGAAACATGTTATATAGCAATGTTATGTTAAATAGTCTGTACGCAGCCTGATGAAAAACGATACCTGGTTCATTTGTTTTGTTTCGTAGGAAGACATAATATGGAAAGGGCAATGACCGCTATTGCGATCTTAACTGGCACCAACTATAGTAGTACAGTGGTTCTTGGATGCCTTTTCAAAGCGACTTCTACGATGATTTAATGAGTAACTGGATTACTATGACAGGATATGCATAAATTCGTAATTAGAAAGGAAATAATACCGAATAGCCTCATCTCATTGGTCTATAGGTCGCAAGCGCTACGTCTGAGCATGAGCTCGAGGCAAAGGGTTCGATTCCCAGGTCGGGCAAAGTGTGGGTGTTTCCGTCAGGAATTTCTCAGTAGCAGCCACGGAATCTGGATTTGTTCCCGGTTGATGGCAATAGGTTCGCCCCTATTACATGGGACTATAACATAATTGGCGAAATTTCGGTGTACTTACCTACTATTAGGTACACCTCTGGAGCTCGTGGCTAAATAATAACAGCCGCTCGGGTCGATCTTTAGGTTAAGCCGTGCTTGTCTAGGTTGGTCTGTGGATGGGTGACCATCCTTACATACCGAGTTTCAAAGCACGTTAAGCTGTTTGTCCCGGCTGTCATTTGTAGATCTTTGACAGTCGTTAGGTAGTCAGTGGCCCAAAAAGTCTGACAACCAGTCTCACCAAAGGGTATCGTATTACCCAGTACTAACTGGGTTGTGGAGGTCAGATAGGCAGTCGCTCCATGTAAAATACTGGTATTCAGCTGCATCCGGTTAGACTGGAAGCCGACACCAACATAGTTGGGAAAAAGGCAGGCAAATGATGATATTAGGTACACCTCTCACCTCAGAGAAGTTATTACTTGTGCTAAAGTAAATATTGTCAATATTATTGTTAGTTTTAAATTAGCTAAGTTAAAATAGTTTAATTTTATATACCTTTTTACATTCGTACCAATAATATTGTTATGATATATAATTATTTAATCAATTAATGTTACCTCAAATCGCCTGAAACACAGGATTACCTAGTTCAGGCTCAAAGCATTGAACTTGACATAGATTTAAGAAAAACTGTAAACTTTTACCTTATATTTTTTGAACATTTTTTTTTTATATATATATATATATATATTACCTCTGACTAACCGTTCGGAGATTACAGGCGTGATAGCGAACAGTTAGTTAGCTGTCAGGGCCCGTTGATGTATAATATGTAAACAGAAAATATTTATCCTAAGAATGATTATTTTAATTGAACAGGTATCATTATCAAATACTTACTCTTATAGCTTCGAGCACGACGGTCCTTGACAGTAACTAGTGTACCTATATTATGTAGTTTTAAACAGTCCGCAACTCAGTTCTCAGCTTAGGAATTGGTGCGATCCACAAGACTGAAACTTTGAAATATAAACTAATATATTCCAAAGTATAAGTGACCAGCCGTTTGGATAGAGTATACCATTGCAAGTATCTTAGGATTCAGTAAATACTGAAATTCATTAGCTAATGTTTCAAACAGATTACTTTAAACTTTACGGTACCTAAGCCGTGTGGTATCCGGCAGAGTAGAATAGAACCAACCCATTACACTCACGGGTGTCGTATAAGGCGACTAATGTCTGAGGCAGAACACCTTGCGCCTCTGTAGACCTGAGAATCGGCAGCAGCGTTTTCTGTTAGTCTTTCATCACTGCGATCTCCAATCCGCGTGCCAAGCGTGGAGATTACGGCAAATTCCTCCCATTATGGGAGAGGCATATGTCCAGCAGTGGACGTTATGGGCTGTTGTTGTTACGGTAACTATTTTGAAAACTAAACAAAGGGTTTTGTTTGGTCAGGATCGACTGTAGAATCGGAATCGATGGAACAACTACCTATAGTCCATACAAATATTTGTTCCGTGTGGGAATCGAAACCGTGACACGCAGCGTAGCAGCCAATCGCTCGACCACTGTGCCAACCGTGCCGTCAAACAAACACAAATCGAAATCAAAATTGATAGATAGACGACGCTCTGCCTAAACCATATGAGATATGAACTGAACAAGTTTCTTTTATAAAGAAACTGATCGCTGAGCAGGTTCCCCGACATGGGAAAAACCTGTCTGTATGGAAGTTCGTGGTTTTTGCTATGGGAAATCTTTTAGGCACACCGCTTGTTAGAATAAAGTACTTAAATTCAGCTTCGTGGTAAACATTTTTAGTAAAAACCGGCCAAGTGCGATTCGGACTCGCGCACGAAGGGTTCCGTACCATTATTTAAAAACATTAGACAAAACTGCAAAAAAATCACGTTTGTTGTATGGGAGCCCCCCTTAAATATTGATTTAATTGTGTTTTTAGTATTTGTTGATAAAGCGGCAACAGAAATACATTATCTGTGAAAATTTCAACTGTCTAGCTGTCACGGTTCATGAGATACAGCCTGGTGACAGACAGACGGACAGACAGCGAAGTCTTAGTAATAGGGTTCCGTTTTTACCCTTTGGGTACGGAACCCTAAAAACTGCAAAAGAAAGAAGTGCCCAATAAACTCAGTTGAAAATGTAGCAATATTTTTTTTAAATACCTTGTAAATCCCTTGAACGTGGTAGGAGCTGATGTAAAAGAGCTACGGAAATCGTGACCATCGCGGGTAGTTGTGAATTAAGGTTTGAGCCATCATCCCCTGATCCCCGTACCCCTACTACCTACAGACGTGCACTGTGCATTTTACGTTGCATAGTTAATCTAGGGTGTAAACCCATCACTGCATTCTTTATATCAACACAACGCACGCAGCCAAAAATATATTCCCGGGAAACTACTTTTTTATTTTTGTTGAATGATCGTATGTTTATGGATTCATGTAACATTACAGTAATGGGGGTATTAAAAGCTAAGAAATATTATTCAAAACTTGATACTTATTAGCGAAACTTTCGAATGGTGTAATGCAGTGTTTTTATTCCAAAATCATCTAGTTCGATATTGATTTTACAAAATCCAATGGTGTTGATTTCATCAAAACGAGGGCCGGCGACTGCTCAGAGTATTTTTCGGTATTCTTCATAGTTTCGGATTTGACCACCCACTTGAAAAATTCAAAATCACAATAAATAATTGAATTTAATAACTTCCCAAGTAACACATCAAAGCAGTATATCGGCCGACTTACAGCATTTCTGTATCGTTTTCGCATTTTGAATTAGTTCTATGATAGCATTACAAACGTTTATACGGCTACTGTAATGCTTATTTGGGCACAAATTATACGGCTTTAGATCATAAATAAGTTCACAATTAGTTGTTTATTTGCATTACAAGCGCATTATATTAGCATTAGTGTGACCAAATAAGTTGCGAATCGCATTATAGAAACATTATTACGGTCAATGAAGTTGCCAATCGCATTACAGAAACATTATTACGGACAATGAAGTTGCCAATCGCATTACATAAGCATTAGACTAGCATTAGATTGTTCTAAAAGAATGATTGAGGCTATTTAAGTGTTCACAGTTAGAACTTAAATAAACCCTACATCATTGCAAAAACATCTCTAATACTACGGTACAAATGTTATAATACAATTAACTTTGTCTAGCAGTATAATATTATGGACGAAGACGGTCAAAACTGAGTGAATGACACCATATTTGTTTGCATCAAAACAAAAATTATAATTCTGGAAACGTTTTTGACTCTTTTCTTATTTTATGCCTGTAAATATTATTCGCAATGTAGTTTACTGTAAATGTCTATATAAGTTTCATTGAAAATTTTCACGCGCCTTCATTATTTTGTGGTTTTCATATAAAATGTGACATAAAAATATGTGTGAAATGCCCAAAACAATTGTGTATTCCTAGTATAGAACGAATTTTGCATAATTAACATAATAGTATTGGTTGAGCAGTATTAAATAAAGTTATATTATTACGATATAGGCCTATTGCTTTTATAAATAGGTCCAAATGACAATATTTTTCGGTTATAAAATATTTACAAAATGGTGTCGATCTATAGCAGCCAGATGAGCCCTTAAAAAGGGCAATTAATGCCACCGGTAGTATCAATACTCACACGTGAACAATTATTAAGCTAGAGGCCAGAGAAAAGACTTTTGATGTGCCACTGTAATACCATTGTATAAAAAGTAGCTCTTTATGGGTTCACCGGTATACCAATTGACTTGAATTATCCATAATGGAGAAAAATCAGACACAGATTCGAATGACATAGGCATGGTTGGAACCTGGACGACCGTAGTTCAAAATAGAGAAGAAATGAAAAAAAAAATCCTCCCTAAAAATGGCTGTTATTTTGTTGATCATATAATATGTGCTTTTCCCCAATATGGCCGACAAATGGTTTTACGAATACAGTGAAATGAATGTATATACAGCTTTACGCATTACAATAACTCACGTGTATTTGATTAAATACCTGTTAGCTGTACAACAGAACTCAGTTGATCTCTATAAATGCAAGCATTACATCGATTCACGTTGATGCTGTTCAGCGGTACTAGGCTGTTACTTCCCACTTAAAAGTGCTATTACAAAACAAAGGGCACTAAAAACAGCTCAAAGCTGTATGACGGATTTACGGCGCATCATAATTGTACAAGTTTATGCTATTAAGCGGCAATAGGCATTAGCGTACTACTTAAAAATGCTATTGTAGATCCAAACGCACTAAAAACAGCTGAAAGCTATACAGCTGCCTTGTGATTTGCTGCACTCAAACTAAAGGCTTTACAAAAGCATTTTCATATGCCATTATGCAACCGTTATATATCGTAAAGCATCATAATGGTTTTGAAATACCAATATAAAGCGTCAAGATGCTCCGTGAACTCAAATAAGAGTTTATACGGACATTAAGTTCTAAATAAGTTTACTATTCGTTTGTTAAAATGCTACCTGTGTTACTTGGGTTAAACTTTAAAGCAGCACATAGTTGCATATAAGTGTAAGCGGGCTCTTCACGGAGCCGTCAAACCAAGAATGTACCCAATTACCTATCACACTATATAGATAAACCTGATAATTTTGTGTGGCAACCGTATAATTGCAATATTCTCTGTTTTATTATTAAAAATGGGTGTTACAGAAATTCACATAATATGTTTGTTATTGTGGAGTTTACCTACCTGAAATTATGTACATAGGTATATAGAAACACTAGATATAGGTTTATAATAAAAACAGCAAATTATCAGTAAGAAGTGTCGGGATGAAACTTTGGTATTTGCTTTCTGTTGTTATTGCTATTGCTAATTATAGTAAATGTACGGCGGAACAAAGCTTTAATAACGTTTATACCCATCTACCACCCCAATTCTACCACTCGGGGTGGTGGATGGGAATAACTAGAAGCGTTTACGCGTTTAACATTTATTCCCATCTACCACCCCGGTGGAAAAAGTGATTTTAAGGTCTATTTGACTTATTTTTGGACTATTTGACTTACGAGTCCTATTACATTTTTTCGCAATTTTTTGATTTTTACCTTCTGGATCAAATTTTTTCGATCGGCGTACACGAGTCGATAATAATAGCGATCTCCGGATGATTGTCGATTGTTATTGACGAAAATTAGAGACGAGACTGACATGAGACTGAGGAGCGACCTGAATTGACGCAGAATTATAGTACTTCAATTTTATTTATTGTAATTTTGTCTTATTATATTGACAAACGAAAACTAATGAAACTTATTCATTGTAGATTGAAGTTTTATATCATATTAATTTATTTGATAAAATTTAGTTTATTTGAAATACCATTATATTCCAAACTAGCGGACGTCCCGCGGTTTCACCCGCGTAGTTCCCGTTCCCGTAGGAGTACGGGGATAAAATATAGCCTATGTTACTCGTGGATAATGTAGCTTTCGAATGGTGAAAGAATTTTTTAAATCGGTCCAGTAGTTTTTGAGCCTATTCATTACAAACAAACAAAGTTTTCCTCTTTATAATATTAGTATAGATAAACTAAATTTTATCAACTACGCTGAATCAAGACATTTATGGCTTAAATTACGCTTTCTTTACTATTTTTTCCGTGAAAATTCAAGAAATTTAAAGAAATTCTAAAACTCCAATAAACAAGTAAAAGTTCAGCTTATTTTTCAGTAATTTTAGCTTTTATAAGAATTGCATGTAACAATGTGAATTTGAGCGTCAAAGTTCCATCGCCGACGGTTTTTCTTGCAAACTGAGTTCGTAAAATATTTATAGTAAATTACACGAAAAGAAAAATGAAAATGTGTAACTCCAACTTACAAGAAAGAGAATGGCACTATTGTTATTCATAAGCAAATAATTAAAATATCTAACTGATGCTGAAAATTACTGCGTCAAAAATCATGAATTTGCGTAAAAAATGTAATGGGACTACTAACACCAAAAAAAAAACAGTCGTACCTAAAAACAAAAACGAAAAAAAAGTAAGTCAAGTAGTCCAAAGCAAAAACAAAATAAACAATTAATAATAAAAAAAGAAATTGATTCAAACCCTCTTATTATAAAACGTGGTCTTAAAAAAGTACCGGCTTTAGTACTAGGTTTAAACCATGACCTTGAATAAACGTTATTACAAAACGAAGTTTATCGCTAGTCCTAGAACTATCTATGGTACCAAAGTTAGACCATCGTGATATATAGTTTAACTATGGTAGGTACTAAATTGTCAACTCGTTTTTTAACATATATTTATATTGGTTTTCGTCGACTTATCTTCAAGTATTTTAGCCGACTCGGCATTAAGTTGACGCAGTATAAATTCTAGAATGAAATTTGTATTAATGTAAGTAATGTGTCAGGTAGCACTAACCTTTTCTTCTGAACTCCAATTTTCACCTCTTTTTTTCTTTGGTTAATCCATTTTTTTTAATTGAATGCACACACGATCTCACCACAAAGAATACTGTGCCCAAAGAACTGTGCCTTTACTTGTATTATTACTCTTGAAGTGAAATCGGACATTTAGTTTATTATAAGATGTAACATAAACATTTCGATAACATTACTCGAATTACGCGCGCCGCCCAGTTCACTCCATTATACGCGCTAGCTCGATAGTTGTTCCAAAACAGAAAAATTGGATTGATGCATTCAAAAAAATACAAGTCGGAATATTTAAATAGCTTTAAATAACAAAACTTTATATTTTACCACTACAAACAACAATTTATAATATTTTTTCTTTAAATTACGTAACAACATTCTGTAAAAAGGAACGGTGCAGAGAACGCTGAACGAATGATTGAATAGTTTTGAATATTTTGTTGCTTATAATCTGTGGATTATGTTTAGACCAGGGACTATCTTTGGTACTATGTAGTCCTTTGTTGGTTTACGATTTATAATACGAAACGTTAGTACCGTAACAATCCTAGACCTTATAGTCCTGGTTTAAACCTGGTACTTAATGGAAGTTTTATAATAAGACGGAAATAGTCCAAAAAACAAAAACAAAAAAAAAAACAAATAGTCCTTAAAATCACTTACCACCTGGGTGGTAAAACAAGCATTACGAGCGACCGCAAGAACACGTGACGCGTGTTGAGGCAAGTCGCATCGCTCGAGGCTTTCCGGCCTCGAGCTATGCGATGGGGCCTAGCTATAATTGCGGCCACTGTGCATGTACTAATTATGTATATTATTAATCATTTATTCCTCATGTTTCAGTTCTAACTATCTTCGGCACGAGCGTGTACGGGGGCGCTGTGATAGCGACGTCTCTCGACTACTTCTTCGAACGAATGATGATGCTTAAATGGGTCAGTAGCATTTTATTTTAGGTAATTTGTTTTTATGTTATGAACTACATGACATTTTTGAATTTTAGGCAGCGTCCTTCAACACGTCATAATCCACCTGTCAATTATCATCATCGTTATCATCATAAACATTTCAGCAAAACGACGTCTACTCCTTAAGGTAGACCGTCCCCATGCGTCGAATCTACTCCTTAAGGTAGACCGATCCCATGCGTCGCGTCTACTCCTTAAGGTAGACCGATCCCATGCGTCGCGTCTACTCCTTAAGGTAGACCGTCCCCATGCGTCGCGTCGACTCCTTAAGGTTGAACTGCGCAACATATTTTCCATACAAATTTCGGGGGGCTATTACTCCACTGTTTGACATGGTACATCTAAAGTTAAACATGATATAGTTTTGTCTCATTATTAATTGTGTATGTGCGGAAACAGAATAATAAAATAAAAAGCCATTCAAAAGTTACGAGCTACCAAAGATTCATTTTTATTGCCAATTTTAACGTAACTTTGGGCGTAAATTAGTAATAAAAGAAGTGTCAAATTTCCAAAACAAAGTCTGTACCGACACAACACAATTATCGAAGAATTCAATAAATTTTATTTGATAATGATTTATGCAGTGGTTTTTTCATAAAATTCGATTTCCCAAAAGCCTTTTCATATTTTTTTACGCGCGCCTTTTACTATGAATTTTCGTGCATCTCACTGAATAATGTTTCCCCCGGTGCGGTGCGGGAGGGGGACACGCGATATTGACATGTCCTTCGTTTGATAGAAGAACAAGACCTATATTTCTGTCCTTTTCATTTCATGCATGACGTCAGAGTGACGTGTCATTTGTTTTTCGCTAAAGTTGGAGGGCCTGTGCATTTTTATTGCACTCCTATAATGTGTGCGTTTCGATGGCGCGACCACGGCATTATTTTTTTTTAAACTATGGCAAGATTTGAAAAAAAAAATAATTTAAAATTAAATTCATTAATTCATTAAATTAATTAATTTCAATTTTAAATTTCACATTCAGAACATTTTGAAGGTGATAAGCGATACCGTACGTATGCTCCTGAAATATAAACCTAGGTTTTTTTTTTTTTTTTACAAATTCAATCTGTTATTTACCTAAATTTCAGGTCTCTGCAACGCTTAGTTTCAAGATTACAAGATTATTACCGCGCGGTTCTTCGCGTTTCGATGGCGTGGCCACGTTCAAACCCTTATAACTTTTTAACCATAACTTTGACAATAGTAGATATGAATACTGAGGATTTTAAAATATTCATCCCCCAAATTGGTTCGGCATGTAGGGCATAAAGGGTGAGAGACTGTGTAGGGAAGAGTATATCTTATGGAGATGTGAAATCCAATGAAAAAAAAATTACGGAGTTAAATTACTATGTTCTAGCTGTGGGAGCGCGCGAAACTGGAGCCTGCCGTGGCTCCGCCTTGCCGTCTTTCATGGCTGACGCTGGCGGCCTGGCCAGCCGCCGCCATCGTGGGCCTCACAGCACAGTGCGCTCTCACCGCCACCGGTATCTACCACGAGCAGAGTGAGTACCACGCTGATACCAGCTATAGAATAATTTATTTAAAAAGTGTACAGTATATTTCTCATCATCATATTGGTACTTGCCCTTATCCCGTGTTACTTGGGGTCGACGCAAACGTTTTTGAAGTGAAAACTTCTTTAGGCGCGTTGAGCACTTTCTGGGTGAAGGAAAAACATTAAACTCATAGTCACCATCACCGAACGCTTCGTAACACTCGTAACCGATCCGCTACGGCGTAGCACCGCTTAGGCGTGCGCGTGGCACAACCCGTAGCAGTGCTACGACTGGGGCGGGGCCTGAGGGTGGAGGGGGGAAGTGAGACGGTTGAATGGGGGAGGGGAGAAACAAAAATAGAAAAAGAACACATAAAAAAATAAAACTAAAAAATTGCACACTTATCTTAACGGTACAATTCACAAGGGTTTAGGCGCAGAACGTCAGAAACGCAAAATGACAGATTCGCGAATTGTCAGAAACGCATAATGACAGATTCGCAAAATGACAGATTCGCAAAATGACAGACTCGCAGAATGACAGATTTGCAGAATGCCAGGTGTCGCAAAATGACTCGATCGTCATTTTTTTACATCATCTCATGGCTAGAATAGAACATTTTCAACATTTTCTTTCCCGAACAGTTTTTCATCCGAGCTACCATTTTTGAAATACTTATAGAGCGTTTTGTAAAAACAAGAAAAAAATAAAGAGGTCCTAATTATGAAGTTACTTAGTTTTCACATCTATCAGCCCCGCATGTTTTTTCAATCGTCACGCTATCTTTAGTTTTTTTTCTATCAAATCATTCCTCACAATGCCTCCATGTTTTCTTTCGGTCTCTTACACACACATAAGATATAAATTAATTCGTGCTTATAAGTAAACATAAACTGAAATATTTTTATAACAGCTGCAGGTAATGATAATGAAGAATTAAACTAAATATTACTGTATTTTAGGCTAGAACTATACAGAAGTCTAGCGCCATCACTACAATCACAGCTGTAACTGGATTTTCTCATCAGAAACTTGATTAAAGAGTCATCATCATTCTTGCTCAAAATAATATAAATGTAGTAAATTTTCGCTACTACAATGAGCTTAAGCCCGCCTTTGAACATTGTTTTGTTTTTGTAGTATTGTAACAATATCTCTGTGCTCGTGGCTAAAAGCCGCTCGGGTCGATCTTTAGGTTAAGCCGTGCTTGCCTAGGTTTGTCCTTGGATGGGTGACCACCCATTACATACTGAGTTCCCTCCGTGCTTCGGAAAGCACGTTAAGCTGTTGGTCCTGGCTGTCATTTGTAGATCTTTGACAGTCGTTACAGGTAGTTAGTGGCCCAAAAAGTCTGACAACCAGTCTTACCAAGGGGTATCGTACTACCCAGTACTAACTGGGTTGTGGAGGCCAGATAGGCAGTAGCTCCATGTAAAATACTGGTATTCAGCTGCATCCGGTTAGACTTGAAGCCGACCCCAAAGGGAAAAGGCTAGGCAGATGATGTCTGTTATTTTTGCGTTAAAGAATAAGCAGGACCTATTTAATAAATTAAGTTGATTTGATGCAACTTCATTCTTTTTATCTAGTAACTCATCGTCACCATTCTCCTGCCAACCCGACTTATTTGTGGTCGGCGTTGTCATCTTAAAAAAACATTCACTCATAAAATCATTCATATCTCCCACCATCCATCGTTTCTTTTTTAATTAAGTATCTCATCATCATTGTTTTAACAATAGTACATTGTTACCCTAGGGGTGAAAGTAACTTATTTAGTACCGAAACGGGGTTTGGTGCCCGAGCGCAGCGAGGTGCTAATAGTTCGAGGGACTAAATATGTCTTTAACCAGAGGTAAACACTGTGCTTTTCATTACGAATACAAGGAAAGTAATAAACAAAAACAACAAAAAAGCCCATAAATTCAACTCGGAAAAAACAAATGAAGATCGGAATTCGGATTTCCGCTTTCCCGCCTATTTTGCTTTTTTTTCTGTGGCCGACCAGCTATTCAGCCATTACCTATTTTTCATTTTCATTATCGAAAAATGGTAAATATTTCGCCCAAATCTATGTTATTTTAACGAAATTGTTGAAACTTTATTATAATAAAGTTATTTAAAAATATATATATTCATTACAACAACGACAACAGCCCATAACGTCCACTGCTGGACATAAGCCTCTCCCATGATGGGAGGAATTTGCCGTAATCTCCACGCTTGGCAGGCGGATTGGAGATCGCAGTGATGAAAGACTAACAGAAAACGCTGCTGCCCATTCTCTGGTCTACGGAGGCGCAAGGTGTTCTGCCTCAGCCATTAGTCGCCTTATACGACACCCGTGAGTGTAATGGGTTGGTTCTATTCTACTCTGCCGGATACCACACGGCTTATGGTATATTCATGAATTAATACTTAACTTTATGTTATTTCAATTTTACATCGTGGCTGTATAAAAAGTTGGAACATGGTTCAATAGAAAAATGAACTTTTTTTTATGATTTGACAGCCGTCAGTTGAAAACGATTCTCCCTAGGGCTGAAAAGTATTACTTTAAATCCGCTCCTCAGGCAACTTCAGACCTACTTTCAGAGTATGCGTAATGAAAAATACTTTGTTAAAGGTATAAGCGCGCAAAAGCGTCACATGAAAACCCAGCAGACGCGTCCGATCACCCGCGAGCAACGCACGGAGATGAGGCAGCGCAAATACAGATACCTGTACCAAGTCCGCACCGCACATGGTGATGTTATCTCGCAGGTATGTTCTGACACCAACACCACGCACGTAGGACACATACAAGACAAGCGTAATCCCTATTGTAGTTTACACCATCAAAATAGACAACTTTCCGTAATAGGGTATGCACATAATTTTTTCTTCACTTAAATCAATAAAATACAATACCTACTATCAACCCAAGAAAAGTATTAAAAGTTACCTTCAACTACTGCTTGTCGCACAAAATAGTACATTGTTACCCTAGGGGTGAAAGTAACTTATTTAGTCCCGAGACGGTGTTTGGTGCCCGAGCGAAGCGAGGGCGCTAATAGTTCGAGGGACTAAATAAGTCTTTAACCCGAGGTAAACACTGTGCTTTTCATTACGAATACAAGGAAAGTAAAAATAAAAACTACTTTCTACTATTTTCCTTTTTTTTCTGTGGCCGGCCAGCTATTCAGCCATTACCTATTTTTCATTTTCATCATCGAAAAAATAGTAAATATTTTGCCCAAATCTATGTTATTGTAGAGAAATAGTTCAAACTTAATTATACCAAAGGTAAAAAATTATTTAAAAAATATAAATCTTTAATTAATACTTAACTTTATGTTATTTCCATTTTACATCGTGGCTGTATAGAAGGTTGGAACATGGTTCAATAGAAAAATGATCAATTTTTTTAAAATAATTTGACAGCTCTCAGTTGAAAACGATTCTCCCTAGGGCTGAAAAGTATTACTTTCAATCCGCTCCTCAGGCAACTTCAGACCTACTTTCAGAATTTACGTAATGAAAATAATATTAAACTCCTGCAATTTTCTACGGCAGTTTAAACGTCCGTAGCTGTCGCGGCCATGATGTGACGTCATTATCCACAATCTGCCTTGTTTACAACATTTCTTTTTGGCCTTAATAAAATAATTTTACCAATTGTATGTGCTTTATTCAAGTAAAAATTGCAATAACAATATTATAACAAAATTTTAGTGAAACTTTAAGCACTTTTCAAATACCTAAAGTGTTTTTTTGACACAATGAACTTTGACGTCAATACGCCGCGTTATGAGGACGGTGTGTTTTGAGAGTGCGTTCCGTTTCACCAAAAACATGCTACATAAAACAGTAAATTGTAAAATAAGTGATGTATTAGAAACTTGAACAAGTGTAACACAATGTTTTTATGCGCCAATACCAAGCATTTTTCATAAATAAAAAGATGTATTTCATGCATATTCAGCAAAAAAACATTTTTGGATTTCCCGCACAATACGTCTAAGGGTCTAAGAGTATAAACTTTTTTTGACTCATGTGGCTTAGGGTTTTGATAGACTCATAACCCTAAGCCACATGAGTCAAAAAAAAGTTTGTTGTATTGTGTCACATCCTATATTCATGGAGTAATGGACATGGTTAATTGGCGCGCTTTGCCCGGCTGGTCAATAGGCCTTGAGCTTTTTTCTCACGACTCTTATGTTTTTTTTTTTTTTTTTTTATTTTTTTTTTTTAATTACAATCTAGCCTAATAAGGCTAATAAGCAATTTTAATCTAACTTAATTTGCTAAAAGTATAATTATATCTAAGAGCACGTCCATTGCGTTTACTAAGCGTCTATTAAGGCGAAGTCACTTTGTTCTTGTGTCCATTTAAATAGCTAGGTACTATATTACACTCACGGTAAAGTCACAATTATATTACACTACACTAACTCAAAAGGTTTAGTCCTTTTGAGCCTTCTCACTATGTCCGTGTTATCGAGGAGCTGGATGGCTTCGACATTAACATGATGATGAAGCCGATGTTCATGAGCTTCTGCATATTTTTGGATTATACTGTTTACGAACTCTATATTCAGGTCCCGATGGATGTCGTCAATTCTTATATACCAAGGCGCCTTCACGATGTTCTTGAGTACTTTGTTCTGGAACTTTTGTATAATTTCTATATTGCTTTCTTTGGTGCAACCCCATAGTGTGTATACCATAGGTCCATACTGGCATAAGGACTGATTTGTAGAGCAGGATTTTGTTAGGAACTGACAACGCGGAATGCCTTCCTAGTAGCCAGTTCATGCTTCTATAACGAATTTCTAATTCTTCTCGTTTCTTTTTGACATGGGCTTTCCAGCGAAGCTTTGCGTCTAAGGTCATACCAAGATATTTGGCAGTGTTATCGTACGGTACAATTTTGTTGTTTATGTACACTGGGTTGTGTTCTGGTTTCTTGTTAGTGAAGTCAATGTGAATGGATTTTGTTTCATTCAACTTGATCTTCCACTTTTTGGTCCAATCATAGAATTGATTTATCGCTGTTTGTACTTTCACCACAGCTTCCTTGTGACTAGATGCTGTGGACATTATTGCGGTACCATCAGCAAAAGTAGCAATAGTTGCATTTTCTAGTTCTGGTATATCACATGTGTACAATAGGTACAGGACCGGGCCTAGAACACTTCCTTGTGGTACACCAGCTTTTATTTTGTTTAGTTCAGAATAGGCATTTTCTTGCCTTACTCTAAAGACTCTACTCTCTATGAGACGGATGAGGAGGAACTAGCCAGAGAAACGGAGTGGATTAGGATAGAAAATAAAAGAAATTAACGGAAACTGAACCGTACGCTGACTCCCCCCTCCCAAAACAATGCTAATAAGGAACAAGGGAACATAAATCCCAAAAAAACACCAAAGCCACCCCCAATAAATGTGCAGGGTGTTAAAGATTACCAGTCATTCTATGACTCAATAGCCAGTACTCAGGGCGACACGTTCACCATAAACATGATGAACGGGGATAGCGTCAAAGTAAAGAAGATGCCTACAGGGAGATTACGAAGCTACTAACTTCAAATAATTTACTCTGGCACACGTATGAGAACAAACAAACCAGACCGATACGAGTGATGGCCAAAAAGCTGCATCATACATGCCAGCCAGAAAGAATTGTAGAGTACCTGAAAAACAAGGGCTACAAAATTTAAAATGCTGTAAGTAAATTGAGTTGGAAGAAAAAAGAACCACTCAACATGTTTATGTTGATTGACATGACATTTGAAAAAGATGAAGATATAAACAAAGTTCATGGAATCACCAATATTCTAGGGTGCAAAGTTGAAATCTGGGTGGATTTCATTCTTATAGCATCTAAGCTAGTTCCTCAGTGCAAAAGATGCCAGGCCTATGGACACATCCAGAAGTACTGTTCGAAAGAACCAAGGTGCGTCAAGTGCACGGGCAAACACCTCACAAGAGACTGCGTGAAACCAGCACAAGATAAACCAAAATGTGTCCACTGTGGTGAGCCACATCCAGCCAACTATAGAGGGTGTATAGTAAGTAGCAAAGGAGATGCAGGTATTAAAAAGTAAATACACTAAAAAGCAAACTGCATCCCAACCAAATAAGCATACCGAACCATCAGCTACCAAAGAAGCTCATGAAAAGAAGGGAATGACCCACCAACCACCCAAACCGTCCTCGTACTCTCAAGTAGTCAAAAACAATAAGGAGACAAGTTCGGAATCAAAGCTCGACCAAATTTTAAGTCTATTGTCAACATTTGATGAACGGTGCCAAAAAGGCTCCTATTCATCTGCGAAAATGATTAATAACCTCAAGATCATGGCTTGGAATGCTAATGGACTGCTGCAACACCAACATGAGTTACAAGTAGTCCTAGATACAGAAAACATAGACATATGTTTAATTTCAGAATCACACTTTACACGACAACCATTTGTAAAATTTCAAGGCTACAAGATATATCATGCCCTGCATCCTGATAACGCCGCGAGGGGAGGCAGCGCCGTCATAATTAGAGAAAACATACATCATTATGAACAGACCAAATGTGAAGATCAGGAAATGCCAGTGATCGGTGTAACTATTAAAATGAAAAGATACGACTCGGTTACTATAGCAGCTATATACATCCCCCCAAAATACGCACTAAAAAAAGAGCAATACAAGACAATCTTAGCTCTACTTGGAAATAGATTTATATTAGGTGGAGACTTTAATGCCAAGAATACTTATTGGGGCTCCAGACTAACTACAACAAAAGGCAGAGAGCTATTAAGTGCCATACAAGAAACCAAATCAGAGGTTCTATCAACTGGAAAACCGACATATTGGCCAACAGACTTAAAAATAAAAAGTGAGAAAACATATCCACAGTTACAAAAGCAAGTGTATGCGTAAAGTTTCAGGGTCCCAGTACGGACAAGTCGGTCGGAATCGGTAACGATCGGTCCCCGTATATTATGGAGAATAGAGTACGGATAAAAAACAGATTTTGGTCCCGACGAATCGGTATCGTAGTAGTGGCGGTACTTTCATAAAAGCCTAAAATAAATAAATAAATCATTTTATTTCAGGCATTGCACGTAATCACATACAGTTCACCCATAGCAGTTACATTATGATAAGTATTATATATAAGTTGTAAAAAAGCCTAAAAGCAAAAAAGCAAAGCCTAAAAGCTTAGCTTGCTTATAATTTTCTACTCTTTATGATGTTACGGTTTCTGACCAGTCTGCTTTCCCAGGGGCTTGCCTTAGGGGCCGCCTCCACGAGCGAGAGAATCGCGGCGATATTATCGTCCTTGCTACGTTTTTCTATACATTCTCTCTTGGGCCGTCTCCTCGAGCAAGAAAATGGGGTAGATGACACACCAATCAATTGAGATACTTTATAAGAGCTGTCAAAACGCGGTTCTCTCATAGATTTTGTATGGCAATAGCCAACTGTGACGTTACTGTTTATTCAACTCAATGACTCAACTATTTATTGATTTCAAAGCAACTAAAAATCGAATTTGGCAATTCGTTGAAAATAAATCGGGTTTTCAGGCCCAAAATAAGGTGTTTTTTTAAGTGATTGGTGTCTTGGAATTATTTTTTTATAGTGCCTTATCGCGGCGATATTTTCGTATAGAAATACGTTGAATCGCCGCGATTCGCTTGCTCATGGAGGCGGCCCCTTATTGTTGTTAGCCCCTAGGCCCAGCACCAGGTCCCTAGCACCAGTCTAACCCGCAACTGTTTACTTTTTACGACAGTCGTACGTCCAAGCCCTGCAGAAGAAAGCCCAGTGTGGCAACTGGAGCGGTAGCGGGGGTGGCGAGTGCAGCACCCTGCAGAGCGACTCCACCCACCTCACTGTGCTGGCAGGCTCCGAGGCCGCCCCACCCACCGACAGCGACGACGACCTGAACCAGATCAGAGCTGCCCATTAAACTCGGTACATTCTTATTATTTAATTTTATTCTAGCTGACACAATTGAGTGCAACTTGTACAGGGTGTAAACGTACTCTTCACGAAGCCGTCAACCAAGCATTCTGTACATCAAACTAAGTAACTTTACGCAAAAATTATTGCTGGGAAACGTCTTTGTTTTTTGGGGTGAAAAATCATGTTTTGTGGTAGAACTCAATGTAACGCACACAAAACATTGTGCAGATTAATGGATTGAATAATACGGGGCTCGCGGAGGTGTTTAAAGTAAAAATCTTACAATAAAAACATGTATTAGAAAAAATAAAACTTGTGAAAAAGTTGGAACTTTGACCCCCAATATCTCCGTAACTAGAAGGTACGGTCTAGAACAAAAAAAATATTGCAATGACGGGGAGAACAAGTTCCTTTCGGCTTCGTTAAGAGTCTTTTACACCCTTTAAATAACAACCATTCAGGAAGAGCCCGTGGCTAAATAATAACAGCCGCTCGGGTCGATCTTTAGATTAAGCCTTGCTTGCCTAGGTTGGTCTGTGGATGGGTGACCCTGAGTTTCCTCCGTGCCTCGGAAAGCACGTTAAGCCGTTGGTCCCGGCTGTCGGATGCAGATCTTTGACAGTCGTTATAGGTAGTCAGTGACCTAAAAAGTCTGCCAACCAGTCTTATCAAGGGGTATCATATTACCTAGTACTAACTGGGTTGTGGAGGTCAGATAGGCAGTCGCTCCATGTAAAATACTGGTATTCAGCTGCATCCGGTTAGACTGGAAGCCGACCCGAACATAGTTGGGAAAAAAGCTAGGCAGATGATGATGACCACATATTTCATAGGTTGACAAAAATCGTTTCTATGATTAATATCTCAGTGGGGCGATCTAAACCGTCTGACCTTAGCACCGCAAAAAACTTATCAACTAATTTTAAAAGGTAATCTTAAATCGTGGCCTAGTATTAAATTCAATAACGTTCTCGTGAAAAGAAAGCAGTCCGTGTGCTACCTTGGTTTGGTCTTAGAGATAAATTTTTCATTTATAGAACATATAAAAACTGTCGGTGAAAAAGCTAAAAAGAACCCCTATGCCTTAACGAGAATATCCAAATCTACGTGGGGTCTGTCATTTCTAACTTTAAGGACCATTTACTGGGCTACTTACTTGGGGTGTATGTGCTACGGGGCACCTGTTTGGGCCGATGGGCCACCATAGGAGCGGTACGACGTTAATTGCTTCAAAGCCAGCGTTTGGCTTTGATATTCTTATGCAAAGCGTATAGGACGGTTAGTACTGAAGCCGGTAAGGCTTCAGTACTAACCGTCCACATACCGACGTCTGGGAGGAACTTATGTCGGAATGGCAATGTAGGTGGGATAATTCCATCAAGGGCCGACACCTCCACCAGTTCTTTCCATCCGTTCGTGAACGGCTGGCCAGGACATGACTGGAGGTTGATCACTGTGTTGCCCAATTTCTCACCGGTCATGGTAACTTTAAGAGTAAATTATTTTCCTTCAAGCTTGTTGACTCGTCTTTTTATCAATGTTCCACATCTGACTGCGAATATGAACAATTAGCACATCACATTTTATGGGAGTGCAGTCTTTGGCAGAATGAACGCAATTTTATGTTGGATAGTGTACAGGTTACATCCGGAGTTATTTACTATACAGACCTTGTAGAAACTAGAACAAATTTCCGTGCATTCAAGCGTTTTTGCCATACCTATTAGAATCAAATATAACAGCTCACAACTTAGGACCCATTAATGTTAATATTTATCCGTGGTGCTAGGCAACTGGGCCTATCCCAGTTGTAAACGTCCCTTTGTGCTTATTGGCCTTGTTTAGTTCTGTCTCCTGCTGATATGGAGGGAAGTGGAAATTACGGGTTTTTCCTACTCCTCCGCTGTACTTTTCTGATTAATTTCGTTGCGGGATCCAAGACAGTTAAATTCATTCTCTGGGACTTCGTCGAGTTTCATTGTCTCGGCGCTTTTCTGGTGGTCGCCAGTGTTGATTCTGGCTTTCAGGAGTTACAGTGGTTTGGGAACAGTGTGGCGGACTTGTCCCATAAAAAAAAAGGTTGTCAAAAATCATCGTTTCTGACTTGCTAATTTTCTTTTCCAGACTGTACGACTTAAGTTCAAGATGACAACACATACACAAGGCAGGGAAACCGGATCACAGTATAATTTAATTCCATTTACTCTGATACCCTGAATGTTAGATAAGTTTTGAGAAAATGTCCTGAGTTTTCAACGGAATTATGTTTATTTAAGCTGAAAAATTAAGAAATTGGGTTAGGTCTATGATATCATCATCTTACGGCCCTAGTCCTATATTACTTGGGGTCAAATCGGGTCGGCGCTTTGTTTTCCGTTTTGTAGGGCTATTACGTATCTCTGTTGACAGCTCGAAATGATAGTAACTGGGCTCAGTGCTCAGGCTCATCAATCAACTGTCATAAAGTTAATTTCGTATTATGTATGACTACTCGCGATCAAATATGACGTCATTGGTTGTCATCGTGGCTGATAGTCACCGTAACTCATTTTAACAGACGCTTTCGTATCGCTACTTATATTATTACGATTATGTAAGTATAGTGGACAACAAATTGATGACAACTGAGTTTGAAGTGACTTTCGTGAAAGACGTTACACCGCACCCGGGCTGTTAGTCACCTTAAAGTGATATCCACTCAGTGCGATACGTAATACCAATATTATGACATTCTCGGTTGTCATCAAAGGTCGGTGTACAACCGAAGCTTGATAGTCACTGGATATCAGAAAGATACGTAATAGGCCTACTGGTCACACAATCCATCCATTTTTTGTGTGACAAAGAAGAACACGCCTATTACTCTATCCTAAAGGTGCAACGGAGTTCAGTATTTCGGAGTTTTCTTTTGATAACATCATCGTCATCATTTCATTGATTTTAAATTTCACATGGGCGTAAAACCAATATACAGTATTACTAATGCTTGAATGAAGATAATTCCGATGATAAATCTTCAGTAGCATTATTTCGCAGATTTGACTTTAAATTAATTAACTATTTATTTTACTATTGTAAGAGGAATCCACTCATATAATTAATGAATAATTATTATTGTAATGAATAATTATTACAAGTAGTGTTTATCATTACTAGTAATCGTATATTATTAACTGTATTTAATGTGAATTTATTGTTGTATTATGATTATAATTGAATGAGTCAGTGACGGAGTTCAAGGCCTACTTTAATGATTTATTGCCAAACATAAGTTAGTTTTAAGTGGACTACGTCAATTTTGGGCTGATTTTTGATGATTTTTTCATAGAAAATCTAACCGTCTTTTTTTATTACATTTTATACGAATAATTGTTACTGAACATTCCAAAGTTAGCTGATTACATAAGTTAGTACTAAGCTATGATAATACGTTCTTTTGACGCACAGATTGCGAGATTTCCCTATACTCCAAATATAATAAATATCACTGCCATCGGTATAACAAATTCTGTCCTAAATAAAATGTTGATGGTCTTGGACTCCTTGAGATATGATTGACATGTTTATTTATACGTTTCTAATCAAGTACTGATTACGACGGCTTCGTATGTTGGTACCAATATTGGCCTTAATGACCAACATAGTTGGCGCACAAATGCTGGCACAATGATTGGTGAAAAGCCTGTAAGATAAGGTAGAAATTCCAATGAGCTATCTATAGGTCGGTTAGTATGCTTGTAATTTAAATGCGATATAGATGTCGAGGTGAGAGAGTTTGGCAGAAATAGATAGGTTATTGGCATAATATCTGTAATACTTCAAAACTTCTCACTTGCAATGGTGATCTTAACTTGCAACACATTCGCCACCGAGTGTATTGATCCCCGCGATAGTATAAGAAATGAACCATTCATTTGCTTGGCAGTATGAACCAAAAACGAATAGTCATCACAATATACCAGTTGAACATCACATAATTTTACTTTAAGGCGACGACAGGAGCTAAATTAGCAACTATTTGTGGTAGTTCAAACTTAGTTTGAAATACTGTTAAAGTTCTAATCAACTTGCACTACAAAGTGGTTGTTACGTCAGTCACTGTGGGCCGAATAGTGCGAAATGAGTGGTTTTTTTGCGATTTACATAAAAATAAAAAAAATAAAACTATCATGGTAATATGTTACTTGTAGTATTCATTTGCCAAAAAATCAGAATGATTGCATGTATTTTAGTATGGTTTTACTCGTTAAAAGAAATTTTTAGAGATAACTTCGTGATTTCAAACACTGTTTTAAGCTTTCACGATTCATTACTATACTTAAAATGTCACTGGATATCTTCCGTGATGATTGAACCCGCGATCATGACGCTTGCAACAGCGTCGAAATATCGGGAGCTCAAAAATAATTCAATAATCACGGAAGATATCCCGTAAGTGACATTTTAAGTATAACTTCGTGATTTTTTTTAATCGTGTAAAATTTGTTGTATTATGTTTCCAAAACACTATCAAACTAGCATATATCCATGAAAGCATATATTGAAGAAGAATATCGTATATTTTTCTGGTTTTATTTATTGCAGTGAATCATATGCTTTTTTGCATTACAAAACTCTTAGCTCCTGTCGTGAGTGGTCGGCACAATTGATAACCAGTCAGATTTTATATTTTTTCTTGCCAACATCTTATCCGCGAGAGTATAAAAATTGAACTGCCCATTTCATAAAGACGTATTTACATGCATTTCTACGTGATTACTATTCTTGAGCACGATGCGATTTGGATGGAATGAACGGGTAAGCTCTTGTGAAGAGTCTAGTATTAAGATAGATTACTGATTATTACTAAAAGTGTATAAGTAGAGATCGAATTTCTTATAAAATATCGTGTACTATTAGTTTTTTTGCTCATTTGTTGAACGGCTATAGACGCCAATGCAAAGCATACTTTTTTGTAACGTAACGCTAAACATTAATTTTTATTTAGACCTTTATACTTGATCGTTTGAGCGCAATCAAAACCTAGAGAATTGTTATGGTTTAATGACACGTAATGTTTTGTTCCGCTCAATATGTTTTCGGGAACACCAGTTTGCTCAAAGCAAAAGCACAAATATTAGATCAGCTCAAATGGTCAGTAATATCGTACATTCTGTGCACAGTGTGATAATTTAATTTTTTGGCCAAAGTTTATTTTAGTTGTTACATGGCTTAAAGCGTAAGTTTATTGTTTAACTTGATGTTATTATTTTGTCATTATATGCGCATATTATTGTTAAACAGGTATTTAACATATTGATTCTCAAGATTTAAACTGTATAATTATGTAATATGTAACGGTAATCGTCATTGTACTGATGGAATGTGTATGTTTTTTAATGTGATCAGGTATAATTGCCTGAAGTGTACATTTTGGTGCATAGCCTGAGGTTGGGGAATTTCGTGAACGTTATTATTTTTCGGACTAAATTGAACTGGGTTTAGCAGGGGAAGAATCTAAAGGGTTGAAGTTTCAATAAAACACGATCAATGAGTAACTAAGATAAAGTTGAAAGTCAGCATCATCACAAAATACAGGGTGTAAACAACCTCATCACGAAGCCGTCTACCAAGCATTCTGTATATCAAACTAAGTAACTTTGCGCAAAAAAATTGCTGGGAAACGATTTTTTTTTGGGATGAAAAATCACATTGTGGTAAAACTCAATGTAACGCACTCAAAACATTGTGCTGATGGATGGATTGAATAGTACGGGGGTCGCGGCGGTGTTTAAAGTAAAAATCTTAATATTAATTTATAAAATTTTATTAATTAATTAAAACTTGTCTAAAAGTTGGAACTTTGACCCCCAATATCTCCGTAACTAGAAGGTTCCCAGGTATGGTTTAGAACAAAAAAAATGAGCGCAATGACGAGGAGAACAAGTGGCTTTCGGCTTCGTTAAGAGGTTTTTACACCCTTTAAATAACCTGCGTTCACATTCGAAAGTACAGTTAACAAAATATAAAAGTTTATGAGCAGCTCAAACAGCTATTATGTAAGGTCCCATTAAAATAGATGGACAATTTTTAACACAGCGTTCAGTACGTCTAACCAAAGATATCCAAGTAAAAAAAACACGAATTAAAGTGATTTTATTTTGCACGTAATAGGCTAGTTTCCACCATCAATAAAATGCAAATCTATTTAGTCCGTCAGTTAGAGTATTGGAAATTAATGGATATGTATTATATATTTTTTACATATTTTTTGTTTTTGTAAATCAATGAATATTGACAAAGAGAAACCGCATCAAAACTCGAGAGTGGGGGCTCGTGACGTCACAACGCACTAAAAATTATAGCACGGCGTGACGTATTGATAATTTTAAAAGCGTCGTATCTTCGTCAATTTTGGTTTACGTAACAAAAGAAAAAATACGTGTCAAATATTTTTTGATAATCTGACAGACGGACTAATTAGATTTTTTTCAGGACACAAGCCCCAAACAACACTATCTTAAAAAGGTGATTTGTAGTCAACTGAAAATGGTTAAGGCTGATGTGATGCTCCAGGGTAGCCCGCGAAATTTAAATTTTCTAACGTTTTTTTGCAATTTGTAGGCCAGGCAATACAACCCTCCAAGTTCATAAAGGTCGAGGAACGATTTTTTCAAGGTCAAAGTCATTGCTAGACTTTTAAGAACTTGGAGGGTTGTATTGATGATTACAATTCTGCAACTACATACGTTTTACAGCCGCGAATAATATTGTAATCAACATACACCCTAGCACTGGCCTGAAAATTGCAAAAAACGTAAGAAAATTTGAATTTCGCGGACTGGTTGGAGCATTCACCTTAAGAGGACGCATTGGAAATCATGGAGTCAATGATCTCAATTTTTGTCAGTAATTACAAAACAAATGAAAATATAAGTTGGGTGACCTGATAATTCATGATACAAACCTTATTTTTGTTATTTTTCAATACATGATTAAGTAACTTTTGTAACAGAGAAAAAAATATCAAATATACCTCTTTTAAAAAAAAAGAGATTCTGGGCAAACGGGACCAATTTAAGCCTCTTAACTTTCTCCGTAGATGAGTCTATACATACTCTTTAAAATTGTAGAAGGAATTTCTGAAATTATCGTTCCCAACTGAATTAAATAACAAAAACCATTTTGTCGTTTACGTCCTTTAAGGTAAGCAATCCTCGCCCCGCTCAGACGCCCAGTCCCCCGCTCAGTCCCGAAGCGCGCGTGCCCGGGTTTAGAACGATGCGTCGCCTTCGTCGTGTTTTTTTTGCTAGGATATCTTTGGTTAGACGGACTGAACGCTGTGTTAAAATTTGTCCATCTATTTTAATGGGAATTAATAATCATGTTAAGATTTGTTGCATGCAGCGTTGTTTTTAACATGGTTACACTGTGATGAACAGCTTTGATTTTCCCGCCTCGAAGTTATAACAAACTGGTTTGAATATGAAAAAAGATAAATGTGTATATATTGTATTGTAGACATAAAGTAGGATTTATATTACTAGCTTAGGACATGTGGCGCGTTTATGAGGTGACTATTATTCTTTGTCCGTTTCTGTCTTTAACATAGTCTACTTCAACGCTCAATTTCTAGTCTTTATGTATTGAATTCAAAAATTACGTTACAATATAGTTAAAAGATTTTTACGCATATATTTTGATCGTTTAGTTGTTAGTTTTATGATATTTGCATAATTTATCGATTATTTAGGTTTAATATCTAAAGACTTCTAATTTATTCCACTTTTAAATTTAAACAATTTATTTTATTTCTGTTACGTTTTCTAATATAATTTTGTAATCGATATTCTATCATTGATATGAGTTGTTTTTGTTTTATTTTATTCCCGATCCTGCACAGCACATTGTACATTGTGACTTAATAAATACCTACTTATAATATTATCCTGTACAGTAAGCAAGCTATAAACCTAGCCACTTAACACAATAAGGTAGATGACACCATATAACAATAATTCCAAGACACCAATCTCTAAAAAAAACCACTTTATTTTGGGCCTGAAAATCCGATTTATTTTCAATAAATTGCCAAATTCGTATTTAAATTGCTTTGAAATCAATAAATAGTTGAGTCATTGAGTTGACCAAACAGTGACGTCATAGTTTGCTAAATCTATTAAAGAACCACGTTTTGACAGCTCTTAAAAGTATCTCAATTTATTGGTGTGTCATCCACCTCATTGAGACCGTTCACTCACTTTTAATCTTTTGACCACCACGTCATCCAATGATGATAACACAGATGACAGATGTCAGATGACAGGGTGTAAGCGACCCCTTGGCGAAGCCGTCAACCAACCATTCTGTACAGTACATCAAACTGAGTAACCCTACGCAAATTTATTGCTAACGACTTTTTTTTTTGGGTTGAAATATCACGTTTTACGGTAAAACTCAATGTTACGCACTCAAAACATTGTGCTGATGGACGCATTTAATAGTAAACGGGCTATGGAAGTATTTAAAGTTATGCCCGTAGAAACTAGTATTTGAAAGAAAAAACTTGTGGAAAAATTGGAACTTTGACCGCCAATATCTCCGTAACTAGAAGGTTCCCAGGTATGGTCTAGAACAAAAAAATGATCGCAATGACGGGGAGAACAAGTGCGTTTCGGCTTCGTTATGGATCTATTTACACCCTTTTGATTTAAACGCTTGTCATCATGTGACGAAATATACACACATCAACACGGTCTAGGGATATTTTAAAAAAAGCGAATTACTATCAATGTGTTAATTATTTATATGACATGTATATATTTAAAAGATACGTTATTTAATATTCTACCATTTTTTAATAATGGTTAAGGTATAGATTAAAATTTCAGGATTTTATGGAAAAAAAATGAAGCATAGACGGAAACCGTATATGAATGAACTTTTAATTTGTGAGTAAAAACTGAAAAAAATAGAAAAATCATTTAATTTGTGTTTATAAACTTGAAGTTAGTAGTCTGAGAAAGCGCCCATGATGTTCATAACACATCGGCAACGATTCGGCATGCTCAGAACAAGGTTGTCAATGTCTTGCTGCGGAATATTGTCCCATGTCCTTCTGAGGTGCGCAAAAAGTTGATCTTCTGTAGCCAGATTTTCAGGAACTTCCTTCAGAGCTCTTCTTTGCAGCATATCCCACGCATGCTCAATGGGATTTAGATCTGGCGATTGAGCAGGCCAGTCTAAGGCCCTAACATTATGTGTATGTAACCAAGCTGCTACCGTTCTCGCCGTGTGTGCCCGGGCATTGTCGTGCATGAGCAGGAAATCTTGCCCCATTTGTGTTCTGTGGGGCAAGATTACGGGCCCCAGCACCTGTTGGACGTATCGTTCTGCCGTCATATTGCCCCGCACCCAAACGAGATCCGTCCGTCCTCCAAGACGAATTCCTGCCCAAACCATAATTGTTCCTCCTTGGTATGGGTGAACTTCCTGAGGGTTCTGGAGACGGCTCCATCGTCCAGGAACTCGCCAAACACGCGTCCTTCGTGAATCTGGATGGAAGCCGAACCTGGATTCATCCGTGAACAGCACATTGGACCATTGGTCACGGCCCCAGTCCACGTGGTTCCAAACCCATTCTAATCGTCGTCCACGATTGCCTCTCCGTAAAGGTGGGACCCGGAGTGGTCTACGAGAGCGTAGATTGCTTTCATGCAGTCGCCTTCTTACAGTTTGGTCACTCACAAGCACTTGGTGTTCCACTCGCAGCCTTTGGACCAATTGAGTCGCCGTTGCATTTGGTTGTGCTCGCGCAGTAATTTGCAAAAATCGGTCTTGTCTGGGGGTAGTGATGCGACTTGGCCCCCGGTGCCTCTCCGCTACTTCACCTGTGGCACGATAGCGTGTCCACAATCTTGAAATTACATTTTGATGGGTCCCTATGGCCTCAGCAACATTACGCTGAACAGATCCAGCTTCCAGCATTCCCACAGCTCGTAACATCTCCGCCCTCGTCAAATGTCGGCGTTGCATGGCTACAATACCTCAATTTTAACTTTATCTGTCGTTTAAAAATGAAAAAAAACTGTAACTAAACGTAATTCGTATTGTTTTCTAAATTTCGCACAAATGAAAATTCCCTCTCTTATACATCAAGACATTTTTATGCCACCGAAACAAAAGAATTTTCAAAAATTTGAATTTGGAATTAGTCTGAGATAAATTACAAACAAATCGGTGTATAAAAGGTTCCAATGCGGCCAGTACTTTTCGAGTTATTTAATTGAGTATGAAATATCCCTAGACCGTGTTGATGTGTGTATATTCCATTACACGTGAAACAAACAATATAAGTCGATGGTAAATGATATAGGTAACAAGTGTTTGAATTTTGAAAGTAATTAAAGATTCAGCCTCTGTGCACACTGTGCAGTAGTATTAGTAAGCCGCTGTTGGTTCTCAATGTTTCATTGTTGTAGCGAACAAAAGGTTTATTATATGTTAGACACAGTTTGAAATAGTTACGTACAATGAGCTCGGACGAAATCTCACAACCAATACGACTCTTTTTGCTTGCAGCGTTCGTAAGCCGCTGTTGGTTCTCAATGTTTCATTGTTGTAGCGGTCAAAAGGTTAATTATAATATATGTTAGACACAGTTTGAAATAGTTACGTACAATGAGCTCGGACGAAATCTCACAACCAATACGACTCTTTTTGCTTGCAGCGTTCGGCCGCTATTGCAGCGGCTCATCAACCAATAGCATCGCAGCATCTGATTCCTTGTTTTTGTTAATGAAAAAAAGGAACGAAAGAAAAAAAAGACCAACAATAGTTCTTCGTTAATTGTGGTAAACAGATGTGGAGATCGTATGCACGGGATTTTGTTTTAAAAATGAGCAATTTAGTCCGAGGTCATGGTACATATACGTAGGTACATAAGATTAAACAATAAGAACTACCTTCTTGCCTTCTGTGTATGGCCCGCACTCTGCGGCACTCGCTGTACTTACTTGTAGTAAACTGTCCTCCTTGTGGAAGCTATCTAATATTCTATCGCTATAGTAACTAGTAGTTTCACACATGACCAGAGGCCTCTCAACTTGTCATCTCATAATTATTTATAGGAAACCGTTACATACGAACACTGCCGAATATCAACTGAACAATAAGTAGTAACGAGGCTCGATCTAGACTGAGTTAGCCATGCACATAGTTGTATATGACAACGTTTTATTAATTAATTTAGTTGATAATTATTCAGGAATCGTTAAGTCTATCACTTAAGATATATATACTACGTGCCTAGCCTTAAAATCAGCCTGAGACATCCGTTCTTCGATATACGCCCGTTATACAAATTCGCAATGTTTTGTTCGGAGTTATAATCAGCTAGGACGCTAGGTTAGATGTAGGTAAGTTATCTCATAGGTGAGTTTGGTGTCCTTAGTTTCAAGTAGAATATCTCACGATAAAGATTAGTATAGAATGGTGGGGTCGGTACGATAGGGTCCATACACGGCGTAGCTTCACTGGGCACCAAACTCCTAGGAGAACGGGTCGGTGGTACCTCGGACGTCTTCGAATATGTTTCACCCTGTACAATCAGTTCTAACATTTTGTTTGAAGATCACTTTTTGAACGAATCGGCCTGATGTAAACTTTGATAATATTTTCTTACAATGTAATCCCAATACTCTTCACTTAGATATTTTGAGCAAATATTAGGGAGTAACATTTTGCATCTAATCTAAAAACGTCCTATGTTTAGGAGCGCCACTGTAAAGGGGTTTTGGCCTGTAATGTAACAGTTCAGATTCAAGCGTTATGTTAGGATAAGTTAGTTTAGTTACTACATCACTAAGTAAGGAAAACCGAACTAACAGTGCGTAACCTGTAACGATACAATTTGTAACATCGACTTGTTGCATTACAGGCGAATGGTCCTGATGATGGAGCGCCTTGTGTATGATATTCATTTGGACCTTACGTTTGATTTGAGGTGTCCGAGAGGGCCTATCGCTCACAATGAGCTCACCGCAGGACTTAATGATAGAATTTAACACGTAATGCTATTTTTGTACATAGGGAAGATAACGAACCAAAAAATGATATTTTCGAAAAAAAATCGGGCAAAAATGCGAATTTCGGTCCAGACAAATTAAATTATGAATTTCGCTTAGAATGGCGTATCGTATTTATCACAAAAACAATGTTTTGACGGCGTATTTATTGGACTTATTTGAGAAAAGTTAATGAGGTATTCGAGTTGAGCTAAACTCGTCGGCATTGATTCGCACCAATTTCATTCAGTAGGTGTTTTTGTTAGATAGGGCCAGCACCGCGGGGAAGCCGTGGCTTGGTTTCATCCGTATATATAATCGACGCCGACAGTATAGCTCCACTCGTAACAAGTCCAAATCCAGTGTCATTGATGGAGAGACTGGGTCACAAAACCAAATCTTGGTTGTTTTCTTCTTCCAACAACTTCGCTCAAGTGTTATTCTAAACATTTTCTAGACGTTTTTGCAAAATATAATTGTGGTGTAAAATTGTTCACATTATTATTGTGTAGCTTCAAAAAGCCAGTCCGTTCCAACACACGTCTGGATTCATTTCTTATTGATGTTTATGTAGTAGATACATAGATAGGTGTCGTAGTATTCAAATGTTTGTATAAAATACGGTATTCGGCTCAAGCCACTTTAATGGTAAGCAGATAAAATATATAGTTATTAACAAAATTTTCTCACTCGGAATTTTGGTTTATGGTTTTTATTAATATGAGTCTCTTTGGTATGTCTTCTGGTCTATTGGTATTAAGATTTGGTATAACTTCTACCTGTCTTCGTCTGTTTTTGAATGAGAGATGTTTCCTGAGCTGAGGGGATAACTTGTAGTTTGATGGTTTCTACCTATACCGACATTGTACGAAGGAAGCTAAGACGCATAGGTACCTAAGTAAGGAGAGCGAGAGTTGCCTGATGAGACGAGAATATGATAAAGCAACTAAGTGCAGTTAATCAGTTCCAACAATGTCTTTATTATCCATATCTCTCATTCAAATAACATGAGGATAGGTCAATGTAAGACCTGATCTTAGACTTAATCTGTGCAGTATTCGATAGATATAAATATAAACTAGGAGTAGTTGTTTTTCTGCATTAAAGTTGTTAAATGCTGAAATTATCAAAATTGTGAGATGTGGCGAATCCCAAAATTGTATTTACAGATATGAAGTACAATATTTTTAGTGTACCTACCTACATTAACAGAATAATACTATCCCTACTAGTTTTGTCCGATCATTCCCACTAGTTCTACGGTAGAACTAGTGGGATTTTAACCACTAGTGATTCTGGCCTCCTAGTAGTTGTGTGACTTTACTATCCTTGCTACTTATCTCCTACTTGTCTATGCGAATTTTCTACTACGTATTGTAATCTTCGAGTGTAAGCTCGCACACAAACTAAGGCTATTCGTGCCAATATTCTACTAGCAAACTCAAAGCGGGGTAAATTCGCATAGTAGTGCGAGTTTTGCACAGTGTGAATGTACGACCTACGCCAAAACGTACTAGTGAGAACAAACACCTCATTAGTTTTGTGTATTAGTGTAACAGTAGAACCAATGGGACTTTTTCTTCCCACTATTTCTACGATTTTTTACCACCTTAAATCGTAGGACTATAGTGGGATAAAATATTCCCATTACTTCTACCGTAGAACTGTGTAGTAGAACTAGTGGGAATGATCCGTTCTGTCATCCAATGCTCGCCCATAGTAGTTGAGCATAAAGAGGAATACAAGGGAACATACCCACCAATCAGAATAAGTATTAGTTTACCTATGTTTGTATCTATCGAATCCTCATTGCATATACCTACCCCCTGACTTTTAATTTCAAGGCAAGTGTCTCGTGGAGCAAAGTATTCGGAACAAAATTAGGAATGTAAATTGTGTCGATGCGCATTTAGTAAGGTAAGATAAAGAATTTGTGGTGCATTTATTAGCAGAATAACTTTACGAGTCTTTATTAGAATAGTATGGGTTTGTGATGGTGAGATTAAAATTATTGATTACCGATAGAGTAGGTATAATACCTTTCATGTCAACATCATTTCTGAAGTTTTCAAGTTGCGTCCCTTAGATCCTGGTATTTGAAACTAAACCTTAAATCTCAGGTATAGTTAAAGGTATGTTTTTATGGACTCTATCAAGTTATTCTGTTAACTAGATTATGAATGAAAGTGTGGTCTAATAATTGGTCTCTTAGAAAATGTCAGAAGACGATAATAAAGGTAGGCATAACGTGAACGATGTAAGTAATAATAGATATTTTTGGACTAAACGTCCCATCTTGCCAAAACTGTAATGTAAGATCGTTATTTTGAATAAATAATTTGTTGTCATCTCACACAAAACGGGTTTTATTTCATTAATGTTTTCCTGTTTCGTGTCCCAGAAATAATAGTACTGTAAGTATAATTATGTAAGTACGGTTTTTTCCGTTCACCGCTAAGTACACAGAATTCATCAAAAACAAAACTGGTTTAATTTTGGTAAATTTCCATTTCAGTGTTTGTTAAATTAACTTTATTATGATGTATGAGAGTAGCGGTGATATAACTACCGGTATCACTGTTGTTGGGAGGGTACAAGTGCGTAGCACGTGCAGTGTTGCGCAGGACTAGCCGCTCCGAGCGAGTGGTGCGAGTAATCGCCCGTCGCACTCGCACACTCGCTCATAGCCCAGCTACAAAACTATCGGAACTACATACTCGCTTCACGCTGCTCGCCAACGCGTGTCTAGTTTCCAGCTCTACGCTTCTCGCTCATCGTTTGCGGTGGGACAACTGCCTAATGTCCCATGTAATAGGGGGCAAGCCTATTGCCATCAACCGGGTACAAATCCAGACTCCGTGGCTGATACTGGGAAATTCCTGACGGAAAAGCCCAATATCACTTTACCCGATCTGGTAATCGAACCCATCATGCTCAGCAGTCGCGTTTGCAGCCACTAGACCAACGAGGCAGTCTCAATAATAATACAAAAAATTAAATAATCTTACCAAGCGTTTTCGATAAAATGTATCGATAATTTGATGCCATCCTAAACTGTAGCACCCCTAACATAGGTGGTTACTAGTGCGATCTACCGTGTAATAGAAGCGTTTTACCTACCAATAAAACGCATATTAATTTACCTACCTACCTTATTCGAAGCTTATTTAATTTGAGATAGGCACTACGTTTCTCGCCATCTATATCCGTCTTTTTCTTTCTGTATCCGTCCCTTTCTAACCCCACCACCTGGCAGAGTGGGGGCGCACTGAATGAGTCGCCATCATTTTGCCTCATTGAGTCGAAAATCACCAGGCAGACTTTAAAACATAAGCTTCGAATAAGGTAAGTAAATTAATATGCGTTTTATTGGTAGGTAAAACGCTTCTATTAATTTGACTTGACCGTTATTCGAAGCTTATTTAATTTGAGACCTGTTTGTTATCGCCTGGTGGTGGTGAGTAGCGACACAGACGCCAATGTGAATGACTTGATAAATGTTAAAACTGGTTATATTGACCGTTTGTATGAAATAAAAGCATCTTGGATTTTGCCTTTTTATTAAAGAAACTAAAAAATCGCTTATTTGTGTTAACATGATTTTGATTTAATTAAGTAATTGTTTCAACTTAATTCTAACTAACAACTGAATAATTGATTAATCACAATGTCAGAATCAACATTAGATCAACAACATCACTCAACAGGATTAAATAACATTGTTATAGATGTACTTGAAGATGAGGGTAGAACTGTCCGTTTATAGAATTTACAAAAAGTATTTTGGGACTTCCAATTTGCTCTCGCGAGAATGTCTTCTAACGGGAAATTGTCTAGCCAGTTTTTTGAGGCAACGGCAGAGCGGAACTCCCAGGTGTTGCAGTTGTACACGCATCTTTAAGTAGAGTCCTAATCCACCCTGATATGATTGTCTTTGAAGCGGCTTTTGCTTCACCTCTTGTGGAAATGAACAGGTTATGAATCTTAGCCGAATCTCTGCGAATTTTTAACAATTCAATTGTTCTATTAATCCAATAAACTGGATCCAAATTATTACTATCTAGATTAGTAAACAATTTCCAACCCGATTGCCTGTGATCCGAAGAATCAGTCTTTGAACCAAAAACAGGCCACAAGGTGATAGAGTTACTACTTTGAATAGCAATGCTCCGAATCAGTTCTTAATAAAGTCAAATCGTGAATTCTCCGACCTGAGCATAAGAGTAATAATGTTGCAGTGTGTCTTTGTACTTGAAAAATATTGTCGTGTGTTAAATTATAACGATTTAGGTATGCAGCTAAGCTATCTATGTTCCAAATCGGTGGTTTAGATTTAACTGGTTTCTCTAATGCTATGGATTTTAAAACCTGTTTTACTAAAATATGAGAACTAATTTGGCCAGCAATGTCTGGATTGCAAAGAGTAGAAATTACAGATTTGTGCAACAGAATCGTATTATATGATAAATTATTAACCAGATGAAGGTCCGACAGGAATCTGGCTACTTCTCTACCGCTAGGATTATGAGGATTAATTTGGTGTTGTTCAGACCAGATTAACCATTTTTTCCAAGCAACATCAAAGTTTTTAGTGTGGAAGGCCGCCAAGACTTCTTCAGTAGTTTATTTGGTTATCATTCCAATCTTTTAGGGTCTCTGCCCACCCCCACATTTCCATACTTCGAGAATCATGTCCTGTGTCCTCGGAGGTGGGAGACCTGTCAACACGTCTATTAAGACTTGATTGAGATTCCGAAGTGTGAATGGGGCTGCCAACGCTCGGGCCTTCAGATCTGCCCGCCAATATACTCGATCCCAATGCGGAACTACTAGCAAGTATATCCCGTGAGCACTGTTCAAATGGGATAGCACTTTGGGAATCGAATATGGTGGCGGGAAAATCCACGCCAGTTGAAAATTCCACTGTCGGGAGAACGCATCGTGAAACAACGCTTGGTGATCGTTCAGATCCAGAGACGCATAATTCACTACGACGTGTGCTCGACTGGAGGCAAAGAGGTCTATCAGGGGGATGCCCCATTAGGAAAACACTTTCTCTGTGGCTTTGGCTAAGAGATGCCATTCCGGATTGACCCGAAGTCTCGACAAATGGTCCGCATGACCGTTGTACATCCCGGGAATATGAAAAATATTCACGTGAATTTGGTATTCTTCCAGAATTTGAAAAACTTGGTATGTTAGATCCATCAGTGGTGTGGATCTCGTGCCCCCTTCGTGTCGGAGATATGCGATAACAGTTTTGTTGTCGCACTGAATTAATACTGTACTCCGGAGCAGGAGCTGACACTGATCTTGTAACACTTTTAGGATGGCAAGCATTTCTTTCTGGTTGCAGTGCAACTGTTTTTCGTGATCTGCCCACAACCCTGTCAACGACAGATTGTCTAATCGAGCTCCCCATGCTATGTCGGAGGCATCGGTTGTTAGGTAATGGGTTGGCGGGGGTACATGAATGGCTGAAGGGCGTTTGCAGTTCTGAAGCCACCATATTATGTTGTCCCTGGCTTGGATAGGAATCAGATGCCATTTCTGGTCTGATCTCAACATTTTGTTGAGGAGGTCCAATAAAGGCCGATAATTGAGTCGGCCCCTTGGGACAGTAAAACTCGCAAAATTCAGAAGTCCGACCAGACTCTGAACATCCTTGAGCATTGTAAGCTCCTTGTCTAGCATTTGGGACAGCTTGGCAATCAGCGACGTCAGTTTCTCCTGGGGGAGTTGCTTCTGATTTGTCCAGGCATTCCACTGAACGCCCAGATACGCCAATGTTTTTGACGGAGTCAACACGGATTTCTCGTATTTTATGATCCAGCCTAACGTCTTGAGAGTCTGGATGACAATATTTACATGTTCCCTTAGGCTTTCCTCGCGTTGATGAGCAATCAGGAAGTCGTCCAAATACACCAGTATTCGTATTCCTCGTTTTCTGAGCATTTGGGCAATCCAATTCGTCACTGATGTGAAAGTCTTGGGTGCAGTACTTAGACCAAAGGGTAAACATGTCATTTCCAATAGCTCTTTTCGATAGACTAGGCGCAGGAATATCAGAATACCAGCGCTGTGACGTTTTTTTTTAAATGTTACATGTTAATAAAATACAAAATACTTATGTTTTTATTACTTCGCAACCTCAGGGCGGTTTGTGATAACACTCATAATAGGAAATCACAAAGAGGACTACAAGCGATATTACACTTCAAATAGTATTTTATTTTATTTGTAAGAGGACTTTAAGGTTATTTACCCTTACAGCGCGCCATTGTAAGTCACTTGTAAGTTTATTTGTCATTATAAAAGCATCAGCAAGAGTCTTGTAAGTTTGGAAATACACTTCGCGAGACCATTACAAGGCAATTGCAAGGGTGAATACACTTATAAAGTGCGCCCAAATCCATACTTATAAGTGTCTATAAGTCTGATTTAAGACTGAAAAAAATATGGTCTTGGGATATTTGTAAGATTATTTTTTGCTAGCTGCATGTCAATATTTTCGACGTTTGACGTCTCTATTGTTATTGGGCGGAGACGGTGCTCGTTTCTGCCCAGATTTGGATTGATTTCGGTGCTTGGGTTGATTTCTCGATGAACCTCGTCCACGAAAAAGCCCCCGATTATTCGGTGCGCCCGAATGAGAGCCATGTCCATGATAGTGAGAGATAAAACCACCCTGCGAGGGTGGTGCAGTTTGACAACAGCCTTGCACATAGCATGACCCATGTTGACAACCCTGCGAGGGTCTTTTTCGGGTTGCGTACTCCTGCGAGGAGACGTTAGTTTTGTGTGTCTCTACCTGCGAGGTAGAGTTGATAGACTTCTTTAGCGGCCAAAAACATTTTCCCACTCCACCCGCTTTTTCTAACGCGACTGTAAATTTTTCTGCGTTGAACAAGTTTGTGCATGTAGGAGGAATCTTCCTAAGCGTAGATTTCACAAATGGGTCCTTTACCTGTTTGATTACACAGTCTCGGCGCATTTGCAATATCTCTGCGCGATGGCCACAAACAAGCTGTAACCAATCTGAGGAGGTTGTTTGAAAATCACCGCAATTTATATGTTCTGTTAACTTATTATTAATAACCTCATAATCTGGGGTTAAATCTTTAGACCACTGGGCAAAATCAAGCAGTACTTTCTGAAGCGACTCCTTTTGCTTTAAAATGCACATTGTTAAGGCTGCAAAGGCTTTATCAGCGGGGAGACTGGAAGGCTGCAACTTCTTCATTTATCTCAATATCCGTAAAACCTGGTTTCTGATTATACGCTTTTTGAGTTTCGGAATATCTGATTTCGTTCCAATTACTAGTATCCCAATGTTGAAGATCACATAGCAGTTTTAAATGGAGTTCAGAACTCTTGGGCATAGAAGGTTCTTTTAATTTAGTTTGAATATTAAAAATAACTTCATTAGGCGCGTCGTTAATCGACGCGTTATCATCTAAATCTTCGCTCATTATCACGAGCATATAAAGATTTACGAAGATCACGTATCTCCTTTGATAATTTTCGATACTCCTGTTTCGAATGTCTTCCTTTTCTCCCCCTCTTCTTTTTTCATGACGGCTCCATCGACGCTTTGGGGAACTTGATGAAGACGAAGATGAACTGCTGTGGGAACTATTACTGCTTAGACTTGAGCTCCTAGACCCTAACTTACGCTGCATACCAGATGGTCCTGGTAATGGTTCGGTCACTTCATTTTGTACATAATTATTACCATCAGCCATTCTAAAACAGGAAGGAGGCTTTAGAACAACACTAACGGTATAAGCCGTTAAAAATAAAAGTTCAAATAAAAGCTCAAATAAAAAGTGGGTATGTGACTACACAAAAATATACGCTCTAAAAAGCCAACGAAAACATTTAAAATCATATACGAACGGAAAAATAAACCGTTAATAAAAAACATGTGACTACACACTGAGTATGGTCACAGTATTTATCTATATCTATCTATATACATATAATAAAACAGTAAAAAAACTGTGTCTGTACGTTGAATATATTAAAAAAGAAATAATTGAGGGGGGTTTAGAAACAGCAATAGAGCAAGAATCCAAAAAAAAAAATCTGTCTGTTTGTCTGTGTGTCTGTTTGTCTGTGGGTCTGTTTGTTTGTACACGCTAATCTTCGGAACTACTGGACGGATTTCAATGATTTTTTTGTTGTTGTATAGGTATTAAGTCTGGGCAAGATATAGGCTATAATTTATCTTGGAAACTTGAACACCTGATGCAGAACCACAAGCGACTAGCTGAACTATAAGAGATACAAAAATGGTACCATAGCAAAAATTGTTCCACGTGATGGGCATTTTCTGCTGAGAGAATAAATTTGAAGATCTGGAACACCTGATGTGGAACTCCAAGAGCCCAGCTACACTAACATATAGTATATAGGAATGACGTTTTAGCAAAAGTTGTTCAATCTGATGAGCACTCTCTGTTGACTTATAAAAATCGAAGATCTGGAACACCTGTTGTGGAACTCCAAGAGCCCAGCTATGCCATAACACATATAGGAATGACGTCTTAGCAAAAGTTGTTCGGTCTGATGGGCATTTCCTGTTGACTTTTATCTTGGAAACAAACACCTGATGCAGAACCGCAACAGACCAGCTGAACTATAAGAGATACAAAAATGGTACCATAGCAAAATTTGTTCCACGTGATGAGCATTTTCTGTTGAAGGTCTGGAACACCTGATGTGGAACTTTAAGAGCCCAGCTACACTATAACATACATATAGGAATGAAGTTTTAGCAAAAGTTGTTCAATCTGATGAGCACTCCCTGTTGACTTATAAAAATCGAAGATCTGGAACACCTGCTCTGGAACTCCAAGAGCCCAGCTACACCATAACACATAGGAATGACGTCTCAGCAAGTGTTTTTTGCTCTGATGGGCATTTCCTGTTGACTTATAAAAATGTTTGGTCTGATGGGTATTTCCTGTTGACTTACAAAAATGAAAGATCTGGAACGTCTCGAATCGTCTCGCGCATCCCGTTGTATTCCCGTCCCCGGGCTCTTAAATTTCGACATCAGACGTTTCAGGTCTTCGATTTTGATGACCCCGCTGTCGCTGGCATAAGCAACAGAATCCGCGTACGAAGTCGCGGGCAGAAGCTAGTCTATACTAATATTATAAAGCTGCAGTGTTTGTTTGTTTGTTTGAACGCGCTAATCTCTGAAACTACTGGTCCGATTTGAATGATTCTTTCAGTGTTGGGTAGTCCATTTATCGAGGAAGGCTATAGGCTAGGCTATATAACATCACGCTGCGATCAAAAGGAGCGGAGCATAAATGAAAAATATTGCAAAAACGGGGAAAAATATATTCCTTTTGTGAGCTGTTTCTCTTTTATGTGACGCAGACGAAGTTGCGTGGGTCAGCTAGTCTTGTATAAAACTATACAGTATAGATTGTAGGTATGATTGTACTCTACTTAGTGTACATCACTGCGTTTTAACAACAGAAAATTACTCACGTGTAGTTTTGTGGGTATTTTTAATTAGCACCACACTATCACTGTTATGCACCACACGTAAGACGCAAAAACAATTTTTCGAAATTCTAAAATTGAATAGGTAGACTTATTATTTTTAAAATAAATTTCAATATTGTGGTAACGTGGTAACGTTATTGTTAACACAACCGTACGCGGCGGGAAACAAGACGCCAATGTAATGATTTGGTAAAATAATAGTAAATAATTGTACTTCTTCCCACAACCGACCGATGACGCTAGTGGGTGCATGAATAAAATACATCTATTTTAGTTATTAGTTCTAGTTATATAGGTTTTAAGTTTGTATCTAGTTTACAATTACTAAATCATTATTAGTTAAATTAAAACATGTGTGTGGGGGCAAATTAATTGATTGTTCTGGACGGGCATTATTTGAGTCCATCGACACGTAAAGAAGAAGATGAAGAATTGATTCCCATGTTAATGTATTGTGGAAGCTGCAGAAGATTGTAAAAATGTACTTGCATAATTGCATTGTATAGATTTCAGTTCTTAGTATTATGATTATGTAATTGCATAGCACATGTGTGAGTACTTTGCACTTTCTGCCACCATTTACATTTATTTATCTTTCATTGATTTGAATATGCCTTGGTGGCTGAGAGAATGTCATGGTGTGGCTGACTCTGGCAGAGCCACCATCAGGGAATTTAATTTTGATAACACAAAAATTTAGTCGCTAATTAGTCGAAATTAGTCGCCAAATATCAGATTTGGTCGGTCACTGGTTCAAAAGATATAAGGGCTTATTGGTGGCCCTGCTGGAGAGAGCCTACCCCAGCAGAGCCACATTAATAACTCAAAAACTAGGGCACCTAGCGAAGATCTGTTTTCTCCCATATTTACTCGCTAATTAGTCGAAATTAGTCGCCAAATATCAGAATTGGTCGGTCACTGGTTCAAAAGATATAAGGGTTTATAGGTGGCCCTGCTGGAGAGAGCTTACCCCAGCAGGGCCACATTTATATCTCAAAAACTAGGGCACCTATCGAAGATTTGTTTTCTCCCATATTTACTCGCTAATTAGTCGAAATTAGTCGCCGAGTTACAGATTTAATCGGGTCCTAGTTCAGAAGATATAATGAGTTCAATTATTAAGGTATAGTCCAAGAGCTAGATCGAACAGTTCACGAAAAATTGCCAAGAAAAAATATTTCTATTAATATGGTGTAATATACTTCTAGTTTTATCGGTCTAAAGTCCTTAGAAATGACCGAGAGAGATAAATTCTCTATTAGATACATGTTTAATGTTTTTAATTATTAAGTTAGAGTGGCTTAAACTTCTTTGAAACCATTAAACCTTGCTCTTGGTCTATTTAGTGTCAAGATGTACAGTCGCATGCAACTGTTTTACTAATTTACAATGTTGAGCTCTAATTTACGTTAGAATAATAAATACGTTAAAATTATCGTACCTATCTTTAGTAAAATGTAATACTTAAACGTTGAAAACGTATTGTAAGTATGTAGGTAAGTATCAACCCATTGCTTGAAATACATTACAAAAAAATACATACTTAAATCAAAGATGTAAATACTTACTATACCTACCTACCTAATATGAGCATTAATTTACCTATTTTTTTTTTTATACTTTGAGCGGCGCGAACACCGCCGACGCGCCGCGCCGGTGCTCGCTCTGGGGGTCTAAAATGGCCGCTTTAGCAGAATCGTAATATGAATCATGTTAAAAATTTAAAATTCTTAAAATGGACTTTATAATCGTAGTCATAAAGTCCATTTTAAGAATTTAAATTTTTTAACGTTATTCATGCTAAGATTCTGCGTGCTGCTATAGCGGCATTTTAGACCCGCTGTTCCCCGTTTTTGTATAATTTTCGGAATAGGTACCTAAAGATAACAACATTCGAGTTCCTAACTACTTATTCTTTAAGTTCCACTTTAAACTGGCCGACTTTAACTTAGGTACGTCACGGGCAACTCGTTCTAAGTAGCTCGTCTGTACACGCGCATCTATCTCTTTCTTACTTACCGTGTAAATGTAACGGAGCGCAGCGATCTATCTGCCAGCAACTAAATGCAAACATTTTGTTCGATACCTAAATAATTACATATATTTATTGTAGATCTTGTTTTTAGGTAATGAATACTGCTTTCCTTTGGTGGGTTGAAGTTATAGAATTCCTCCAGACGTCGTATAGATACACCTGTCTAAAAACTACTTTAAGTATTTTGTACTTGGTTGTACCACTGTATGGGGAAATTGAATTCTTTAATATCTTTTTAATGACACACCGACTGAATCTGTAACTTGGCGACTAATTTCGACTAATTAGCGAGTAAATATAGGAGAAAACAGACCTTCGCTAGGTGCCCTAGTTTTTGAGATATAAATGTGGCCCTGCTAGGGTAAGCTCTCTCCAGCAGGGCCACATATAAACCCTTATATCTTTTGAACCAGTGACCGACCAGTTCTAATATTTGGCGACTAATTTCGACTAATTAGCGAGTAAATATGGGAGAAAACAGATCTTCGCTAGGTGCCCTAGTTTTTGAGTTATTAATGTGGCTCTGCTGGGGTAGGCTCTCTCCAGCAGAACCACCAATAAGCCCATATATCTTTTGAACTAGTGACCGACCAAATCTGATATTTGGCGACTTATTTCGACTAATTAGCGACTACATTTTTGTGTTATCAAAATTAAAATCCCTGATGGTGTCTCTGCCAGAGTCAGCCACACAATGTCATGCTCACTTAAATGTCTCGCTGATGGTGGCGGGTGTGTCGGGTCATTTAGTTCCCTTCAATATGGTTGAGTTGAATGGCGCCGGTTCATGCGTCATGTTTGTGAACGGGCGCTGTCAGTTGGGACTGGTCATCTCTTAGCTGCCAAGGTTCATTTTAATTACTTTATTCATAAATTGTTGATCTAATCTTTTACTCTGGACGCTCTTTGTGTGCACGTCTTACTACATCGTTCTCACATATATGTATACGTATAATCTCAAAGTTAATGATGTAACCAAGATTTTGTAACAATATTTTGATTTTAAAAGAGTGTCCATGGAGTTTCTTGCCCGTTCTTCTCCATAGAGATCTACGCTAGGGAATGGGCAACTACAGTACTTTCTCAAGTTATTATGCCTTGTGACTGGGACTGTAGCTTCGATTTTCTTTTTTGTATTTTTGACATTCAAATGGTCTAATTGAAATAAATGCTTTGAGTTTGAGTTTGAGACAGGCGCATTACTTTGTGTAATTTATTTCATCACCACTGCTCTCAAAACGGTGAAGGAAAACATCGTGAGGAAACCGCCATGTCCTAGAACCAAAAATTCGAAGACATGTGACATCATACCAATCCGCACTGGGCCCGCGTGGTAGATTATAGCCCATTTCCTCTCATTGAGAGGAGGTCGTGTCCCAGCAGTGGGAACATTATAGGCTGATGATGATGATTCGATCTATGACTGTGGACGGGGTAAAAGGAAGGTACCTAAGGATCGTAGCAGTTATCCATTCAGCATTTCATCGAGCAGTTCCGATTATTCCCACCGTCCACCCCTGCTTGTCCACCCCGTGTGGACAGTCCCAAAACTTTTAAAAATAATTCCCATTGTCTCCGGGGGCTGGCCAGTGAGAATCATTATTAAAATTCGCTGGTGGACACGGCTACAACTTTTTCAAACATTTACAATGTCATTATTAAAACCAAACCTCTTTGTCCAACCTTGGCTGATAGACATTTATTTTGCAACTAGCTTTCGCCCGCGGCTTCGCTCGCGTTAATTTAGAATTTGACAATCAATTCGGGTTGTACTCTATTTGTTGTATGGCCGTTGCAGTCATGGGCTCAGAACGAAACATTATTCTAGGACGCTCCTATGTAGGATGTTGTATGTCCTTCTATTTGGCGCTAATACGTATAAATGCTGGACATTGGACACACGCGAACGTGCTACATATAGCTGGCCATGGGAAAAGCATGGCTTTCCCAAATTCACCCCCGCTACCTGCAATATTCGAGTTCAAGTTCGTCACATGGACGGTATATATACGACCAAGAGCGTCCGATGATTTTAGCCCAGGCCAATCTTCAACAGGCGTACCTTGAACGGGTCTTTTTTACTCGCTTCTTGAGGTGTTTCATATATAACAACAGGGGTCTCGAAAAAGGCGGTTAAAGTGGTTTTAGGAGGTGATGAAATCCTTATCTGATAATTACGTTCATTAAAGAAAACACGCTGTCCATTTACTAAGTGTTCGGCAACGGCTTTCACCCGCGGCTTTGCTCGCGTTAATTTTGAATTTGATAATCAATTCGGGTTGTACTCTGTTGTATGGCCGTTGTAGTCATGGGCTCAGAACGAAACATTATTGTAGAACAGCTGTCTTGACCGTAGAAGAAGGTTAAAATCAGTTATTCAAAGCATCATGTGGTAGGCGTAAAAATCCATACATGAAACTTTCTTATTGGGAACTGGCTGTTTCGTAGGTAGTGGGATTAATGAGTGGTATATCAAAACAGTATCCCGAATTCCCGACAGTCCTTTGCTAAAAATTAACGGATACTATGCAAAGCATCGTAGAACTTATAAGTATCGACTCCGCGTGTTTCAGTGTTCGTAGTTTGTTACACTATTTCTCGTGAAGAGCCTTAGGCCGCCACTCACTACGACAACAGCAACTTCATTAATTGTCGGTGCATTAAAGCGCCTCTCATGTTCGCCACGTGCAGTTCGATCAGCATCGATAATGATCTTATAATTTTCTTGAGGCCAGTTTTAAAGGTATTTATCAATAGATTTTGGTTATGTAACATAACCGGTAATAAAGGTTATTTATGTTAAACTCGTAGTTAGGAGGATGAAAAAGCGGTCTAGACTCACAAAATGGGGTACAAAAGGTACCTACTTCAATATAAAAAAAACTCAAATCACACTACAAAAGTTTTTCTATAGGTAATAATTTAATTCAATCGTGATACGTAAGACGCAGGTGGCGCCACCAATTACCAAAAGCACGTCATTGTTGTTTTCCTCGGGAACAGTACTTTTTTTCGGGATGAAAGGTACCCTATGTCCGTTACTGTACACCTGAAAATGTATTTGCAAAATTTCAGGATGATCGGTTTAGTGGGTTAAGCGTGAAGAGGTAACAAACAAACTTACTTTCACATAATTATAATATGAATAAAGTAAAGTAATGGAATATCCATTACTTTAGTATGGAAGTATGGATTAATTAATTAATTAAAGTATGGATTATTACTTTATTATCCAAATTTTATTGCACTTTGTAGCTAGCGTATAGCTTGGTTTGGTGGGTTTCAAATTGAAAATAACCAAAAAAAAAACCCGCAGACCCGAAACGGGAAACCGAAAATTTGAAACCCGCTATTTTTTTTAAATGCGTTCTGAAACTACACTCGCGGTATTCTGTCTCAATATTAAAGATTGTTAAAACCATAAATAAATAAGTAGATACATGATAAACTTCGTATTGTTTTTCTTCAACATTCTTCATCTTGATTTAATTATAAAAAATATAATTCGATTATAACATTTTTTTTATTTAAAACCTAAACACGTGATTACAATTTACGGTTATCGATTTACAATAACGGTATCCGGACTAGGGCATTGAAAACTGGTATTTATAAGAACCGGTTTTTCTGTTTCGGGTTTTTGTTCCAAAACCGGGTACCCCGGTTTTTCGGGTATTTTTGGATTTTTTCATTTACAAAATGCTCTTGCTCTATTTAATAATGAACAATAACAAAGGTTATAATATTGACCAGGCGCTCGACCAAATGACCGAAATCTTCAGGGAGGAAGCTCTAGACGCGTTTTTGAAAAATGCGGCGTACGGGCAGGAAGTCCAAACTTTTGCAGTAGACTCTGGAGCTTATGACGAAACGACGTCATCACCCCAACCCCACTCATCACTTCGACAGAACTACTGGCACTCAACAAAATAATTAGAAAATTGGTAAGACACGATCTTCGATGCTCCAGCACACGCTCAATAGAAAAATCAATTGAGCAAAACTGGGGGTCGAATGTGTCCGTCTTATTACTTGGGAGAAGCCACCTGACGAAGTTGACTAAATCTTGTGGGGAATAGGAATATCGTCGTTTCGAAGCCTCCTCCTAGTTCCTTTGGAAGTTAAAAACTTATACGGCCAGTTTTACGCATCGTATGCATCTGGACCTGATCCTGAAAATGAGAATTCCAGAGCAACCTTAACCCGCCATTTCACAGAAGACCTGCCGGGAGTCATCCAAGATGAAATTGAGGCAGCTCTTAGGCAGCTGAAGAATCGAAAAGCCCCTGATGAGGATGGGATAACGACTGAGTTTCTGAAAGCGGAAGGAAATCCTCTATTAAGAGAGAGTTTCCTATCAGTCCTGTTCTCTGGGAAAACTGAAGAAGCGTGGAGAAGGAGCGTGGTCGTTCTTTTATTTAAAAAGGGGAACAAGACTATTTCAAGAATTAGATATCCATTTCGCTCCTTAGCCACGTGTTCAAGCTGGTTTAAAGAGACGTCACGAATCGTCTAGCGCGATAGCTCATCGACTTTCTGCCAACGGAGCAAGCCGAGCAGGATACAGCACCCTAGACCACATCCACACAGTGCGGCAGATTATACAGTCCGAAGAATAATTGGCCTCTGTGTCTTGCATTTTTGGACTATGAGAAGGCTATCGATTCTATCGAATCCTGGTCAGTCCTGGAGTCTCTGCAGCGGTGCCAAGTAGAGTAGCGATACATCTAAGTGCTGAGAACCAGCAAATATAGCACATCCCATTGCGTCGGGGGCTGAGGCAAGGGTACGTAATTCCCCCGAAATTGTTCACCAACACACTGGAGGATGTATTTAAGACACTGAACTGGGAAGAACGTGGCATTAATATCAACGCCGACCACATCTCACACTTGAGATTTGTAGATGATATCGTCATATTGGCTGTATCGCTGCACGAAGCAAATACTGGATGGCCTAGTAGATTCTTCAATACGCATTGGTCTCAGGGTGAACTTAGACAAAACCCAAATTATATTCTACCAACACTTCACCCCAGAATTTGTTGTTGTGGTCCTCTCGAGGTTGTTCAAGAACATATTTACGTCGGAAAAACTGTACAGTGTAGTAAAAACAACTTTGAGAGGAAGGCTACCAAAAGAATCCAGCTGGGCTGGGCTGCATTTGGAAAACTTCTTCGGATCTTGTTGCGTATTCTACAGTGCCTAAAGACTAAGGTCTTCAACGAGTGCGTTCTGCCTGTTATGACTTACGGGGCCAAAACGTGGACACTCACGCTACGGCTGGTCCATAAATTCAAGGTCGCTTAGTGAGCTATGAAGCGGACTATGCTTGAAGTCTTCCTGAGGGATCGCATCGAGAAAGAGGTGATCAGATACTTTTGTTTAAAAAAAAATACAAATGTTAAATTAAGTATCTCAGAAGAATAAATACACAATAAATTTAAGACAAAAAATATACAACGGGTACTTTCGAATAAGAATTTTACCAATTCCACAACCCAAGAAACCTTGTAGCGTATTTTTGAGAATAAATTATAAATTAGATGAATAACTCGGGGGATACAAAATTTAACTTATTCATATTTCTACATTTTAAACGACCTACGACGTGTTGCTGTCTGTGAATTTTACAGATCAATAATGATCGATTACGAAAAAGACCGAAAAACCCGAAAACCCGGGTTTTTAAACGACAAAACCGGTTTTTTTACAATCTGAAAACCCGGGAATTACCGGATTTTTGAGAACCGGGAAAAACCGGTTCGTATATACCGAACGTATCGAAGTGAAAGTGACAGAACAAAGTGAAGTTGAAATCTTTCGAATTTTGTGAGTATATCAGCACAGTTCGGGTTCCTTCTATCTGGCAGAATCTTGATGCTCCGAAATTTATTTGGCATAACACACTTGGCATAATCTTCTTTAAACGAATATTTGTAGGGCATAAAAATGATTTAATATAGTTATTGCTTGGCCGAATGTTTGTATTTCCGAATTTACAGTGGCATACTTATAAGATGGCAGAATTTTATTTGTTATAATTACCTTTGGCAATGTTCAAATTTCGCACCATTTCACTTGGCATATTACGAAGATGGCAGAATTTCATTTGGAATAATTTTATTTGGCATTATTGCCATTTCTATAAAATTTCATTTTTAACCAAAAATTTAAATATTGTCTTAAAAAGTCAATATGATGGGCTACAAAACTTAGTGACAGAAACGAATCGCTCCAAAACCGACTTTACGTAGTCTTGTCTGCCCTACCCCTAGAGTGTAATTTAAAATCGCGTAGGCGCGAAGGGGAGAGGCGGCCCGCGAGTTGAGGAGCAGGTTGTTGTAACACTCGCCGCCGCTGCTGAGGCTGGCCGGCGAAGCCGGCCAGCAAGCCGAAGCTGCGGTGGTGAGCGTTAAACACATCTGCGACGATAAGCTCGCGTGGGACCGCCGGAGCCCCGCAGCGCCGGAGCCGTGACAGAAACCATGCCTGCTGCATGTTGCATGCTGCATGCTTGCTTGCATGTTACATGCTTGCTGCATGAATGGTGTATGCTGGTTTGCATATTGTATGCTGGTTTGCATGTTTGCATATTGTATGCTGGTTTGCATGTTTGCATACTGCATGCTTGTTTGCAAACTGCATGCTTTCTGCATGCAAGATGTTTCATCCACCAAGTTCTGAACGCACCTTTTTTGACGTTTGACAGATTACGTTTCGTTGTCTGTGCGATGACGTTGGCTTGTCAGTGCATTTTTGGTTGAATAATGGTCGCTCCGTGCTTGTAATTTGGTACACGCTGTCGCGTAGTTATTGGTTGAAAACTTTGAGTTATTGTTAATCCGATACCATCTTGATCGGTGTTTGATATTTTGTTGATAATTGAGTGAAAATTGAGAAATCTCGCCATTTTGGGTCTTGACCGCGAGTGATTTTTTTGGTTATGTCCGGCCTGTTTGTGTCATTTGAACGCCGGTAATTTCCTAAATTCAGTGTTGGACTATTACATCCCCGATTGGGTTAGCAAACCGGGATAAAATTCAGTTGGACATTCGTGCAAGGTGCCACGTGTGGGATCTGAAGGTTTGATCCTGGAGTCGACGGTGCGCGCTGTGAGCGTCCATGGAACCGTCGTAATCTCACATAACTTCACATACACCACACAAACACAGTTATACTTACATCCCACTCCTGGATACGACGTTACCAGGGACTACGTCACATCACCGGTACCAACGTGATGGTAAGTGTATTGAATAGTTGTTTTTCCTTTGTCAATTGGACAAATATATTTTGATTAGGGCTCCGCGTAATCGCGGACATCGTGAGTCTGTTCGTGCAGTCTCACACATCTGGTAGCAGAGCGTGGTTGAATTGTTAAATTCACCACTTATTGTCGAGTTAAAAGTATTGAGAAGTCTGATTTGTTGCCGTCGGCCTGACTCAAATTAAACATAGATTGTTTGACATAATATATTATGATATGTAGTGTCCCTTGTGGTTTGTACTTTAATTTGTTATTGTATAAACAAGGTATTGCTTGTACAGGGTCGGATTTGAACTTGTAATAATTCAAACTAAGTTTTATTATTTGGTTTAAATTGTAGTTGGGTCCGGGAAAATTATTCCTGTGGATTATTTAATTGAATTTAATTTGTTTATTTGATATTTGTCCCAATGGCCTCATTGAAAGCTGTAAACCAAGCCATTGGTGGATTGACCTCACAGCTAAGATGGTTTGCCTCAGCTGCTGCGACCGCTGAGCGTCGAGACCTGGAAGAGGCCACGCTTGCCCGGTATGAGCAGTTGAATGCGAGATTGAGTGCGGTTGACACTTTGTTTGCTCGCTTCAATGAAGTGACTTTGGACTTGGACCTGGAAACATTGGGTCAAGCAGCCCGTGATAAGGTTGTTGCGGATTATGACCAGATGTTGAACCTGGGTGACATAATAAGTATGCGCGCCAGGGAAATTTTGAAGAGTCGGGACCCTGCCCAGGTCAAAACAGAGACCTCTGTTGTTGCAGGCCCTGGACTTTTGGGTAGACTGCCTACCCTGGAGCTGCCACATTTTGACGGTCACTTGGACCATTGGTTAAGCTTCAGGAACCTATTTGACAGTTTGGTTGATGCGCGCTCTGACCTCCGACCGGCCCAGAAGTTGGCTTATTTGTTGTCAGCCCTAGGAGGTGAGGCTCGAGCCTTGGTGCAGCACTTGCCGGTGACCGACTCGGCCTATCCCACTGCTCTGGAACTTCTATCCCGACGGTACCAGAACAAACGTTGCCTGGCTGATGTCCATATTGACCAGATCTTGGGGTTGCCGGCCATCACCAGAATCTCAGCGTTGCGTGCTGACCTTTTGAATCCGTTGCTTGCAGCAACCAACGCCTTGAAACGATTGGAGTTGCCGGTGGACTATTGGTCCTATCTTTTGGTGCACTTGGTGTTGCAGCGGCTTCCGTCAGATTTGAGGTCCCGTTTTGAGCAGAAGTATGGTGGGGATAGTGCCACCCATCTTCCCCCCTTTGAGGACCTCGTCAAATTTTTGAAGGATGAGTGTCGTTTCCTCGACAACGCCCGTGGTGCCACGGGGTCAAGCCAACCGCCCTCTCGGCCGAGGGCCCAGGGACGGACTAGGACTGTCGGGCCTGGTGATAGCCGCCCTGCCCCCCGTTTTGGTGGCACCCAGAGTAATATTGCTTGCGGCTATTGTAAGGCCACGGGACATGCCGTAGTCACTTGCGCGGCCTTCTGGGAGTTGCACGTGAGTGCCCGCCGCCGAGTTGCCAATGCACGCCGCCTGTGCTTTTCTTGTTTGGGGAATCATTTTCATCGGGATTGCCCCAACCCCCGCCCTTGTTCAATTTGTAGGGGCTCACATCTGGAAGTTTTGTGCGCCAACGCGAACCGCTCTGACAGACCAGCCTCTGATGGGGGTTCGCGCAGGGGGGGGTATAATGGAGATGAGCACCGGGCTCCTCGCTCGCCGGTTCAGAATCGAGGAGGGGCCCGCAACTTTGACCGCCGTACTCCACCCCCCGCGCCAGTTGATCGGGAGCCGCGCGACCGCCGATTGACCTCCCCTCGTGAAGGCGACTATGCAGCTGCTGGTAGGCGACGTTGGCCAGACCAGCACCGCCTTCCCTCCCCTCCGTTGGCGGAACGTCCCCGTTTGGAGACGCGCCCCCCGCCGCTCAGGCGTCAGGTGGGATATGCCCCTCCAGCGATGGCGCGCGGCTCGGGACATCGCGCGGATGAGGAATTTGACTACTATCCTCATCGGGATAGACCCCAGCCTGGATGCGGCGATCAGTCGCCGCCCAGGCATTACTAGGAAATTGGCGCCTGTCCCGCTAACGTACCTCCCCAGATCGACACGGTTTTGTTGCCAACGACATCGGTCAGGGTCTGGGGACCCACGGGGGACTCTGTTGTGGTCCGTGCCATTTTGGACACGGGAGCCCAGGGTTGCCTTTTGTCGTCTTGGTTAGCGGGTCGGGTGAGCCTGGATGTCCGTGCCTTTTCAGGCACGATTAATGGAATAGGCGAAACACCTATCCCGACTGTTGAGGGACAAACCTTATTTGGGCTCACTCCTGTGAGTTGTTTGGACCCTAAGTTTTTCCCTTCAGCCATTGTTCTGACGAGTATTTTGGGCTGTCATCCCCAACGTCAGCTGTCGCCTGATATTGTCCGGTTGACGTCAGGCCTGGATTTGGCTGACCGCCGGTTTGATTCCCCTAATACAGCTCATTTGATATTGGGTTCCGATGTACTAGGGAGAATATTGTTGGGTAATATGAAAGTCTTGCAGCCGAACGGTTTGGTGGCTGTCTCGACCATCTTTGGCTTTGCGGTGATGGGCCCAGTGTTGAAGGCTCCCCCTCCACCTGAGCCTGATTTTGCGTTGGCGTGTGGCTCCGCTCTCTCTGACGCTGTTCAGAGGTTTTGGGAGGTTGAGGAGCCACCGCAAGTGGCCCGCTTGAACCCGGAACATGAGGAGTGCGAGTTGTTCTATCAGAACAACACAGGTCGACTCCGTTCCGGTCGGCTCGTAACACGGTTGCCTTTTGTTGCAGTTCGACCACCTCTCGGCGAGTCCAGACCTATGGCCGAGAAGAGATTGTTGGCGATGGAGCGCCGTATGGCCAGGGATCCGGTGCTGCGGCAGAAATATTTAGATTTCATGCGTGAGTACGCAGACTTGGGACACATGTCGGTGTCAAATTTGGATTGGCGCTCAGTTGAGCATTACTTTCTGCCGCATCACGCGGTCCTCAAGGCATCCACCGGTAAGCTGCGCACAGTGTTTGATGGGTCTGCGCGGACTTCCTCTGGTGTCTCTTTGAATGATTGCTTGCACTCCGGCCCCAAATTGTTGAGGGACCTTTGTGATGTCATCACGTCTTTTCGTCGTCATCAAGTAGTCTTTGTGGCTGACATCAAAATGATGTTCCGGCAAACGGTTATTCACCGGGATGACAGACGTTATCAGTTGATCCTGTGGCGAGAGAATCCCCGGGACCCCATGGTTGTTTATGAGCTCAACACGAATACGTACGGCCTTCGATCGAGCCCTTTTGTTGTTCGCTTTGGGAGCTCGCGGACCGAGAACGCTTGAGGTTCCCTCGGGCGTCCGCCATCTTGAAAACGGACTTGTATGTTGATGACGTCTGCACTGGGGCTTCCACGGTTGAGGAAGCTATCCTGTTGCGTGACGAGTTGGTTCAAATTTTGGATTCGCTGGCTATGAGTTGCGTAAGTGGGTGTCCAACTCGCCAGCACTGTTGGAAGATGTGGAAGAGGATCATAAGCAGGATCCTCATTTGTTTGAAAATGCTGACAACCCTGCTATGTTGGCCGTTCTCGGCGTTCAGTACCGACCAGTCCAAGACACCTTTACGTATGATGTCGATTTGGAGTCACCACACACTTGGACTAAACGACTGGTATTGTCTACTGTCGCGAGAACCTTTGACCCGAATGGTTGGATATGCCCGGTATTGTTTTGGGCGAAATGTTTTCTCCAGCGCCTTTGGACCGCGGAACTTGGTTGGGATGAGCCACTTCGGGAAACCCTTTTGGAAGATTGGCTCCAATTTGTATCCGCACTTCCTGCGGTCAACGAGGTCGCGTTACCACGCGCTATCCTCCCCCCTGGGAACTATACTGCTACCCTTCATGGGTTTTGTGACGCATCTTCGCACGGTTATGCAGCTGTTGTTTATCTGCGCACCGTCAGCGCGACAGGCCAGGTGAAGTTGTCACTGATCATGGCCAAGAGCAAGGTGGCCCCCCTCCGGACGGCATTGACCATCCCTAAGCTAGAGTTGTCAGGGGCGGCGCTTCTTGTGCGTCTCTTGAATCACGTTGCTCAAACTTTAGGTGGATCTGTGAACATTCGGAATTCTTACGCCTGGACGGACAGTCAAATTGTTTTGTGCTGGTTGAAGACATCCGTCCACTCCTTGGAGGTCTTTGTGGCGAACCGAGTGTCACAGATACAAAATTCCGAAACGCCTTTGATTTGGAGGCACGTGCCTGGAGACTTGAACCCCGGCGACGTAGCCTCACGTGGTGCATGGCCCCCCGCCTGATTGTGCACCCCCTTTGGTGGGGACCGGATTGGCTGACTCGCCCCGAGGATGATTGGCCTCGAACGCCAATTTTGATGTCGGATCCTTTGCCCGGGCTTAAGGTGCTCGCTGTTGGGACGAAGGACCCTCCATTTGATCCGGATATTTTGTTGAATCGATACAGCTTCCTCGACAAATTGTTGAACGTTACCTCGTGGATCAGGCGTTTTGGTCACAATGCTAGGAATCCAGGGGACAAGCGCCTGTCACCGGTTCTCTCTCCTCAAGAGCGACAGGAGTCACTCCTCCTGTGGGTTCGCTCTGTGCAAGCCGTACACTTTGAGAAGGAGACCGAGACCTTGAAGTCCGGTAGAGTTAAGTTGTCGGGAGCCGTTAGTAAGTTGAACCCCTTTTTGGATGAAACGGGTCTTTTGCGTGTTGGTGGACGGTTGAGGCACTCTAGCCTTCCTTATGGGGTCCGTCACCCCCTTTTGTTGCCCAAGGCGGGCCATTTGATTAAATTGTTGGTGACTGATCGTCACATTAAGAACTCGCACGCCGGTTGCAATGCGCTGTTGGCCATTCTGCAGCGAGAGTTTTGGATTTTGTCGGCTCGTCGTACCATTCGTAGCATCGTCTTCCGTTGCATACCGTGTTATCGGACTAAGGCCCCAACGATGCAGCCCCAGATGGGAGACTTGCCTGCTGATCGTGTCAATGAGGCGAGGCCCTTTGCAGGCGTAGGAACGGACTTTGCTGGTCCCTTTTCGATAAAGACGTCTACCCTTCGCAATAGTAAAATTGTCAAGGCTTATTTGTGCGTATTTGTCTGCCTGTCAACTAAGGCAGTGCACTTGGATCTGGTATCCTCCCTCTCGACGGAGGCCTTTGTGGCAACTTTGGATAGATTTACGTCTCGCCGTGGGTTACCTTCTCTGATCAGGTCTGATTGCGGTACCAACTACAAGGGTACAAGTAACTATTTGAAGGAAGTGTATGACTTTCTTAATGAGAGCCAGGTTGACATTGGTAACAAATTGGCCCGTCGAGGGGTCACTTGGTTGTTTGACCCGCCAGCCTGCCCCCATTGGGGGGGTATTTTTGAGGCCGCGGTGAAAGCAGCAAAGGGACTCTGGCGGAGATTGTTGGGAGACACCGTTCTCACCTTTGAGGAATTAGCTACGGTATTTTGTCGCATTGAAGCGGTACTAAATTCGCGTCCATTGTGCCCGCTCTCTTCGGACCCTAACGATTTGGAGGCTCTAACCCCGGGCCATTTCTTGATTGGACAGCCACTTGTCGCTCTGCCTGAGTACCCTTTTGTTGATGTGAGCCAAAATCGGCTATCGCGGTTTCAGTTGGTGCAACAGCTCACTCAGAGCTTTTGGAAGCGTTGGAGCTTAGAGTATCTGCACATCCTCCAGCAGCGCGTCAAGTGGACTGATAAAACTCATCCGCCCAAGATAGGAGACCTCGTCCTTATTAAGGATGCCAACCTTAAGCCTCTGTATTGGCGCCGGGGGCGCATTCTCAATTTGGTGGCTGGCACCGACGGGGTACCTCGTTTTGCTGAGGTTTTAGTGGATGGATCGGTTATGAAGAGAGCGGTCGCCACCTTGTCAAGACTGCCAATTGATTAACGGACGGGACGGCCCGTCCGGGGGGGTAGATGTTTCATCCACCAAGTTCTGAACGCATCTTTTTTGACGTTTGACAGATTACGTTTCGTTGTCTGTGCGATGACGTTGGCTTGTCAGTGCATTTTTGGTTGAATAATGGTCGCTCCGTGCTTGTAATTTGGTACACGCTGTCGCGTAGTTATTGGTTGAAAACTTTGAGTTATTGTTAATCCGATACCATCTTGATCGGTGTTTGATATTTTGTTGATAATTGAGTGAAAATTGAGAAATCTCGCCATTTTGGGTCTTGACCGCGAGTGATTTTTTTGGTTATGTCCGGCCTGTTTGTGTCATTTGAACGCCGGTAATTTCCTAAATTCAGTGTTGGACTATTACATCCCCGATTGGGTTAGCAAACCGGGATAAAATTCAGTTGGACATTCGTGCAAGGTGCCACGTGTGGGATCTGAAGGTTTGATCCTGGAGTCGACGGTGCGCGCTGTGAGCGTCCATGGAACCATCGTAATCTCACATAACTTCACATACACCACACAAACACAGTTATACTTACATCCCACTCCTGGATACGACGTTACCAGGGACTACGTCACATCACCGGTACCAACGTGATGGTAAGTGTATTGAATAGTTGTTTTTCCTTTGTCAATTGGACAAATATATTTTGATTAGGGCTCCGCGTAATCGCGGACATCGTGAGTCTGTTCGTGCAGTCTCACACACAAGATGTATGCTTGTTTGCATGTTTGCCTCCTGCTTACAGGAAAATAAAAACTACGTGTTCACAATCAACTGTTTTAATGAATTTTCTGTGATGTGGATGTGATAGATGAGTATTTCCATAGTTATGCATAAGAAATGTATGCCAAAAAATTATTCTAACTGTAAACTTTCTGAGATATGATAGTTCTGCTTTTAGTGACTATCGATATAAAATTTATGCCAAAAGATGATTCTGGCTGTGAACTTTCTGCGCTTAGATGGTTCTACTTTTAATTTTTATGCATATGAAATGTATGCCTAAAGATGATTCCGACTTACAAAATTATGAGTTTTGAATGTATGATAAATGAGTGCCTGCCAAACGATTTTCTGCGAAATGAAGTTTATGCTATCCGCTGTTATGCAAAGTAATATTATGACATAAAAAGTTCTGCTATAAAGGGTGGACCCGCACAGTTCTCGGTATTTAAAAAATAAATAAAAAGTTACTTTGTCTCACGCTCGCAGCAAAATCGAATTTTGCTCACTGTCTGTAAACAGTAAAACCAGCAGGCATAGCCAAGTTAAAAACGTATCGTATCGATTCTCTTTCTACAATCGTAAACGCCTCGCGTAAGCGATTGTAGAAAACGCTAAATTGGTAGCTAAGTTGACACGTCTCGCGCGCAGCGCAACGAGCGCTGCGCACGAGTCGTGCGTGTCAACTTGGCTCTAATGTCTGTAGAAAAAACCTACACTTTAGTCTATGGTGAGCGTTCCTACCAAAGAGTATAGCGACCAACAATGTAGAAACGATAACATTCTATTCTATCATTTTGAACGATGTAAACTTGTCTACGAATTTTCTATTCGTTTGTGTTGATCACGTGATTTAACGTTGAGACGATAACATTCCCATACGTTTGATCAGTTTTCTACTAGCGTTAACGATTGTAGATTGTCAACTTGGCTAAGCCTGCTGATTATTTGAGGTGCTGAGGGGAAAATATTATTTTGCTCCCTTTTTTTCGGATGGGAAATCATCAAATGACTCCTCCCGCTCTGGGCCGAGCAGGGGGGAGTGTCACACTTTTACTGACTAAAACCCATCCATGTTCCTTCATCGCCCTTTGTGTTCCGGGGCCACGGTATCTCTTTCGAACAGTCCCGCAACCCCGGCAGGCATCGGCCCTTGCGGACCCCTTCCTATTGCTGACTCTCTTTGAGTCGCACGTGGAACACGAACGCACCGTCGACACGGCTTATTTTGCTCCCTTATGATACAATCTACTATTGCATAGGGTTAATTAGTTTGATGTACATAATGCTTGATTGACGGCTTCGTGAAGGGTCCTTCATGAAAAAGTCATTCAATGGGATAAAATGAACTTCGAAGTTTGTATTGCTGATATTATCCCGTTTATTCATTTTATACATATTAATTTATATTTTTAAATATTCTAGCTCGTGGCTAAGTTATAACAGCCACTCGGGTCGATCTTTAGGTTATGCCATGCTTGCCTAGGTTGGTCTATGAATGGGTGACCACCCATTACATACCGAGTTTCCTCCGTGCCTCGGAAAGCACGTTAAGCCGTTGGTTCCGGCTGTCATTTGTAGATCTTTGACAGTCGTTAGGTAGTCAGTTGCCAAAAAGTCTGACAACTAGTCTTACCAAGGGGTATCGTATTACCCTGTACTAACTGGGTTGTGGAGGTCTGATAGGCAGTCGCTTCATGTAAAATACTGGTATTCAGCTGCATCCGGTAAGACTGGAAGCTGACCCCAACATAGTTGGGAAAAGGCTAGGCAGATGATGATGAAATATTCTAAAATAAAACTATTTAAAAAAACATTACAATATTTAAAAATAATAGCCCACCAGCGCTGGGAACAGGGTCCGAGCTGCCGGTGGTCAGGGCTCTTGAGAAAGGAACCTAACGATACGTGCTGTCGGCGACGAGACCCTATCTCGACACCAGGGTGCAAGTAGTGGCCGTACGTAAAAGTGTAAGCGCGAATTTTATAGTTGATTTTTGTTTAAGACTTGTGATATTAACGTAAAGTTTAGTTTATGTAAATTCTCATTAGAATCTTGCTAAAATCTCATTAGTTTTATGTTAATTTAGCGTCAAATTAATGTTAGACTCCAATAAGACTGATTAGAAAGGAAAAATTTTAAGTTACAATTTGTAAGTCAATACTAATTACGTAACTTGAAAACATGATTTATTGTTTGAAAAGATATAATGTTTAAATTAGTGTCAAAAGGTTGATCTTAACTTAAAACCATTTTCTGTGAAAGAATTATGTAAATCGGTTCAGTAGTTTAGGAAATATACGGAAAAATGTATAGTGAAAAATTCACACATTGCCAATTTAGCAGTTTATGTTCTAGGAAGTTTTTTATATGTTATATAAGGTGCAATATTATTGTTCTAGATTAAAGAAGACATAATAGGCTATGTAAAAAGGTATAATTTGTAAGGTTTATTTAATAAATAAATATAAATACGGGGTTCCAAAGGTCTCGGCTATAGCGAAAATAGACGCTAAATTAGAATAAAAAATCACGGTTCTCGTTATGGGCGGACAGGGACGTATATTAATCGGGGTCGACGGCGAACGGTCGTCAGTCGCAGCCCAGCCACCGAGGAAGAAACAACTAGAAGAAAAGGGGAACAAGCCGAAACCTAGGGAACTCCGAACATTAGGAAGAAAGAAAAATTGCGTTTTATTCTACGGTTGCTGCCTACCCCTCTTCTCCCCGAGGTCCAGCTCTACTAGGTCGCTAGTACCCGACCATACCCTACGCATTCAGGGGTGCGTGGAGACGTGCGCCACCAGCGAGTACTGCAAGGAGCGCTCGTCTACTATTGTGGGAGATTGTCCCAGGTTGACTGGACCCCAGGGTCTGGCCATCCGAAACACGTGCCGTATCCAGAAGAACTGCTTTCTGAATCAAGCCCTTAATCTGCTAAGCGAGAGCCTCCTAAGATGTTGGTCGAGGTTATTGGCTATTAAGCCATTGGCCGACACGACTATCGGCACACATACTCGTAGGGCTCTGTCGCAAAATGACCACTTCTCAAAATGACTACAGGTAGCAAAATGTCCCTTTCTCAGAATGTCCCTTTCGCAAAATGTCCCTTTCGCAGAATGTCCCTTTCTCAGAATGTCCTTTTCGCAAAATGTCACTTTCGCAAAATATCCTTCTTAAAACAGGCAGTCATTCCTTTCATCAGTAAAAGAACTGGTCGAGAGCCAGTAGGTGAACAACACAGAGGGAAGTAAAAAAAAAATTACAATACAAAAAAGACAAAAAATAGAAAAACATAAAATAAAGGAAAAGCTATTTTTTTATTTTTAGCGCATTTCAATAAAAGCTTGTTTTTAAAAAAAGTTTTTTTTACTTTAAAAATAAAAAGAACTAAAAAAAACGAAAAAAAAATTAACAAAAATATTACTAAAAAAAGTATATATAAAAAGAAACAAATTATAATATAAAGGAAAAAAAAAATTCTTCCTTGTTTTTTTTTTACGTTTTTTAGTCTGTATTTTTTATTTATTTTTTAGTCTGTTATACTTTATTTATTTATTTATTTTATTGTAAAGGGTGTAAAACACCTCTTAATGAAGCCAAAAGGCACTTATTCACCTCGTCATTGCGATCATTTTTTTGTTCTACACCATACCTGGGAACCTTCTAGTTACGGAGATATTGGGGGTCAAAGTTCGAACTTTTTGACAAGTGTTATACAAGTTTTTAATATAAGATTTTTACTTTAAACACCTCCACGACCCCCGTACTATTAAATTAGTCTATCAGCACAAAGTTTTGAGTGCGTTACATTGACACACTGTGGTAGAACTACCACAAAACATGATTTTTCACCCCAAAAAAAAAGTTTCCCACCAATTTATTTTTGCGTAAAGTTACTTAGTTGGATGTAATAGAATGCTTGGTTGACGGCTTCGTGATGAGGTCTTCCGTCTTTAACACCCTGTATTATTTTTTCCTTTTTTTAAAACAAAAAGCTTTTTGTTTAAATGCGCTAAAAATAATAAAATAAACTTTTCCTTTAATTATTTTTTTATCCCTTTTGTGTCATTTCTTTTTTTTTTTGTAGAAAAACCGATTCCTTGCCCGTCGTGGTACAGTTGGCTAGTACAGTTGACCGGACAGCGGGAAATTTTTTTTTTCCTTGGTACTGTTGACTCCCTTTTAAAAACAAGCTTTTATTTAAATGCGCTAAAAAGAATAAAATAAACTTTTCCTTTATTATTTTTTCCTTTTTTTTTGTCATTTTTTTTTTTTTACGTAGAAAAACCTTTTTAAAAACAAGCTTTTATTTATATGCGCTTAAAAGAATATAATTAATAAACTTTTCCTTTAATATTTTTATATTTTCCTTTATTTTGCAATTTTCTTTTTTTTTTCTTTCCTGTGTTGTACACCTACTGGCTCTCGACCAGTTCTTTTACTGATGAAAGGAATGACTGCCTGTTAGAAGAAGGATATTTTGTGAAAGGGACATTCTGAGAAAGGACATTTTGCTAGGTACCTGTAGTCATTTTGAGAAGTGGTCATTTTGCGACAGAGCCACTCTTAGTAATAGATAGAACTGTACCAAGGAAAATATGTCTTTTTTAGTCCAGTCAACAGTACCAAGGAAAAAAAAATTTACCCGCTGTCCGGTCAACTGAACTAGCCAACTGTACTACGGGCAAGGAATGGTTGTGCATTGTTGTGAGGAGAGGACAATTTTGTTTGATTTCTATCTATCGAAACTATCCTTTCTGACCCGTGGAACACCAAACTCGATACATTAACCCGTCAATGGAACTTTGTCGATACAGCGACTGTCGATGTAGTGACTCAATATTATGAACCGGACTTAATAAAATGGACTACCTAATACAATTGAATAATTTATTTAGTAATTTTGTAACACGGCTACACACAGCTACGGCGTAGCAGCCACTTTTTACGATAGAGCCGCTCGTAGCACGATAAAGCGTAGTTACGTAGCCTTGTCTACGAGTCGCGAATTATAAACTTCTGTACACTTTCAATCAAACCAAAATACATTGTGAACAATACTTTATAAACCACACGTTATATTACAAAAAATCATCGGACTCTCGTAACACTTTTTAGTTTCTTGCTCTTACTATTCTCGTTTCATTGGTGGAATGACGGGAAAGTCCTCTAGTCAATACCGGCGGCGCTGATTCTTCCTGCGGGGGCAACAGCTACGGCGTCGTCTGCGCCGCCGGCAGCTGCTACGGCGTCGTCTGCGCCGCCGGCAACTGCTACGGCATCGTCTGCGCCGCCGACAACTGCTGCGGCGCCGCCTACAGCAACCCGCCTCTCGGGCTGCCCAATTCAAGAAATGAGAACCTTTCCTCTCCAAAAAACCCAAGGCAGCTCCATTTTCTAGAACAGTAACTACGGAACTAGTTAGTTCTTCGGTGTCCTTCCCACATTTCGTGCTTAGGTACTGCACTATCTCGCTCATAGTGGCCCCTGACTTCAACTCCTGGAGGAACTGGATGATTAACTTTCCCGTGGACTTGCCTGAGACCGGGAAGCTGACAGGAGGCTTAGGACCTTCCTCCTCTGTCTCCATCGACACTTTTTCCATTATTTTAATTAAAACATGGGCTCAGACATGAAATTTTGTTTGTTTTATCAAAAAATAAGAATTTATTTATGAACCCGAGTTGGTTGCTAAATTTCTTGAAATGTCAAAATAGTCAACATGATGAGGTGTAAGATTATTCTGTTCTTAATTCAAAAAGAAACCAAGAGGAAACTCTATGGTAAATGTCAAGCAGTTGTTCTTCTTTGCGAGTCGAGACTCAAATAATGCCCGACTAGTATGTTGCCACCTGCACACCTCTGTCGTTGGTTTCGTTTAAAATCCTGGAAGGTGCAGATAGCTGTGCAGGATGGGCAAGAAAGGAGGTGGGGCATATCCTGCAGAGGGTTTCCACACTTAAAGTTTAAAGTGCATCTACACCGCAGTTACTTTTTGTCGAACAACGTTTCCAAATGCTGCCCTCGTAAATGAAAACATAATAACTCCGAAAATGCCATTTTGTAAAAAAACGCGGTTAAAGTTTGATTGTTAAATCGTTTTGTTAAAGAAAGTATTTATGTTAGCTTGAAAATTACATTTTTAAATGTTGTAAAATGAACAAAGTTTTAATTCAGAGTACTATTTTATGGTGTTTTTTTTTTAATAATATCAGTTAATGTGTTATAAAAAATAGGAACAAAATTCATAAAACTTTATTTTTTTAAGCTAAAACCCAGTACCTACCTAACTAATTGGTTAGGTACTGCGGTCTAGGTTAGTTTTACGCGTTACTGTTTAACCATTTAAAGACAGGAACTCTAGTGATAATACGACACAGTCACTGTATACATACTGGTTTGAAACCTAATAACAGTGGGCATCGATTACCTAGCTGAATACCTAGTAAGTGAAGATGCTGTGTTTAATTAATTTATGGTTATAAAATCTAAAATGCAATAATAATATACTGTGTTCCAATGATTAAACAACAAATAACTTTAATAATCACAAAACACTTACAGCCTAACAAATAAAAATGTGTTATACCGCATTTATACCATGCTTATACTAAATATAGCTATAACAGATATATAAACAGATATATATATAATAATATAGCTATAACTTAAGAATAAGTCGAGAATATTTTTTTACAAATAAACCAGATATATCTTAGTTATAACAACGCTTCCGTTATGTCAAAATGCACGATGTGGCAACAGCGCAACCGAAGAGAAAATAGCAGAAAAAAAGCAGTTTGTTTATAAAAAACCGGCCAAGTGCGAGTCGGACTCGCGCACGAAGGGTTCCGTACCATTATTATCAAAAAAAGGGCAAAAAAATCACGTTTGTTGTATGGGAGCCCCCCTTAAATATTAATTTTATTCTGTTTTTAGTATTTGTTGTTATAGCGGCAACAGAAATACATCATCTGTGAAAATTTCAACTGTCTAGCTGTCACGGTTCATGAGATACAGCCTGGTGACAGACAGACGGACAGACGGACAGACGGACAGACGGACAGACGGACAGATGGACAGACGGACAGACGGACAGACAGCGAAGTCTTAGTAATAGGGTTCCGTTTTTACCCTTTGGGTACGGAACCCTAAAAACTGTATGGACCCTTTGTCAACTTGACGATTCTCGACCTTTTTTTTTTTGTTCTATTCTTTGCGCGCGAACTGAGTCAATACAGTTGTAATTAAATTTGTTTATTTTTGTGGATAGAGAAATATAATTTAAAAACTGAATATTAAAATGGCTAAGAGAGACCGATCAATCACCTCGGAGAACCTTTAGAATATAATAATCTTTATTTACGTCCCCAATACCTCAAAACAGAAGATAATCTGACTCCGCACGTGTCCATATTGAGAGATCTACCAATTAATTGGTCTAAAAACGTTACACCCTTTAGAAAATTTGTATTTTAACCTTCTGCTCATCGTTAGATAAATCAAAAGGATTTTCTCTTTTTATAATATTTTAAGTTTTCTTTGAACCTGCATTAAATAGATTTAGAATGATATTTACTGGTTCTACTTCTTCTATTGCATCTAATTCCATAATCAAAACGAACGTAAAATAATTAAATTCGCGTAATCAAACACAAACCGTAGTATTTTTAAGGTTAAACTAGCTTTATACAAGGGTGGAGGCGTGAATAACTTCGTAATAGCGGTTGTATGAATACAAATGTCAAAGTTATACCTGTTATAAGCTATGCTTTGTTTATTTGTAGACATTTTGCTTATTCTTTGTTTATTCTCGAGTATAACTTTATGCCACGTTTATTTGTAACGCTGTTAAAACTTAATCACAAATACACTACTGATCACTATTCGCTTATATATCGCACTTCTAGTTCATTTCGATTCGCTTCGTTGTGTAGCCAAAATCAGACTAACTCTCCCGCAAACATGTCAGCTATTTATATGGCGATGGCGACCGATCCTTCGAGAAAGATCCACGACGTATTCGAATTGTCCCAATCCATAGTGGGTCATTGTCCTTCCACAACTTATACAAGATAAAGAAGTAGGTACTTTATGCCCTCGGCGTACGGTTGAAATTACAATGACAACTTCCTGATTTCTTTTATAGGTAGTTTGCGAATTTGTACCTACATCATTAGAGACTCGTCCTACCTACCTACCACTACCTACCTACCACTACCTTCCTACTTGTAGGTACCTACTACCGTAATTGTAGGTACGGGTACGACGTAACACCCTCCTTAGACATGCTCGTCCCGAGCATCATTAGCCCCGTAGTATCGCGCCAATCGGTCTACATGGACAATCTTATAAGGTGCACCTCGTAGACCCTTCTGTATTCGGTAGGTGACATCGTTGATCCTAGTCACGACTCGGTATGTTCCATCCCAGTTTTCTTGTAATTTCGGAGACTTCCCTTTGCTCCGTACTGGGTTATGCAACCAGTGAACTCTCGTCGAAACCCTTACTATTTGCTTTCCGGTCATAACGGGTCTTCATCTTCTCAGACATCTGTTGGCCGGATTGTCTGATATGCTCATAAACATCATTCAACTTGTTACGCAAGTCATTTGCGTAATCTGTTATACTGCGTGGAGCATCAGGGGGAGTTCCAGTGATTAAATCTGCAGGCAACCGTAATTCCCTTCCAAAGTTCGCGAAGGCTGGCGTCACAGTCGTACTTTCATGGATGGCGCTACAGTAGGACAGAAGAAATGGCTGTATGTGCTTGTCCCAATCCCTTTGTCTGCTTTTCACGACTTTTGCCAGATATCTTTCCAACGTTTGGTTGAATCACTCCACCATTCCATCAGATTGTGGGTGGTAAGAGGTGGTTCTGGTTTTGTGGGTACCCATTAATCGACAAGTCTCCTGAAATACTTGCGATTCAAAATTCCTTCCTTGATCGCTGTGTATTTCTAAGGGTAAGTACTCCAAAACGACAGAAGACTTCCTGAACTAGGTTTACTGAATTTCTTGGTTAGGAATGGCGAAGACTTCTGGCCACTTTGTGAAGTAATCCATGACCACCAGGAAGTACTTGTTTCCGCTCTCACTTTCTGAAAATAATAATAATAATATAATAATAATAAATTTTATTTTTCTCCCACAAAGTAAAGTTACAATATAGAGGTGTTACAATTAAATATTGGAGGTACAAAGGTTTGTGGGAGTCAGGAGTTCAAACTAGGATACCCTGTGCTATGGACTCCTGGCGGGGGGCCAGCCGAGATTGGCATTATGACAATTTTAGAGAGACATGTCATTGTAGGACTATTGTAAAAAAGAATAACAAGAAAAAGTACTAATGTAATAAAATAAAAACTAAAAATGCGTGTGTGTGTTTGTGTGTGAAGTGTGAGTGTGAAGTGGAAGGTGTCATATGTGGTGTGGTGTTGTGTGTGTGTATGTGTGAGAGAGCGAGAGTAAGATAGTGTAATGTGTGTGTACGTTCATAGATGGATGTATATACAAATTTGTGCGCGAGGGGGTGGCAGTATGTAGTTATGAGAAACGCTAGACTAGGATAATATAGTGAGCAGTTTTTCAGTTTCTTCATAATCAAGTTCTAAAATCCATTGTGTCAGCTTCTTTTTACATTCTACTCTAGACAGATTAACAATTTCAAGAATCTTATTAATTTTATTATACAGTCTGCTTGATCTGAAATTATAGAAATTATTGGCAAAAGAGGTTTTTACTGGAGTTGTTTCACAGACTTCATAGAATCGTCTAGTATTAACCATTTGTTTAGCCGTAGAAACGTCTATAGAGGAATGTTTTTTTATTACCGTTTGCAGTATATAAAGTTGTCTGATTGTTATACCTTTGCTTCGTCGTAGAGAGTTGTTGTAGCGTATAAACGTGGTTTGAAGAGAGCAACTTTTAGAAGAAGTCGTTGAGCTCTTTCAACGTTTAGGACATTTGTTTTATACGAGCCGCCCCAGGTGGAGATACAATACGATAAGATTGATTGGCAAAGGGATTCGTACACATTTTTAACCAGTTTCCAATTTGCAACATGCCTAAGGTTTTTAAATATATGAACGAGTTTTCTAGTTTTCTGAACCAGATGTGCAATGTGTTGTTTGAAAGATAAGTTTTTATCGATCATTATACCTAAGTATTTAATTGATTCTGTTTTTGCTATCATTGGGCACATGGTACAGTTGGTGGTTACTGGATTACATGTGTGTGCATAAACGTTGAATTTATTAGTGTTTGATGCTACATTATGTATTGTAAACTCTATATATTTAGTTTTGGTGGCGTTTAAGGTCAGTTTGTTGAGAGCAAGCCAGTAAGTTACAATATTGAACCCTTCTTGGGCAGCAACAAAAGTTTCGTCCCAAGAATCACCATAAAATGTTAAGGTGGTGTCATCGGCATAAGACATTACATGACAGTTTCTAATGTTTAGCTGGCAAAGATCATTGATATAGCAAAGGAAGAGGGGGGGGGGGGCTAAGATACTGCCTTGTGGGATTCCAATATTAATCGGTCTTTCTTCACTCAGCGTATTGCCTATTCGAACTGATTGATAACGATCTTGTAAATAGTTCTCGAATAGTTTTAATTGTGTGTCCCTTATTCCCATTTGTTCTAGTTTGGAAATTAATATGCGTGGGCACACAGAATCAAAAGCTTTCTGAAGGTCCAGAAAGATAGTCAAACATTTTTTTCTATTATCTAATTTACTTACAATGAATTCAGTGAACGTATGAATACAATCAGTTGTGGATTTTCCTTTTCTGAAGCCATACTGGTTTGGTGATAAGATGTTTAAATCTTCTAAATATTTTACCAATCTGTTATTTATAATCCTTTCAAATACCTTTGAAATAGAGGTGAGCAACGAAATTGGCCGATAATTGGCCACTTCTTCCTTGCCGCTGCTCTTAAAAATGGGGATAACAATTGATTTTTTAAGGGATTCTGAAAAAATACCATCTGCTAAACATCTATTCAGGATGTAGGTGAGGGGAGGGACTATATATTTTTTTTAAATTTTTAAGGACTGTTGACATAATATTGTCCGACCCTGCTCCACAATCTGAGCGAAGGTTGCTGATTACTCCTTCTACTTCCTCTTCAGATGTCACCAAAAGCACAAAAGAGTTACAAGAGAACTTGAAATTTGCCGCGTTCGTTGGGAGTGGAGAAAGACTAGTTGGAATTTTACTTTGCAACTCCATTCCCACACTTGCAAAATAGGAATTTACTGCGTTAACTGAATCTTGTGGTGATGTTTTAATATGTAAAAGTTCCAAAGGTGGTGCGTTTGATTTTTTCAGATTGGTAATAGTTTTAATAGCGGACCAAAGTTTCTTGTTATCGCTTCCAGCCGCATCAAGTATATTCCTGTCATATTGTCTCTTACATTTTTTTATTATGTCATTACAAAAATTTCTATATCTTTTGTAGGATATTTTTAAGACGTCATTGTCAGGATTGTGTTTTAACTTATAATGCATTCTGTCTCTTGTTCTAATGCACCTCAGGAGGCCTGGAGTAATCCACGGTTTTATGGTAATTTTATTTCTAGGAATTTTGATGTTTATTGTATTGCTTATTATAATTTTTTGTATCTTTTGAATAAAATAATTTATGAGGTCATTTGGATTTATACTGTTATCGTACATACTATTGAAATCAATATTTTGGCAGTCATTGTTTAGTTTTTCAAAGTCAATTTTGTTCACAAATTTTGCTTTGTGGGTTTGTCCACTTAAGCTCAAACAAAAAAGGGTCGCTTCGTGGTCAGTAACTGGAGATTGAATAATAAATGTAATAGAAGAGGCCTTAGTTTTAATTATCACATGGTCCAGACAGCTAGATCCTCTAGTTGGCTCGTAATGAGCAGGTATCATACCAGAGTAAGAAAGTAGGTCAAGGTAGCTTGATGTAGTTACATTTGAATCTTTGATATTTATATTTATGTCTCCCATTAAAATTACATTTTTGAAACCGGATAGTTTTAATAACAGTTCCTGTAAGGAGCGTAAAAAGTTATCTAGTGTGTGAAATGGTCCCGCAACGTCTAGTGCTGTCCGTTCCCAAGGGGCCCCAACGTTGTACACTTTTAATGCACCTCTACTGGTACATTTTCGACACCAGTCCTCCACATCATCTCGACAGTGGATCCAGTAAAAGCGTTCTCGAATTTTTAGTAAAGTCATTTTTACCCCCATATGTCCTCCTGAACATCCATCATGTTAGAGCCGTAAAACATCCGGTACCTTAGCTTTAGAGACAACCATTTGTAGATGACAGCTGTCCCCTCGAGAGTTTTCCCATTTACGGCACAAGACTCCATCCTGGATCACCAAGCTGTTCCATTGCACCCAATAACTCTTCGCGATGGAACTCATCGCAGCCACATCACCCCATTTGGGTTTAGAAGTACCAGCTTTGATCCACTCGAAGATCGGTTTGATGTCCGAGTCATTTTGCTGAGCCTGCTGTAGGGTTTCTTTCCATTCATCGCTGAGATCCGTTCTAAGCATCCTCACGAGCACTACTTTCTTAGTCTCTTGCCTGGTACAGTGCTTACAGTCTTTAGGACAAGGTCTTCTTGACAAGGTGTCTGCGTTACCGTGGGTTCTCCCACTGCGATGTTCAGTTACGAAGTCAAACTATTCCAATAGTTCTATCCATCTCGCCACTTGCCCCTCTGGATTCTTGAACTGTAATACGGTAATAGCCACTTCAATGCAGCATGATCAGTTCCTAATTAAAATTTACGTCCCAACAAATATTTACTTAAGTGCTGCAATGTCATTACTACGGCGAGTAGCTCCCGTCTTGTAACGCAGTAATTTCTTTCTGGTTTGGATAAATACTTGCTGAAGTAAGCTATCACAACCTCTTGGTTTCCTTTCCATTGAGACAGCACGCCCCCAATTACAGTATTACTTGCATCTGTGTCAACTATGAAGTCATTTTCAGTGACAGGATATCCCAAAATAGGGGTATTGCTCAGACGTTTATTTAATTCCTGAAGTGCGACGTCGAAGTTCTCGTCCCAACAGAATTGCCGCTTTTCCTCAGTGAGTTTGTGCAAAGGTTTTGCAATGTCGGCAAAATTCTTGACAAATCTTCGATAGTAGGATCATGGACAAAAACAGAAATGCTCTAACCTGTGTCTTGTCTTTCGGAACTGGCCAATTCTGACAGCGACTACTTTTTCTGGGTCTGTTTGAACACCTTCCGCCGAAACTATGTGTCCTAAAAAGTTCACTTGTTGTCTGAAGAACGACCACTTTTTCGGACTTAACTTGAGATTTGCTGTTTGGATTTTCGACAGCAGTTGGTTGAGGTTTTTAAGATGATCTTCAAATGTACGGCCCACTATGATTATGTCGTTTAGATAGACAAGACATGCGTCTCCAATCAATCCGGCGAGTACTTGCTCCATCAGCCTTTCAAACGTCGCAGGAGCATTGCACAATCCGAATGGCAGTTTAAAGTCCTGCTGAGAATGCAGTTTTTTCCTTATCCTTGGGGTTTATTTCTACTTGCCAGTAGCCACTTTCCAGGTCAAGTGTGGTAAACCATTTCGAATATCGAAATTTTAAATATACCAATCGAAAGATGACGAAAAACTAAGTATGAGTGCATTAGAATCTCATTTTGGCCGAAATGGAGGTTTCGCCCTTTGAGCCAAAAGGTATATCATCATCATTTGAGCCGAAAGACGTCCACTGCTGGACATACGCCTCCCCCAAGTGTCGCCACTAGGGCATCGAAAACGGGTCATTTTTCAGAACTGGATTTCCGGTTTTTGTTCCCAAACCGGGTTTTTCGGGAGTTTTCGGTTTTTTTCATTAATACAAAATGCTCTTGCTCTATTTATAAAATTAACAATAACAAAGGTTATAATATTGAACAGGCGCTCGACCAAATGGCGGAAATCTTCAGGGAGGAAGCTCTAGACGCGTTTTTGCAAAATGCGGCGTACGGGCAGGAAGTCCAAACTTTTGGAGTAGACTCTGGAGCTTATGACGGAACGACGTGAAAACACACTCATCACTTCGACTGAACTAATGGCACTCAACAAAATAATCAGAAAATTTGTAAGACGCGATTTTCGATGCTCCAAGCACACGCTCAATAGAAAAAGCAATTGAGCAAAACTGGAGGTCGAATGTGTCCGTCTAATTAATTGGGAGAAGCCACCTGACGAAGTTGACTAAATCTAGTGGGGAATAGGGATATCGTCGTTTCGAAGCCGGAAATTCTTTTGGAAGTCAAAAACTTATACGGCCAGTTGTACGCATCGTATGCATCTGGACCTGATCCCAAAAATGAGAATTCTGGAGCAACCATTAACCCGCCATTTTACAGAAGACCTGCCGGGAGTCAGCCTAGATGAAATTGAGGCGGCTCTTGTACAGCTGAAGAATCCAAAAACCCCTGATGAGGATGGGATAACGACTGAGCTTCTGAAAGCGGGAGGAAATCCTCTATTAAAGGAGCTTTTCAACTTAGTCCTGTTCTCTGGGAAAACTGCAGAAGCGTGGAGAAGAAGCGTAGTAGTTCTTTTATTTAAAAAGGGGAACAAGACCATTTAAAGAATTACATATCCATTTCATGCATAGCCACGTGTTCAAGCTGGTTTCAAGAGACGTCACGAATCGTCTAGCGCGGATACTCGTCGACTTTCAGCCAACGGAGCAAGCCGGGTTTCGAGCAGGATACAGCAACCTAGATCACATCCATACAGTGCGGCAGATTATACAGTCCGAAGAGTATAATTGGCCTCTGTGTCTTGCATTTTTGTACTATGATAAGGCTATTGATTCTATCGAAACCTGGTCAGTCCTGGAGTCTCTGCAGCGGTGCCAAGTAGACTAGCGATAAATCTAAGTGCTGAGAACCAGCAAATATAGCACATCCCATTGCGTCGGGGGCTGAGGCAAGGGTACGTAATTCCCCCGAAATTGTTCACCAACACACTGGGGGATGTATTTAAGACGCTAAACTGGGAAGGACGTGGCGTTAACATCAACCTCGACTACATCTCACACTTGAGACTTGTAGATGATATCGTCATACTGGCTCTATCGCTGCTCGACTTGAAGCAAATGCTGGATGGCCTAGTAGATTCTTCAATACGCATTGAACTCAAGGTGAACTTAGACAAAACCCAGATTATATTCTAGGAACACGTCACCCCAGAATTTGTTGTTGTGGTCCTCTCGAGGTTGTTCGAGAACATAATTATTTACCTCGTGCAAACTGTACAGTTAGTTAAGAACAACTTTTAGAGGAAGGCTACCAGAAGAATCCAGCTGGGCTGGGCAGCAATTGAAAAACTTCTTCGGATCTGTTGCGTATTCTGCAGAGCTTTAAGACTAAGGTCTTCAACGAGTGCGTTCTGCCTGTTATGACTTACGGGGCCGAAACGTGGACACTCACGGTACGGCTGGTTCATAAATTCAAGGTCGCTTAGCGAGCTATGGAGCGGACTATGCTTGAAGTCTTCCTGAGGGATAGCATCGAGAACGAGGTGATCAGATACTTAAAAAAAAAATATAAATGTAAAATTAAGTATCTCAGAAGAATAAATCTATACATACATATAATAAATCTGTAGAAAAATCGTTTTTGTACATATAAAAATATTTCGAAAAAAAAATGCCAGGGTGTTAAAGGATAAGCTACAGAACTCATTTCCAGCATTTTTGGAATTTTTGTCTGTTTATCTGTTTGTCTGTTTCGATGATCAAGCATCACGTAAAATTTACGAAATCAATGTCGATAACTTTTATACAAAAAAATTGTCCGTATCTTGAGGTAATATTTAGTTTTTGTTTCATCGTAATCGGTTAATTCTATCAAAAGATATATGAATTTAAGTGTTCAAGAAGAACTAATCATCAAATGTAAGATGCAGCGACATCTATTGTACAAATATGGTACTAATGACTAAAAATGTGCTCACCAGATAACTTTTAAATCGACTGACCGACTTAAAAAAAAAAGTTATTATTGCTTAAGGTATTCTAGATTAGTCTACATGATGCTGCTTTGAAAATTTACACAGCATATTTCCGTGCATTATATTTTAGCAAATTAACATCTTGGTCGATAGATGGCGTTGTTCATTTCACTCCATTTTCTGAATAGCGGTGTTAAGATTTTCCGTAAAAAATGACCGGTCGCCCATATCTGTCTGTTGCATGAACTTTGGTTTTTTTAACCGACAAAACAAAAAGGAGGAAGTTCTCAATTCGACGCGTATATTTTTTTAATGTGTGAAACGGGTAGCAGTAATACTCTTTTTCTGTTAATCACAATTATTTATTTCTAAAAACTTGGAGAGTTATTTTCTTTTTTTTCATTTGACAGCTCAATGTCAGGAATGTCTAGTTTTCCCGCCGTTCACTCTTATTGGCTCGCTTTGACAACTGGCTTCTAATGGCGATGGCATGGCTTGGCTTAGCATGGCTATACATGGCTGTACCATGTACACATGGCGACCATCAATGTATACTGGAGCGTTACAATCGGCCATCCTGTAACAATTGCTCCCGCAATGGAGCACACGATTTTCATTAGCTTTCTAATAGATCAACCAAGTCTTCCGTCTCCAGCTGGTCATCAGAGCTGCTGGCACTGTCAGATACAGGAGCTATGCTACGATAAGGCCGCAGAGAGTCTGCTGAAACAAGCCCCGTAAAGTTTTTGTAACCCCTTAAACCCTTATGCTCCTGATCCTGTATCTGTCATTTCCAACAACTTTAGTTATAATATAGGGGCCTGAATATAAGTCATCTAGCTTTGTGTTGACTTTAGCAGCACTACTAGTAGGCGCCTGCCTCCATAGAATCAAGTCTCCTTTCTTATAAACATGACAATTTTTGCGACGCTTATCAAAATTATGTTTCATTCTAACACTAGCTTTGTTGATACGTGCACTGGCCTTGCTGCGCTGGGCCTGGGTTGGTTCAGTTATTCGGCCTGGGATGGTTACATCACACAATGGCCTACCACTCCGCGCAAACATTAAATCATAAGGTTTAAACCCGGTAGTCTCATTTAAAGTATTATTTATTCCCCAAATCACATCGGGTAGACGGTTAGACCAGCTATTAGCGGCCTCACTAGGGTCAGTTGCGCGTAAAGCATTTAGTATGGTGCGATTAGTGCGCTCAACTTGCCCATTGGCACGCGGGCACGCAATTGCATTCAACGTATGTCTAAATTTCTTATCTGACGCAAATTTCTTAAAATACCTACTAGTGAATGCCTTGCTATGGTCAGTTACTACTCTATCCGGATAGCCAAATAATGAAAACATTCTTTTGAGTATTCTAATAGTTTCTACTGAATTAACTGATCGACTGCACTCTGCAATAACAAATTTTGAAAACGCGTCAGTAATAACTAACATTTATTCATATCTGTAGTGTATGTAGATATCAATATATATCGCACTACAAACCGATAATAGTATTGTGACGTTGCCTCGGGCGCACACGTCGCTCGGTTATAAGTACCGGTCCGAGTGGTGGGGAGATCAGTCGTTGTCAGACTGTCGGACTGAGCGGTGGTGCGTTGGCGAGTCAACTAGTGTTGTTAAATGTGCATATTTTACATTGGCGACGAGGATAAAACTTAATTAAGTGGAAGTGGGGTATAAGTAAAAAAAAAAAAAAAAAAAAAAAAAAAAAACCCCGTGGTGAGTTAAGTGAAATAATAGTGTTCCATGGGAGGAATACTAAAGTGCGCGACACTATCAGGTGAGTTCCTTATCTATACCAGTACAGCCTACCTATGATTTTTAAATAATCAAATTTAAACAATTGTGTTATTACAATTACCAAAGAGATGTTATGATTCAAGTAACCAAAACAATTTTATAAGTAATGGAAGTGACGACAGCCTTTAGAGTGTTACGACTCATTAGATCAGAACGCAGCTGCACTGCTAACAGTGTTTTTAAAAGATTAACTTGGTTATTTTATTAGTACTTAGTAGGTATCTATTGCTAAACTGACTATTACTGAGGTTTATAGTTTTTATAATACAAACAAGGTATTTGTGTGGATGTAATGTGGAGTGCAAATAATCACAATCACGCCTATAAAACTCACCAAGTGATATGTGTGATGTGTGTACGTCTGCTATTTTAACAAAAATCATGATCAAATCAATATCACGCTTTATTCCTCTTATATTTAAGAGATAGGCAGTGGTGTTTAATAGTGGTTACTTTGGATAATTTCAAAACATAATGAAGCAAGTAAGCTGGCGTAGTGCCTGAAATAGCAAAGTTATTTTTTAGTTTTGTTTATGCAGTGTAAACAGTTTATACTGATCATTAAATTGATATTATGGAAGCAGCATAGCTGGTCATTTAATTGACACTGATTGTGCGGAAATTAGCGTGATTTAAAATAAAAGGCAGCAGGCACATGTAACTTGTATGAGTTTTTTAATCGGAGTGAAAAGATGACACACATGAATGATGTGCGTACAAACCTAGCGAAAACATAATAGTTTAAATAAGACGGAACACTTAAAGCTAAGACGATTTGCGTAGGCGCTCCAACATGCCCCCGGGCGTTGAAAGTCGTGCTTTCAACCAGACATAGATTCTGGAGACACAGGTAATGGGCATATCCTGTTGAAGGCCCTCCGGATGACTCCAGTAGAGGTCTTGATATCTGCTACACGGGCAATTCCATCAGTACCTGGATGTACCGCGATGACTCTTCCCAGTCTCCACTTCAGAGGTGGAAGATTCTCCTCTCTGACGACCACCAAGGAATCCAGCTTTAAGCCATTCTTGCAAGAACGCCACTTTGTCCGTTGCTGCAACTCTGCAACATACTCTTTAGTCCATCTAGTCCAGAAATGTTGGCGGAGTTGCTCAATACGTTGGTAACGACTAAGATGGGTTGCAGTTTTGTCTTCATAATTCTTCTGCGGCAACGAAGTGAGTGGCCGGCCGACGAGAAAATGACCTGGTGTCAATGGAGTGCAATCGGCGGGGTCTGAAGATAGCGGCGTTAGTGGGCGTGAATTTAATATTGCCTCTATTTGGGCTAAGGTGGTGTTAAGTTCCTCAAAAGTTAAATTACATTGTCCCAACACTCGCTGTAAATGATACTTTGCCGATTTGACACCCGCTTTCCAGAGACCGCCAAAATGTGGAGTATACGCGGGAATGAAATGGAATTTTATTCCATCATTAGCTATGCTTTCACTTAAAGCATCAGAATTTAATTTCAAAAATTTAGATAGCTCGTTACACGCGCCAACAAATGAGGTACCGTTATCGGAGTATATATGAACTGGCTTACCCCTTCGTGAAATGAACCGGTACAAGGCTAATAAGTAATTATGACTCGTCAAGTCACTCACAAGCTCCAAATGCACAGCCTTTGTGGTAAAACAGATAAAAATTGCTATGTACACCTTGACGAGTCTACATCCACGACCTTGACGACTGGCGCTCATAATAGGGCCCGCATAATCAACACCGGTACTTTCGAACGGATACCCACCTGGAAGACGGCGTTGCCGGGGTAGGTTACCCATCAATGGAGTAACAACCTTACCCTGCATACGCTGGCACCGAACGCATCTATGATAACAGGCTTTAGCCAAATTTCGTCCTCCTATAGGCCAATAGGATTCTCTAATAGATGCTAACAATAGTTGTGGGCCTGCGTGCATTAATCTTTTGTGCTCAAAATCAAATAATAATTTAGTAAAAGTATGAGTGGACTGTAAAATTATAGGGTGCCGTTTATTATGTGTAAAATCTGAATTGTCGAGACGTCCTCCGACACGCATTAGCTTGTCGTCATCTAAGTACACATTAAATTTTAATAGGACGCTCTTTTTTGGCAAACTGTGTTTATTTAAAAGTAATTTATGTTCGGGAAATGATTCTTGTTGACACTGATAGATTAAAATGTTTAATGCTTTCTTTAACTCATGATCAGATAAAAATTTACTGTTCGGCGATTGGCGTTTACACGCCTTAATGAATCGCAACACGTATGCCATGGAACGTAAAAGGCGTAAGTAATTAGAAAAACGATTATAATCTATAATAAATGCCTTAGGCTCAGTGTCAAGGACAGCATTTAAAGTGACATCAGCTCGAGTTTCGGGGAGTAGCCCTAATTCTGAACATTTAAATTGCGAAGGCCAAGTACTTGGGTCTTGTTGGAGGAAGTCAGGACCAGACCACCACAAATCTAAACCCTGCAGATGACTACTATCCACACCACGAGATAGTAGGTCTGCTGGGTTTTCATTGGTTGGGACATGCCTCCAGGTGCAACGACCTGCCTGATCTAAAATTTCAGCGACGCGATTGCGTACAAATGGCTGAAGTTTCGAAGGCAGTATCTGTAGCCATCCCAATACGATGGTCGAGTCAGTCCAACAAAAGACGCGCGAGAACTTAAGACGAAGTGAGTTTAAAACCTTCTCACACAGACGAGCTCCCACTACAGCGCCACACAACTCCAACCTTGGAATTGTAGTGGGTTTGATTGGCGCCACTCGACTTTTGGCCATAAGTAATCGAACGATGCACTCACCTGCATCATTAATACTGCGAACATAAACGCACGCACCATATGCGCGCTCAGACGCATCAGTAAATATATGTAGTTCCAACTCCTTGTATGAATGACACACAACAATTCGAGGAATACGAACTTCATTTAAAAGAGGCAGAGTTTTAATGATGGTCTGCCATTGTAATTTAATTTCAGGGGTCAATGGATCATCCCATGATAATTTATCTAACCACATTCTCTGTAGTAACATTTTCATAGTGATTACAAACGGTGACAACAGCCCCAAAGGATCGAAGATCTTTGCAATCACAGAAAGTAAATCACGTTTAGTGTTACTATTACAGGATAATATAGTTGAGCCTATGGAAAATACCAGTTCATCTGAACTTGCATACCAACCGAGCCCGAGCAACTTGTCAGGCTCACTAGAACCAATATTTAAGTCAAGCGAAGATTGAGCAACTTCAGACAATAATTGAGGCTCGTTGGACTTCCACTTACGCAATGGCATGCCAGCCGATGCAAGTACATTTGTGACTTCCTGACGAATAAATCTAACCTCATCTAAATCATCACCGCCAGATAATAGGTCATCAGCATAGAAATCGTGCTTTATAACCTCAGCAACCTTCTGATTCTTACAATCGAGCCCTAATTGATGAAGGCACCGAAAAGCTAAAAATGGTGCACTAGCCGTACCATAGGTGACGGTGTTTAATTTATAAAATTTAACGGGCTCAGATGCCTTACCTCGCCACAATATCTGCTGCAGATATCTGTCAGACGGATGGACGACTATTTGTCTATACATCTTCTCGACGTCTGCTGACACGACATACTTGTGCTGTCTGAAACGGAGAAGAATCGACAACAGATCGTCCTGAACGGTAGGTCCAACCATCTGTAAATCGTTAAATGAAACGCCAGTTGAAGAAGGACAACTTGCGTTGAATACCACTCGGAGTTTCGTAGTGGTACTACTTTCACGTAACACGCCGTGATGCGGAATAAAATAGCCAGAAGGGCTTAAATCGGATTGTTTGCATGCAGTCATATGACCTAGTAACTCATACTCAGACATGAATTCGTGGTACATTTTACTCAAATCGGATTTCGTTTTTAACCTACGTTCTAACGACTGTAAACAATGAGTAGCTTTATTAATTGAATCTCCCAAAATTGAAGGATCTTGTTTGAGAGGAATACGAACGCAAAAACGACCATCAGGTAATCTGGTCGTATTATTGCTAAAATGCTTTTCACATAACTTCTCTTCTGGTGAATAATGAGAAGACTTCTTATTTACTTCTTCTAACTGCCAGAAGCGAGTTAAATCACTTCGAATTTTATCAAAATCGTTATCAGGTGAAGAATCGATTTTAGTAAAGTTACACCTAATGTTACTAGAAAGCAATGCAATGTAATTACGACTAATAGGACCGGAGACAATCCAGCCTAACCTGGTTTCACATAAAATTGGCTTACCAGTACCTAACTTGATTCTTTGTGACCCAAGCAAGTCCCAGAAGATATCAGCACCAATCAGAATATCTACATGAGCGGGCTTGCAAAAAGTAGGGTCTGCTAAACAGATATGAGACGGAATGTTCAGAATAGACAGATCTACTTCACGACATGGCACATCACTAGTTATTGATGGTAAAACGAAACAATAAAGTTCACTACTGAAACTATTGTCTAATGACGTCATGTTAATGCGACACGTTTTACCTACGTGAGAGGTCACGTTATTAATACCGAAAATCGACCTGTCTATCTGCCTTGTCTCTAAATTTAACTGTCGACATAGTCTTTCCGTCACAAAGCATGATGTACTACCGCTGTCAAGAACTGCACGAACAATATGTTCTCGACCACTACGATCACGTAATTTAATTAATGCGGTTGATAATAACACATCATGACTCATACTACTGTGCGAAGATGTGACGTTGGCCGACAACGCGACATTATTCGTCTCAGTCACAGAAGCCGTCGAAGACGATTGTGGCAACAAGCTGTTATCACACGAGTTATCCGTATTATTATGACTATTTGCAATAGGTTTAAAATCAGCGACATGGACAAGAGTATTATGTCGGCGCTTACACAGCTTGCAACCTGGCCTTTTACAATGATTCGCGAAATGACCCGAACGAAAGCAGTTATAACACACTTTAAAGTTTGGCAGCAATTTAATACGTGCTTCGTTACTCAATGCGAGAAACTGTGCACACTCACTCAAGTTGTGGTCACCTTTGCATTTGGGACAGACCTTTGTACTTGACTCTGAACCAGACTTACCACCACTTTGAACGGTAACCATAGACTTCAGCTTAGCCCCTGATTTATTAACAGATTGAGGTTGGTTATTACGCGACAATTCCAAAGTTTCCATTAACTCAGCGCGCTCACGCATGAATCTGAGGAATGCATCGAGGGTAATCTTACTATCTTTATCAACACGACCTTTGTACTCCTCCCACTCACGGAACGTTCTGCTATCCAACTTGCGAGTAACAATGTAAATTAAAAGGGTATCCCAAGACTTAACAGGCTCACCTAAGGTGTCTAATGCTCGTAAGTGCTTAAGTATCTGGTCAATTAAATTCTTTAAAGTTACAGAGGATTCTTTTGTAATTGTTTCCATGTTAAAAATAGCCGAAACATGATTGTGAATTAATAATCTTTTATTATCATACCGCTCGCATAATACTTTCCATGCCACAGAGTAATTAGTAGCCGAAAACTCGAACGACTGGATCACTACGGCAGCGGATCCTTCCAAAGACGTTCGAAGGTAGTGGAATTTGTTGATTTCGTCGATAGCATCATTGGAATGAATGAGACTCGTAAAGGTGTCATGAAACTCCAACCAGTTATTGTAAGATCCACTAAACTTTGGCAATTGGATTGTGGGCAACTTAACGGGCTTATAACTACTACCAAAATCACTTTTATTTCGAGAAACAGATTCATTATCTTTATTATAATTATTACCAAATTCCTGAGCCTTAGACATTGATTTAAAATACAGAGACTCAAAATCAGAACGCTCAGAAAACTGTGCCTTGATATCATCAGCAATACACTCCATACGTAACTGTACCTCATCATATTGTTGGTATAACAACTCCATCTTGCCTATACGCAGCTGTAGTTCTGTTATAATGGAACTAGATAACGTTTTATCCTCCAGCGCGTCCAAATAATTGGCAAAAGCAGTTAATCGGCCTTTGAAGCTACCTCGCTTCTTTATTAACTCCTTTTCCTCGGTCATTCTGGGATTCGAGTGCAAATCTGGAATTTATACAATAAAGTTTAAGTAAACAATATTATAAATATGTAATTATGTACCTATGTCTTATGATTCAACCTACAGGTGACCCCTATATGAACAATTAGTGAATACCTACCTAGATAATGCAAATAGTTTCTATTCATAAACAAAACTCAATAAACTAACAATGACTTGTATAAAGTACAACAGAAAAATAACTAAAATAATACGGTAATCACATTAACAGTAAACATTAATTAACAATATCTAACACTCTAAATTTATATTGCTCCTAAGTACCTACCTATGCAAAAATACTTAACGTGATTAGTAATTACTTTGGCAAAGACAATTAAATTAAAACAATATAATGTAATAAATCCATATTACTATACTTAACTAAGTATGATTTCTAATTTAACTGCTTCGAATACACAATAGTGACAATAAAACTATCACAATGCAAATGGTAGGGTAATTAACGGAACAACTAATTACGCAAACACAATAGGTAATTAGTAAGACTAACCTTTTATATCCTTAATTGGCGTTATTATACTATACCTGATTGAGTGTTGGGTGACGATATTATCAATACATTATACTTAACACCGCTTTATTTTATGTACTTGATTCACATACCACACTGCCGATCAGTGATCTCGTTGCACCAATAAATTAATATTCGTTAATTTCACTATTAACTTCTTGATCTTCATATAATAATAACAGCAGATCCTTGCTATTTAATCAATCCAGCTCGTAATGGACCAATATGTGCGGAAATTAGCGTGATTTAAAATAAAAGGCAGCAGGCACATGTAACTTGTATGAGTTTTTTAATCGGAGTGAAAAGATGACACACATGAATGATGTGCGTACAAACCTAGCGAAAACATAATAGTTTAAATAAGACGGAACACTTAAAGCTAAGACGATTTGCGTAGGCGCTCCAACACTGATTGACAATATTCAGGGGAATTATATCCTCAACAGCTTTTTTGGTAATTAAACTGACGTGATAAAAGTGAGCAATGTAAAGTAAATAACACACAGTCATTGGCTAAATAAAAACCGTTTCAGTTTTTAAGCAATGATTTGAAGTGTGTAAGGTGCAGTTTCAATGGGTGTTGTACCAATACAGTGTGGAAATGAACATGAGAAATTAATTTTTAAAAGGGTACCAGTTTGTAACATTTCATTATTAATTGGGATAAGTTACATCGATTAGATAGATGGTATGTTACAAATGAATTATGGGTAGATAGGTTACGAAGTAACAAGCAAGTACTATGTCACCTTAGATATGTATTAAATATTTGGATAGTACAATTAAGGTCGAAACCGGGACCTCACGCTTGGTTATTAGATTTGTGCTATATGAAACCAAAAGCAGTAGAACATTCCTACTGGTCATTCAATTGACAGTTGTGCACTAGTAGTAGTTGTAATTGTAAATCGTACGTGATTGTTTGTGTCAGGTAGTGCGAACCTACATGAAATTGTAAATCGTACGTGACTGTGTTTTATTAAAGAGCGTTGATGGCCTTGTCCGACATATGTCGTGGGTTCGAAACCAGACAGGCATTTTGTGTTATTATTCCACTCATCACCAGTGGACGCTTTTTGTTAGTAGAGTATACCTACTGGTCATTAAATTGACAAGTCATCAAAGGATGACAGTTATTGCAGTAGAATATATCTACTGGTCATTAAATTGACAAGTCATCAAAGGATGACGGTTATTGCAGTAGAATATATCTACTGGTCATTAAATTGACAAGTCATCAAAGGATGACAGTTATTGCAGTAGAATATATCTACTGGTCATTAAATTGACAAGTCATCAAAGGATGACGGTTATTGCAGTAGAATATATCTACTGGTCATTAAATTGACAAGTCATCAAAGGATGACGGTTATTGCAGTAGAATATATCTACTGGTCATTAAATTGACAAGTCATCAAAGGATGACAGTTATTGCAGTAGAATATATCTACTGGTCATTAAATTGACAAGTCATCAAAGGATGACAGTTATTGCAGTAGAATATATCTACTGGTCATTAAATTGACAGTAACCGCAGTAGATTGTATCTACTGGTCATTAAATTGACAAGTCGTCAAAGGACGACGGTGGTTGCAGTAGAATATACCTATTGGTCATTAAATTGAAAAGGTGAAGGAAAACATCTTGAGGAAACGCCGATCCTAGAAAAAATACTTCGAAAGACATGTGACACTTACCACGCACTGTTTTCGCGTGGTAGGTTAAGAGCATCCATTAAATTGGAAGCATTGGGCATCCATTAAATTGGAAGCATTGGGCATCCATTAAATTGGAAGCGGAATTGCAGTAGAATATAGCTACTGGTCATTAAATTGACAAGGTGAAGGAAAACATCTTGAGGAGACCGGTATGTCCTGGAACGGATGCTTCGAGGGACATGTGATCCATTAAATTGGTAGCATTGGGCATACATCAAATTAAAAGCAATTAACAATCATGAAATTGGAGGTATTGGGCATCGGATTGGAGAAGAATCCGGATCATCATCATCATTTCAGCCGAGAGACATCCACTGGTCATAGACTTTCGTATTGTGACACTGCGGTAAGTTCAACGAGAAGATTCCGCACGGCTTCCCGAAAGCTGCCCAGCCAAGTCAGATTCGACGATTGACCTCTTTCTCGAGGTTGAACCTGCCTGGCTGGACCGTTTGTCCCAGGTAGGTACACGAAATATAAAGTAAAGTGTGGTGTCTCCGATCTTGATAGGAGTGGGTGTTACATGGGCGTTTAACGTGACCTTGGTTTTGTCCATGTTCGTTTTGGGACCTACTCTTTTGGAAGCTCTGCTGAGGTCATCGAGCGTTGTGCTGGGGTCCTGCAGGGTCTCAGCCAAGACTACTGTATTACCGGCGTGCCGTGGGAGAGTGATGTGCTCGCCGTTGGCGTTGATGCCTGGCCCTCTCTGGTCCGGAACCTTGAGGGCGTCCTCCGGTGCGGTGGTGAGCAGTTTCGGGGATATGACGTCTCCCTGTTTCATACCGCGCTGCAGAGGGATAGGCCAGAAACTGAGCGTACGTATAAAACAACCTCTTCAGCTTTACAGTATTGGTATAAATGTCAATCAGATTGTGTACGAAGATATAGCCAGATAGAGAAGGAAGAAGCTTAGCTCTTGTCTGGGCTATCAATCATTTAAACATCTTTATTTTATGAAGCAATTTGATTACCGACCACAAAATATTGAAGATATATTATAATATTGATAAAAGTCAAAGAGGTAAGAGAAATTCTCTCGGTATATCTCATGTTGTATGAAGGAGAATGCTCATGGTTATCTGGAATTCCGTACCATGCTGCGTCAAAATCAAACTTTGTTTTCTAATCTACACTTATCATATTAACTCCTTCAAGAGTTCTTTTGTAAATAAAATCGGAGTTTTGGAGTAATTTTATAAAAAAGAAAATAAGTTGTAAAAAATAATTATGTAATAAATAATTTGGTAAATAATTTTGAAGCAAACGTCATAAGTATTTATAACATTGAGTTAAATATACTAGAGATGCAAACCTCAATAAAATGTGTCAAAAAAAAAAAAAACACTTTTTAAACGCGACGACGTAGCTTTGAAACCACAAACATTTAAAAGAAATCATTTTTTTATTTGTTTACATTTTTAAATATTCCAATATTAAAACAATATGAAAAACGTTTAAAAATCAAAAACAATTAAATAATATTAAAATCACTTATTTCATCAATTACAAAACTCTCCCACAAATGTGGGAAACTAAAACAAGTTTTTAGTGGTAACACTGAACCTAATTGTCAAAATTCAAAATTTCATTGAATTAATTGTGTTTTGACAGTGATATTAACCAATACACGTGGGACGTATACATGTGGGAACACAGAAACAATAAAATTAGGTACGTGTGGAAAGTTATTGCGATTAATTTGTCATGTTTTTGTGATTTTGAATCGCACTCTTTCACTACGCATTTGCCCATATTTTGTCGCGTGTCACTTCGGTACTGCGTCAAACAGAACACTGAACTGACATAAGCTACGCATATGACCCTGGTCATATGCCCGTGGCAACGCCTTGGCGCGGTAATTGCTAATCTAGTGTAACTTAGATATCTATGATTTAAAATAAAAAGAAACTGTTGGAATGACTGTCGATTTATCAAAACAGTTTCTATAACATGCTACATCTCCAAAGAGATCTAAAAAGACTTATACAAGTAATATATTTGAATGTCTTTGTACATCTCTATGACCGGTTGTGTGAACGTCATGTAAAGGGAGTAAAACAATATTCATACTTCTATACCTTAAATTATATTCCCTGTACAAAAAATCAAATTCCTAATGCGTAATGGCTAAAAAATGAAAAAAAAAACATAAGTCATTATGAAAGGAAACGAAAAAAAATGGAAAGGAATATGGAAATAGGAAAACGAGATCATACTGACCCAGAGGTTAGAGTAGACGATAAAGTTTATAGATAAGTTAGTGGTGGTCATTGGAAGTGATGTTCAAATGGGGTAACTGGGTAAACCCTGAGAAGGTAAAGCATTAAAACAAATAAAAAAGAAACTGGTTGTCTATCTAGTAAAAGGGAGAATTGGTTATATAAATAAAATATAAAATGTTAATCAGTATGATTATCTAAAAAGGAAATCAAAGGAGGAATAAAAGGAATCGGTCAGTCTAGCGATAGACACCGTGAGAGGTGGACGTACGATTGAGCCATTGCTGCGCGTAATAGTGAGACAGTGATATAGCGATTAGTAGTGATAGCCGTGATAGTGAGCACTATAGGTAGTAAGCAGATAGTGTCCTTATAGAAATAAAAATAATTAAAAGAAACTAAAATAAGGGAGGGATGTAGTGTATGTAGATATCAATATATATCGCACTACAAACCGATAATAGTATTGTGACGTTGCCTCGGGCGCACACGTCGCTCGGTTATAAGTACCGGTCCGAGTGGTGGGGAGATCAGTCGTTGTCAGACTGTCGGACTGAGCGGTGGTGCGTTGGCGAGTCAACTAGTGTTGTTAAATGTGCATATTTTACAATATCCTTTCTTTGTCCTACAAAACGGGCCTAAATGGTCGACATGTATCATTCTAAATGGTTCATTTGGCTTAGGAATCGGATGTAACTTGCCTTCCTTTCTGCCATGATCTCCTTTTCCATAGGCGCAACTTAAACAAGAGGTTACATATTTACGAATAAACCGAGTCATTTTAGGGAACCAAAAATCACTTTTAATCAAGTCTGTGCATCGTTTTAATCCCACATGCCCTATTTCGTCATGGTGCATTTGAAGAATTTTCCACCTAGCTGCCCCGGGCACTACAAGTCGATTACCACTAAGCGTCTTCCTATACAACCTATCCTCTATTAGCACGTAATTATTTATTATATCGCGTTCAGTTGACCCGGCTTTTAATTGGTCAATAATATTTTTTAATTTATCATCTTGATATTGAACTGTATAAAACCAATCAGTGACTTCTAAACGATTAATATTTACAGCGTCAATTGGATTCCTACTTAGCGCATCGACATGTTTCATTCGTTCACCAGGCCTATATTCTACACTAATATCGTATTCCTGAATTAACAGCCACCATCTCGCGATACGCGGTATAATATCACGTTTAGTGAGAGTGGCTCGGACGGCGGTACAGTCGGTGACTACCTTCACGTGTTTACCTATTATGTACACACGAAATTTACGCAACGATTCAACTACTGCTAATGTTTCTAACTCGTAGCTATGGTACATAGTTTCCTCCCTAGACGTCACTCGGCTAGAATACATAACGGGGCGCAAAGTACCGTCAGACTGCTTTTGTAATAAAATTCCTGCTATTCCTAATTTGCATGCATCGGTATGAATTTCTATATCTAATGTAGGGTCATACAAAGCTAACACTGGTTTAGAGCATAACCTTTTTTTTAAGTCGTTAAAACTATCGACCTGTCTAACACTCCATACCCACCGTACATTTTTCTTAGTCAATTCTGTTAAAGGGCGTGCTATAACCGCGAAATTATATATGAATTTTCGGAAGTAACTGCAAAGGCCTATAAATTGGCGTACCTCATGTACATTCCTCGGTGTAGGAAAATGCGAAACTGCAATTAATTTTGGTTCTGCCGGTTGCACACCTTCATACGAAATTTCATGTCCTAAATAGGTCACTTTCTCTTGTAAAAAAGAACATTTTTTCATATTTAATTTTAGATTTTCAGATTCAAACTTTCGCAACACCGATTCTAACGTATTTATACCAGAACTAAAATCATCAGAGGGTAGTAATAAATCATCTAAGAATGCAAGAATTTCACCAGTTGAACTGTGAGTTTGTGAAGTTTGAGAATGTATTGAATCAACAATTTTACTGATCATTCGCATGAAAACTGAAGGTGCATTTGCTAAACCAAACGGAACGCGCATGTACTCATAATGGCCCTGAGGTGTTATAAACGCAGTTTTATGAGTGTCTTCAGGTGCAACTCGCAGCTGGTAATAACCTTGAGCCATATCGAGGCTTGTAAAGTATTTCTTACCGGCTAGCTTTGAAACCTGATCGTCGATGTTTGGTAATGGATATCTATCTTTTATAGTAATCAAGTTAAGGGCACGATAATCAACACATAACCGAGTATCACCGTTCTTTTTTTTTACCAAGATAACTGGAGAGGCATATTCTGACTCAGATTCCTTAATAATACTCTAGTAACTCACAAACTTTAGAATTAACTATTTGTTGTTCAGTGTGAGATAACCTATAAGGTTGACGATATATTGGCTGTTGTGTGTTAAGTTTTATCTTCATATGTAACAAGTTGGTGCAACCAAGATCTTTTGTGTTAATTGCAAAGGTGTGTTTATATTGTAATAATAAATGTATTAAACTATCATGTTCGTTTTCATTTAAACTCCCCATGCTGATTTCAGATATAGGTACCCCACCTATACTATCATCAGTGATTTTAGTGGTTGTTAAAACCGAAGCATAAGGGACTGTAAGGTCACATGGATAAGAAGAATTAGTGACTAAATAATTTGGCTTATTTGGCATAATGTCAGGCAAGAAAGATGATAGTAATGGCTTGGCTGAACTTACCCGCTTGGCTTGGCTTGGCTGGATAGCAGAATCGTCGCAGCTATCTGCTCGTGCGAGGATCTGGCCGGCTTCCCACTCGATGTCTTTGGTGCCGGTGTTGATGACCTTCATGAAGCCACCTCCACCTCGAAGTAACGTGGCAGGTAACGAGTAGGAAACTCCCTGCAGTTCATAGTGACGCGGCGCTGTGCAGACATCATCTTCCCCGTCATTGTCCATCACGCGAACTTTGATGATGGAGACACCGGGAGGCAAGGACTCTTTGCTCGATGTCACTACCTTGAATTTCTGAATATCTTGGACTACTTGAAGTTTAGCAAAAGGGTCTGGATCCAATCTTAATGTGGCAGTTCTTTTAGTCACCTCAAGTGACACACGATCAGCGTTGATAACTGGCTGACCAATAAGTAAATGAATGTCTTGCATGTCTGCCTCTGTTACATGTGCAGTACATCTCACGTGAATTTCATCAATTTCTAGATCAAATTCTACTTCTCCGCGGCTTGTAAGTAAACCACCAGAAAAGCCCTTTAAGATGGTGCTCGTAGATTTAACTTTGAGTCCCAAAAGACCAACAATATGTGCATTTATAACATTTACCTGGCTTCCTGTATCAATGTAAGATTTCAAAAAAATCCCATTTACCTTTACAACCTTTTTGTAAATCTCATTGTAATTTTGCACTAGCTTAATTTCCTTGACGTAGCTGTTTGATTCGGCAGATGACTTGGCATGCTTAGTTGAAGAGCCAGGGCAGCGCGTGGCAATATGACCTTGCTCACCACACTTGAAACAAATACGTTGATCAGGTAATGAGCAATTCCGCAAAATGTGACCAGTCTTCTTGCAACGCGGACAGGGGTCAGTCTCAGGGTTCACTTTCTTGTCTGGATTCGGCAGTTGTCTAGCATCCTTGTTCGGCTTGTCACGTACTTCGAACGTCGGTACACGATAATCGTCGATGGCACAGAGAAATACCTCGTATAGTTCATCTGGGCGCTTGCACTGGAAAGCCCGTGCGTTTGGTTGTAATGAAGGCGGTAACCCTCTGATTATACACGAAACACTAGCATCGTCAGACAGGTTACAACGAAAGCACATAGCATTTTTATCCTGGTAATATTTAGTCATTGTTTCGTTGGGTAACTTCTTCCTGTTCATCATTTCGTCTAACAAAGCACTGAAGTCACGATGTTTGGGAAATGCTCTTACAAGCATGCATTTCCATTCGTCCCAGGAATAGTTATATTCATCAAGTCTGTTGTACCACTTACGTGCTTGACCACGGAGTTTATCTTGAAGGTGAAATGATTTCACTTGGTCGCTCCAGCCATGTATATCTCCTAACTGGTCAATTTTCTTTAACCATACCGACACTGTGCAATCTTCTCCTTCGGGGTCAAATTCCGGGATAAGAGACGCCGCACGATGGCCTTTGAAGTGGTTGAGCGGCAAGGTTTCGTCATTGAGTTCGTGTATCGCCCTACCTACTTCTTTTTCCAGCATACTTTTGAGCAGTTTTCTAGCTGGTGGTGGCGGGAATTCGTCATCTTCACTAATATGGCCTTGTTCTTCTTCACTCCAGCCAGGCGGACGGACTCTAAGGCCAACAGATGTAGTAGGGTGATTACGCTTCATATCCCAATTCTGAATGAAACGGGTAGCAGTAATACTCTTTTTCTGTTAATCACAATTATTTATTTCTAAAAACTTGGAGAGTTATTTTCTTTTTTTTCATTTGACAGCTCAATGTCAGGAATGTCTAGTTTTCCCGCCGTTCACTCTTATTGGCTCGCTTTGACAACTGGCTTCTAATGGCGATGGCATGGCTTGGCTTAGCATGGCTTGGCATGGCTATACATGGCTGTACCATGTACACATGGCGACCATCAATGTATACTGGAGCGTTACATGTGTCAAAAAAATATACGCGTCGAATTGAGAACTCCACGCCTAGCTTTTACAGAGAAGCCCGATATGCATGGTCCTTTTTTTGTGAAAAGCGTAGGTATATATATCTTAATGTTGGTCCCATTTAAAATTGAAAAATCGTGTTTGGGCTAATTTCCTGCACCTTTGATAAGAATTTTTGACCTAGCTGGAGTATGACTGTCATCGAGCGAAGGATAAAGAGGCTGCCGAGGCAAGTCCTTATTTGGAAAAACATGGATAGATTATTTTAGCGATTAATGCAAATATATCGAAAAAATTAAATTGTTATACCCACTTGAATCTATACTAATATTATAAAGCTCTTGAGTTTGTTTGTTTGCAGGAGCTACTGGTTAGAATTAAAAAAAATCTTTTAGTGTTGTGTCCATTTATTGAGGAAGGCTATTATATAGGTTATCTAACATCACGCTACAACTAAAAGGAGCGGAGCATCAATGATAAATAAATGTTTCAAAAACAGGGAAAATGTATTTCTTTTGAGATCTTTCGTTGCGAGCGCTGCATAAACGGTTAAAGTTACGCAATAATCATGTATGAGGGAATTGCGCCTCTTAAAACGATCTAAAAAAAATCCGCGATGTCATCTATCTAAGGTTGACTCACACTCTCTCTACCCTATCTCTCTCATGTGACGCAGACGAAGTTGCGCGGGTCAGCTAGTCTATAAATATAATAAATCTGTAGAAAAATCGTTTTTGTACATCGAAAATATTTAGAAAAAAAATTGCCAGGGTATTAAAGGATAAGCAACAGAACACATTTCCAACATTTTTGGAATTTTTGTCTGTTTGTCTGTTTCGATGATCAAGCATCACGTAAAATTTACAAAACCAATGTAGATAACTTTTATACATAAAATTATGTGTAACTTAGGGTATGATTTATTGTTTGTTTCATTGAAATCGGTTAATTCTATCAAAAGATATAAATGAACTTAAAGTTTTCAAGAAGAATTATTCATCAAATGTAAGATACATACATACAGCGACATCTGTTGAACTAAAATGGTACCAATGACTAAAAATGTGCTCACCACATAACTTTTAAATCGACTGACCAGCTTTAAAAAAATATATAGCATAATATACTTTAGCAGTTTAACATTTTGGTTGATAGATGGCGTTGTACATTTCACTCCATTTTCTGAATCGAATGACCCTCGCCCGTGTCAGTTGCCTCAAGTTTGGTTTTTTAACCGACAAAACAAAAAGAAGGATGTTCTCAATTCGACGCGTATTTTTTTTATATATGACCACGGAAAGCCGTGAGTGTAGAATAGAACCAACCTATTACACTCACGGGTGTCGTTTATGGCGACTAATGTCTGAGGCAGAACACTTTGCGCCTCCGTAGACCAGAGAATGTGCAGCAGCGTTTTCTGTTAGTCTTTCATCACTGCGATATCCACCGCCTGCCAAGCGTGGAGATTACGGCAAATTCCTCCCATCATGGGAGAGGCTTATGTCCAGCAGTGGACGTTATGTGCTGTTGTTGTTGTTGTTGACCACGGATAACATTTACAGGGAAGTCCATACATGGTCCTTTTTTAGGGTTCCGTAGTCAACTAGGAACCCTTATAGTTTCGCCATGTCTGTCCGTCCGTCCGTCCTCGCTTAATCTCTGTGACCGTTAGCACTAGAAAGCTGAAATTTGGTACCAATATGTATATCAATCACGCCGACAAAGTGGTAAAATAAAAATTGGAAAAAAATGTTTTATTAGGGTAGCTCCCCTATATGTAAAGTGGGAAGTGATTTTTTTTTTTAATTTCAACCCTAACGTGTGATATATTGTTGGAAAGGTATTTAAAAATGAATAGGGGTTTCCTAAAATCTTTTTTGATAATGTCAATAATTTCGGAAATAATCGCTCCAAAAATAAAAAAACAATGTGTCCCCCCCCTCTAACTTTTGAACCATAAGTTTAGAAAACATGAAAAAAATCTGAAAAGTAGAACTTTACAAGGACTTTCTAGGAAAATTATTTTGAACTTGATGGAAACAACAGTTTTTGTACAAAAAAGACAAAAAGTTGTACAAAATAATTTCTGGACTAAGTTTGTAGTATATGCAAGCATTTTTACATAATGGATACCCACCTTTAAACTCATAAGTGGGAACACTTATTGTGACGGACGGGAAACTACGGAACCCTACACTGAGCGTGGCCCGACACGCTCTTGGCCGGTTTTTTGTGAAAAGCGTAGGTACATCTCAAAGTTGGTCCCATTTATAATTGAAAAATCGTGTTTGGGCTAATTTCTTGCACCTTTGATGAGAACTTTCGACCTAGCTGGAGTATGACTGTCATCGAGTGTCTAAGGATGACGACGTAAGGCTGTCGAGGCAAGCCCTTTTTTGAAAAAACATAAGTAGATTATTTTAGCGATTAATGCAAATATATCGAAGAAATTAAATTGTTACCCACTTGGATCTATAGCCACTAATATTATAAAGCTAAAGAGTTTGTTTGGTTGGTTGAACGCGCTAATTACAGGAACTACTGGTTCGAATTAAAAAAACACTTTTAGTGTTGAACAGTTATCGAGGACGGCTATAGGTTATCTAACATCACGCTATAATTATAAAGAGCGGAGCATCAATGATAAATGTTGCAAAAACAAGGAAAATTTATTTCTTTTGAGAGCTTCCTTTGCGGGCGCTGCATAAACGGGTAAAGTTACGCAACAATTAGGGAATTGTCCGTTTTAAAACGTTCTAAAAAAAACCGCGATAGCATTATGTCTGTCTTTTAAGGTTGACTCACACTCTCTCTAACCCTCTTTCTCTCATGTGATGCAGACGAAATTGCGCGGGTCAGCTAGACAAAAAATTTAAGACAAAAACATGCAACGGGTACTTTCGAATAAGAATTTTACCAATTCCACAACCCAAGATACCCTGTAGCGTATTTTTGAGATTCAATTATAAATTAGACTAGCTTCCGCCCGCGGCTTTGCTCGCGTTATTTTTGAATTTGACAATCAATTCGGGTTGTACTCTGTTTGTTGTGACATGACCTCTGGCCGTTGCAGACATGGGCTCAGAACGGAACATTATTCTAGGAGGCTCCTATATAGAATGTTGTATGTCTATTTGGCGCTAATACATATAAATTCTGGGCATTGGACACACGCAAACATGCTACATATAGCAGGCCATGGGAAAAGCATGGCTTTTCCAAATTTACCCCTGCTACCTGCAATGTTCAAGTTCAAGTTCGTCACATGGACGGTATAATATACGACCAAGAGCGTCCGATGATTTTACCCCAAGCCAATCTTCAACAGGCGTACCTTGAACGGGTTGTTTTTACTCCCTTCTTGAGGTGTCCCCATGTATAACAACTGGGGCCTTGAAAAAGGTGGTTGAAGTGGTTTTAGGAGGTGATGAAATCCTTTCCCAGAATTTACGTTCATTAAAGAAAACAGGCTGTCCATTTCCTAAGTGTACGGCAACGGTACGTAATACATGTAGCATTTGACGTTTCCAAATACTTTTCCCGTTATAATAACATTCATTAGTTTGTGGACCTTTAAACAAAACACGCGGGCAACTAAATCATGTCGGTCTGTAATTCTTTGCCCAGGCATAAGCTCTTCTGTTATTTTCCTCCATGAGGGATTGCAGGTGAAAGTGACGAATAGGTCAGGCCTGCCGTAAGTGCGTACATAGGCGAAAGCATTTTGTGTATATACATGCTGATAGCGTCGAGGAAAGAATAACAATTGTTATTGTTATTGTGTTGTTATTCTTTCCTCCTATTACCAATTTCCATCCGTGCTAATCGGATCTTGCAGAATGTAATTTTCAGCTCGTAGTTTTTTCTGGTTTAAAGAAACGTAACGAAGACGTTTGCCTCTCGACTTTGACGTACGTATCTACAAAAAAATGTTAGAACAGCTGTGTTGACGGTAGAAGAAGGTTAAAATCATTTACACGAAGCATCATGACTGTGGTAGGCGTAAAAATCCATACAGGAAACTTTCTTAATGGGAACTGGCTGTTTCATAGTGGGATTAATGAGTGGTATATCAAAACAGTATCCCGACAGTCCTTTGCTAAAAATTAACGGATACTGCAAAGCATCGTAGAACTTATAAGTATCGACTCCGCGTGTTTCAGTGTTCGTAGTTTGTTACACTATTTCTCGTGAAGAGAACTGGCCGCCACTCACTACGACAGCAACTTCATTAGTTGTCGGTGCATTAAAGCGCCTCTCATGTTCGCCACGTGCAGTTCGATCAGCATCGATAACGATCTTATAATTTTCTCGAGGCCAGTTTTAAAGGTATTTATCAATAGATTTTGCTTATGTAACAACAACAGCCCAATAACGTCCACTGCTGGACATAAGCCTCTCCCATGATGGGAGGAATTTGCCGTAATCTCCACGCTTGGCAGGCGGATTGGAGATCGCAGTGATAAAAGACTAACAGAAAACGCTGCTGCCCATTCTCTGGTCTACGGAGGCGCAATAACATAACCGGTAATAAAGGAACCTTATTGTTTCTCCTAAAATTGCTTGTCCGAAAATCATTATCATATCATATCATATCCTTAACACGTTGACTATAAACTTATAATGTTCAAAATCCCGAAATTTTTTGTTTCACATAATAAATTATGTTTACTTCTAAATTTATTATGTCATATTATCGAGTAGGATAGCTACTATTTTTATTAAATCTCCAATTTTGACGTGACAACGTCTTATAAATTGGTTTGCCGGGTGACACTTCAAGAAACTGCGTTACGCTCCGCTCACGTTATGCGCTCACAATGAGAGCGAGTGAGAGGCACGCGTCCCTTCCACTCGGGCATGGTTAGCCCGCCTAAGAGCGCCACTCAAAGTCGTTGTCACGTAAAACTTTCGCCCGTATACCGACTTTACAGGCAACCAATTTTTTTTGCATGACATAAAATCATATGTCCCAAGTATTGTATTATTTATTGTGTACAGGGACCGTACAACCCCGCTTAAGGGTTAAGCCTTTTGACAGGGTAACTCGTACATGGGGTAGCTCATATCGCAGTGTTACCTATTGTTCGAGTTACATGCTCGAAACCCAGCGAAATGGTTAACAGTTTCATTATGGTAACCACTTGAAGGGGTTAACCCCTTCAATGACTTAAGCCTGTGAAGAGGTTACCTTCACGAAAAGCTTTTTTTCGTGTTACCCTGACTTACCTTATAAACTTAAGCTGCATGTAGGTAAGTATCCCCCACTTGCACCCGAGCGGCGCGCGGGGCCTCATATTATTACGAATTTGACAACAAGTGACGACAAAATAAAGATAAGCGCGAGGTTAGATAAGTAAGTAGTAGTATTAGTACTTACCTACGATAGGCAACTTAACAAGTATAAACCCTTACCTTCATGGCATTGCCACATAAATTGCATTTGAGTGAATATCAAAGCAGTAAATTTTACATGTCCACGTTGAGAATCTCGGTGTAAAATGATAGTATGTTTCTAAATTATTTTTTTAGTAAACGTTATTTGGTGCAACTAGGGCCACAATTTTTATTGTTATAAGTGTTTATAAATAATCAAGGAAAAAAAATCGCCGTAAAATTCAAGTTTGGTGGCTTGTCCTAGTTCTAGTTCCATATTTTAATAAAATTGCGTTCACCAAAGTAACAATTTAAGGTACCTACAATAAAAAATAAATCATTTCCTTAGTTTATGCATACGACACAATCATTATCTAAAAACAATTAACCATATAAGAAAAACCAATTTAAGAGCACAGGACACTCGATCAAAGTTTGTCCATGCCAAACACAAAATTTTGGTGGCACTTTTTAACTTACTATAACATGAAGTTTCGTGCGTGTGCGACGTCGTGTTTATTTTTTATTTCGCACTTCTCGGTCGTGCGCTGGTCTTGCCCGTAACAGGTGTGTGATTAGTGCTGCGATTACCCGATAAAAACGTAAGTATTCATCTTGGGTGGCACGGGGCACATGAATTGTTTAATTTTGGTGGATTTGTTTTGCTGTTGATTATAACGTGTTTTAATAGTAAGCTACACGTTATAGCTAGTGATTTGGGTAACGCATAAATCATTTATATTAATCTAAATGTAACTCAAAACCCCTGTTTTTAAAGATTTTTTTTATGCGCGGTTCCAATTTTGGTGGTTTTGGTGGCGTTTTCACGTATTGTTTGTACATATATAGCCAGTTTTTACGTTGCCAGGCAGTTTCATTAGCAAACAAATAAATGTTATGTAGGTACTTGGCAGTAAGTAAGACCTATTATTCGAAGGGTAGCATGCTAAAGATGAAGTTTCTTACTTTTATTTTGTTGCTTTTTAGAAAGCCAATACAGAATAATTAAAAGAGGCTGCTTAAAAAGAGAATGGATGAAAGAAGAAAAACAAGAATAATGTTTCATCATCAGCCTACACGGCACGCCACTCAACTCGATTCTCAGCAACTCTCATCCAGTTGCTACCAGACACCCTGTGAAAATTGTCACTCCAGTCACTCGAGTTAGAGGGCATCCCACCTTACGTTTGCCAATTCACGGTCTCTACTCTAGAACACGTCTACCCCAACGGTCATCGGTTCTACGGCTAAATGACCGATCCATTGTCAATTTGTCACTTCAGCTTACTTATTCTGTGAGCTATGTTTACAACTCTGGTTCTCTGTCGGGTCACCTCGTTCGAGAGACCCACCCCACCTTTTTTTTTTCGAATGGGAAGTCATCAAATGACTCCTCCCGCTCTGGGCGGAGCAGGAGGGAGGGTCAGACTTTTACTGATTAAAACCCATCCATGTTCCTTCATCGCCTTTTGTGTTCCGGGGCCACGGTATCTCTTTCGAACAGTCCCGCAACCCCGGCAGGTATCGGTCCTTGTGGACCCCTTCCTTTTGCTGACTCTTTTCGAGGCGCGCGTGGAACACGAACGCGCCGCGCCGTCGCGTCGACACGGCCTGTCGTCATGAGACGGACGGACTGCGAGCTAGCCCATAGCCCACCGTCCACAGGCCCGAGACCGCCCCATCTCAGAGAGACTTACACAGCCCGTTCCATAGCTTGCTGAGCGACCTTGAATTTATGGACCAGCCGTACCGTGAGTGTCCACGTTTCGACCCCGTAAGTCATGACAGGCAGGAGAATATCTCGATAAATTTTTGAGATATTTTAGTTTAAAGTGTAGTGTGGCACCCAAAATAGAAAATCGCCCACCAAAATCGAAAATGCCCACCAACATTGAAAATCAGTGGCACCAAAATTGATTATGCATCGCATGTACTGTATATCTCGACCGGACTCCCAAAATGAGGATTCCAGAATCACCTTAACCCGTCCGTTTACAGAAGACCTGTGTGAAGATTCAGCCTAGATGAAATCGAGGCAACTCTTACAGAGCTTAAAATTGGAAAAGCCCCTGGATGGGATAACGACAGAGCTTTTGCAAGCGGGAGGAAAGGCTGCATTAAGAGAGCTTCAGGAGCTTTTCAAATCGGTCCTGAAGCGTGCAGAAGGGGCGTGGTCGTTTATTTCTTTAAGAAGAGGAACAAGACCCTATTAAAGAATTACAGACCCATATCGCTCCTTAGCCACGTGTATAAGCTGTTTTCAAGAGTCGTCACGAATCCTCTAGCGATGACTTCCAGCCACCGGAGCATACCTGGTTTTGAGCAGGATGCAGCACCATAGACCACATCCACACTATGCGGCAGAACGTACACAAATCCAAAGAGTATAATCAGCCGCTGTCTTGCATTTGTGGACTATTAGAAGGCTTCGTTTCAAAGTCGTCGTGTAGTGTTTCGTAGTCTTCCCAGAACTTTTTTTGACACTGGCGGTCCTCTCGAGGTTGTGCGAGAATATTTATATCTCGGGCAAAATCTGAAGTTTGGTAAGAACAACTTTGAGACTCACAGAAGAATTCAGCTGGGCTGGGCAGCATTTGGAAAACTTCGTCCGGTGTTCTCGTCGCGTTTCCACAGTGCCTAAAGACGGAAAGTCTTCTACTAGCCCGTCCTGCCTGTCATGACTTACGGGGTCGAAACGTGGACACTCACGGTACGGCTGGTCCATAAATTCAAGGTCACTCAGCAAGCTATGGAACGGGCTGTGTTAAAGTCTCTCTGAGGTGGGGTGGGTCTCGGGCCTGTGGACGGTGGGCTATGGGCTAGCTCGCAGTCTTATGACGACAGGCCGTCTTATGACGACAGGCCATGTCGACGCGACGGCGCGGCGCGTTCGTGTTCCACGCGCGCCTCAAAGAGAGTCAGCAAAAGGAAGGGGTCCACAAGGATCGATACCTGGTGTGGAATCCCCTATACGTTAAATATTCTAACTGCCTAGAGATGGTACAAAAGAAATTTTTAAGAACTATGACTTACAGATGCTTTCACTCTTCTGCGTCTTATGTGAATTTACTGGGAAAATATAATCTTCTAAGCCTAACTGGCCGGCGGTTGCTTTTGGAGACCGTGCTCCTGTACGACCTCTGCAGAAACACGTACAACTGTTCTGATATTTGCAACAGAATTGGTTATTTAGTTCCCAGAAGAATACATTTGCGTGCAGTGCGTAGGCAACCTTTGTTTGCAGTGAGAGCATGTCGAACAAATGCTGGTGTTCGAGCACCGTTGCGACGTCTTGTTGACAATTATAATAAACACTTTCTTGACATCGATTTATTCTGTGCAACACGTGTAAAATTTCGAAACTCGACTCACGAGGCAATCAAAGAATTAGACATCTTGTCCTTTAACTCTTAGATTATTGTAGGTCAATGTGGGCCATAATCAGTGCACTTACTTTTAATTATTCAAAAGTTTAAAATAACTGTTTTATTTTAATTTATATCTTTGGTACTTTTATCTTCTCTTTGAAGCGTGTTATTAATATTTTACTTGTATTCTGTGAATAACGCTGCTGATTACATAATTGTTAATTTTAAGTTTTATATCTCTATGCTTTATTATGTAATTGATTGTTGTTCCAAATAAAAAAAAAAAAAAAAATACCTGCCGGGGTTGCCGGACTGTTCGAAAGAGATACCGTGGCCCCGGAACACAAAGGGCGATGAAGGAAAATGGATGGGTTTTAGTCAGTAAAAGTCTGACACTCCCTCCTGCTCCGCCCAGAGCGGGAGGAGTCATTTGATGATTTCCCATTCGAAAAAAAAAAGGTGGGGTGGGTCTCCCGAACGAGGTGACCCGACAGAGAACCAGAGTTGTAAACATAGCTCACAGAATAAGTAAGCTGAAGTGACAATGGATCGGTCATTTAGCCGTAGAACCGATGACCGTTGGGGTAGACGTGTTCTAGAGTAGAGACCGTGAATTGGCAAACGTAAGGTGGGATGCCCTCTAACTCGAGTGACTGGAGTGACAATTTTCACAGGGTGTCTGGTAGCAACTGGATGAGAGTTGCTGAGAATCGAGTTGAGTGGCGTGCCGTGAAGGCTGATGATGAAACATTATTCTTGTTTTTCTTCTTTCATCCATTCTCTTTTTAAGCAGCCTCTTTTAATTAGTCTGTATTGGCTTTCTAAAAAGCAACAAAATAAAAGTAAGAAACTTCATCTTTAGCATGCTACCCTTCGAATAATAGGTCTTACTTACTGCCAAGTACCTACATAACATTTATTTGTTTGCTAATGAAACTGCCTGGTAACGTAAAAACTGGCTATATATGTACAAACAATACGTGAAAACGCCACCAAAGCCACCAAAATTGGAACCGCGCATAAAAAAAATCTTTAAAAACAGGGGTTTTAAGTTACATTTAGATTAATATAAATGATTTATGCGTTAACCAAATCACTAGCTATAACGTGTAGCTTACTATTAAAACACGTTATAATCAACAGCAAAACAAATCCAGCAAAACAAGTCCACCAAAATTAAACAATTATTGTGCCCCGTGCCACCCAAGATGAATACTTACGTTTTTATCGGGTAATCGCAGCACTAATCACACACCTGTTACGGGCAAGTCCAGCGCACGACCGAGAAGTGCGAAATAAAAAATAAACACGACGTCGCACACGCACGAAACTTCATGTTATAGTAAGTTAAAAAGTGCCACCAAAATTTTGTGTTTGGCATGGACAAACTTTGATCGAGTGTCCTGTGCTCTTAAATTGGTTTTTCTAATATGGATATATATTGTTTTTAGATAATGATTGTGTCGTATGCATAAACTAAGGAAATTGTTTATTTTTTATTGTAGGTACCTTAAATTGTTACTTTGGTGAACGCAATTTTATCGAAATATGGAACTAGGACAAGCCACCAAACTTGAATTTTATATCGGTGTACAGCATCTCGCCTCGGCTGTGGCATTTTATTTAAAAAAAAATACTGTTCCTAGATTTTGTAAAAAATTGTAAAAGTTTATTCCTAAAACCATAAATTTGTCGGAGTTATGGTTAAAAAGTTATAAGGGTTTAAGCCCTTATAACTTTTTAACCATAAGTTTGATGAACGCAATCTAGATATACCTATTTAAAAAAAAAAAAAAAAACGCCGCCGCCGTGGCCGCGCGGTCGAAACGCACACTATTACTAGAACACGCAAACAAAATACTGCATATCGCTGCCCTAGTTCAACAGTAAGATATCTTAAAAAAATCAAAATTGAGATAAGTTTTGTTTCATGTGAAAAATTTGCTCTTCTGTCCGGTTCAAAAAACAGATATTTGTAAAACGCAACCAAAGCGCCTAAAATTCAATGTCTCACTGAGACATTTAAGCATATTTTTACCGACCTTTAGTTCAAGATTCTGACATCTTAAGATATTTATAAAGTCAGGAAGATTTTTACTTTTCTTTTATTTCAACACTGAGACTTCTTCAAATGTCCTTATATGAAATTATAAAAACATTTCTATGTTGAGACATCTTAAAAAATTGTCCCAGTGTTTAACTAAAATATCGTTAAATTCTATTTCTTTCTAGGACATTTTAAAATAACCTACCGACGTATGCCAAATTGGGCACCTGATTTAACGGCACCTGAAGTAATGGCACCTGAGGTATTCCACATACGGCACCTACCAATATTTTTCGCAGGTGCCCTAAGTGGAATAGTTTATGATTTAAAATTTTATTCCACAAACGGCACCTACGGATCATTCTAAACTGATTTTTCGTTCCGTTCGTCGAATGTCGCGCGACACTCAAGCGTGGGCGCACTTCCAATACAATGCGTGCAACCGTTCGTTCCATTGCCACAAAGAGAAGTTCCTACATTCTATGACAAATCAAAGTTAAACTTCATTAATTTCACTGTATGTGATATAATTAATAAATATGGAATTTGTGTTGCCAAAAAAAGAGGGGCCAACGAAATAGGTTCGTGTGTTTTTTCGGTATAGAATTAATTAAATCAATTAATTCACTATTGATATTAATTAATTTTATATTATTTTATATTATTTTAAATTTTATTATAAAACTAAAATTTGGCTGCTATACAGACTTACTTATTTGTGTCATTATTCACATACCTAAATAACATTAGAGCACTGACTGATTATTATAATAGTTAAACTTACTTGTGCAATTATAATAATAAGATTTTAACTGATAATATGAGACTGATTTGTGCAATTATGATACAAGGTAATAAATAATACATTACAAGCAAACTAATTTCTCAGTTTTAAATACATTTTCGTATCCCTTTCCCAAACATTTCCGCGGATTTAGTCGGACAACTTACATTTTCAAATATCGATGTGCTGTAATACTAAGATATCATTAAATTATGTCGAAATCTGTTTCTTTATCATAAATTTGGAAGCTTGGCTGACTAAATCTTTAGTATTTCTTAAACAAAACAAAAAATAATAACTCTATGAGTTACAATATAGATATAATATTTAATAAACCATTTTAGAGACAACATTAAAATCATAAAACATTATTTTTTTAGTCTAAGTTCAATGTAAGGTTATCTTACTATTAAAAGCCTTAAAACCATTATACAAAATATTTTATTCATATTGAAATATAAATAACTCCTTAACACATTAAACTAAGCTTTAGTTTTAAAAAATCAACCACATTTCAATTAACAACGAGTGAATGAATGACACTAAAATCATAAAAGTATGAATAACTCAAAACATACTTTGTTCAACATATCTTACTGTTGAACTAGGGCAGCGATATCTTCTTTTAATTTTACTTCGTGGCAATCTTTCAAATAATTATTATAACTTGGTAGTATTTCTTATATCTACGTTACTTCACCGCGGTTTTTAGAGAATTAAAAAATAATATTTTTTAAGAATTGCAACCTTCGTATGCCTCTCTCATCTGACACATGACGCGGTACGTCACTTTTTTTATTGGCGCGTTATCGACACCGCAAGAAAAAATCTTTCTCGTCAAATTATTCATTTATAACTAAGTTTACATTACATCTTACCAAAATAACAAAATGTCGAGTGACAGGAAGTGTACTAAGTGCATCTTTAGTGAAATTCGTAAACCCGAAACAGAAATCCAAGCATTTACAAATAACGCTCGCTACCGACCAGGACGTAAATTGGAAGGACATTATTTATCAGAAGACATCAGAGACGAAGCAGGAAAAGTGTATTCCTGACAACAACTTGGATGCCCGACTTTAAATGACCCCCGGATACGCGATATCCACAGTGCTCATCGAAGCACTAAGGGGGTTGTAAGCTCGTTAAAGCTTTTTTCCTCCAGTGGGTACGCGATACCTCAGTAACACTACTACTGGTTACTAGCTGGATGGTGATCTATCAGTGGAGATACGAGATATCCTTTAGCTGAGTCTTTGAACGATGCTAACACTGAAAATCTAATGGCATAGCATTCAACGGCAGGTAAGTGCCATTTTCAAGACCAGTAACACCTCATGTTACTAGCTGCATGGTAAATTATCAGTTTGACACGCGGTGTCCAGCTAAATTTATCGAACAATGCTAGCAAAGGGCAGGTACTTTCATTACCTTGATCAGGTAATTACAAAATTGAGCTATATATCCATGACCATGCAGGTCGTAAGACGACCCTGCTTAACTTAGCACATCCCGTGTGTGTTATAACCTTGCAAATGCATTATACTCTCGCAGTGAATGTGGAACCATTCCTTGCCTGGATTCCCATCAGGGAGTAAAGTTGCTGGCTGGCTGACATACATTTGTCAGGACCACACATTCTTAAGTACGAGATACTAACAGCATGTTAAGCCCATATAATGTGTTTTTAATAATAATAACTTATTTATTTCGAGCAACAAGACTCAGCGTTAGTAACAATATACTTACAAACTATGTTAGTAATACATTTACAAACAAAATAAAACAGAAAACAGATTGTGACATCATTGCTGCAAAGTGACTGGCGCAGATTTAGCTTGAACATCAAGTATAAATTAATGTTACACATACGTTTAACTAATGAAAACACCAGCCCAAAAAGTGTATTTATTCTATTTTGGTGGAAGTTATGTCAGACTATACAGGATATTTATAATATCTACATGCCTAAATACGAGATATTTACAGCATGTTATAATCTACACTATGTGTGTAAGCTTTGACGTCAAGTATGATATTATCAAAGAACCCTGTGGCTATGCCATAAACTTGTAATTTTGATCTTTCAGCGATGAAGTAATATTTACATTTAAATATAACAACTTTTCATTCAAATAATAGAACAAGATTCTTTGTTCACTTAATACTATGAGAGAACAGCTGATGGAAAATGTTCCAGACACTTATGACAGACTTCTGTTTCACTACTATACATATGGTGAACCAGTGAACCAAGGTATTGAGATGTTCTAAACCAAATTAGAATGTTACTGTTATCATAAGCAAAGCAACCGATGAATGGCTTGAATGACACTGCATAACACAACCTACCAATGTTCAATGTCAACCTCGAGATTAAATTAATATTATTTATATTTCCTTTAATGAAATGAAACACCAAACCTATAAGGACAATAGTTATATTCTTAGCTTATTATGTATATTTCCAAATAACTAATACATGTAGCCAAAGAGATTTTACCACCAACAACAAGAAGATCAATTAATCTGTTTGTGCCTAGCACAATAAAATTCAACACCCAAAAAAGTATCCCGTTAACAAAAATCTTTCAAGACTGAACACAATAATAGATACTGGAGTGCTAAGTCAGTACCCCCAAAAGAGAACACATCAAGGATGGTACCGGAATGATTTAACCATATTATATACCAGTTATAAAGTAATGATCTGGGTACTTGGTTTAAGTACAATGGTTCAAGAAACCATTTGTTATCAAATCTATACACCATAATGTCATAATACTCAAAACTATTAGTATTGAGAGGGAAAGGGTTATAGACTTACAAAGTTTGGAGGTCATAACAGCCTGTCAATGTACAAATGACATTAACAACTAAACCTGTTTTAGTTCTAACCCGTATGGTCCCGGCCGTGCCTCGTGAGGCACAGTGCATTGTTATTTTAATTGTGTCTGTAATTGCGGGTATTGAAGTGTTAAATCAAATTGCAAAGTGGAACTAAATCCCACCCCAGCTTCGAACAAAGATAATATTCTTATCATCATTATGTATAAGCCCAATCTAAAATAACATCTCCAATAGTAACCTATTGCTTTATCTAGCAATCCATAGATACAATATTAAATTATGGGTATATTAATCATGCAATTTTTTTTAAGTACCCCTTAAGTCCAAGAGTATTTTTGGAAGGGTTCTCATGACCAGATAGTTTTTCCTGCATTGCATTGCATTTTAAAATCACTTAAACCTTACCCATAATAATTAAGCACCTTTCTTAATCATATTGTTGCTGACTCATACCTTAAAACTAAAATGAAATATAATTATTACTTTGACTACCTTATGAAGACAGTAGTAAAACATAACTTCATTGCTCCCTGGTTCCGGGCGTTGACCCCTATAATCAGCTGTAGCCTACTAGAAAATGAACCATGCTGAAAACAAATTAATCCCTATCAAATAACAACATGTCATCTACCTACATTGAATCATAACATAAAATTAAAATCACAATTAAAATACCCGAAAAGATAGATGGGCAGACATTATTGTGAGATTTATACAAACTCATAAAAATAAATTTTAACTAAGAAATCTCATTTATTCTCAGTTTTCATTACCAATTGGAGTATTGGCTTTAATAGCTTCATAGCTTTCTATTGAAAATAACCATAAAGTGAAACAAAAGGGGGGGGGGGGTGCATGCGAGTGCAGAGATCAATGGATTGTGACTAGAAGATAAAATGCCATACATTTCGTGTAGAGCTAATAAAATCCAACTAAAATTCATAACAATTGACAGTACATTACGGCAATGTAGCCAATTACCTACACAATGTTGACTGAATATGGTCAACACATATCCACTAATTGCACAACATTTAGTCAATTCTTTAGAATTACTAGATGATTAAACAGGAGTGTTCGAGACCCTTGAAAGACATTGTCATGAAAACACTGCTGATTCTTGTAGAAGTTCCTAATATTTGAAATAGTTTGGGAAATTATACTAATATAGCAAATATTCATCGTGGAGACCAGACCTCTAAGTATTATATTTTTTCTACTATGAAACCGCAAAAACTTATTGCTCCTTTACAAGGTGCCTGGGAAAACATAATAATAACAATGTTTTTATTTATATTGTTTCTATCATTATAGGAATAATAGGTTAAAAAATGAATTATAAACGAAATCATAATGTACAAAATTTACCAGACTAAAAGTATTAAGCAGAAATCAGTTTCTAAGACTTAAATACAAACAGTTTTGAGAAAATAGCTCAACTGTCCTTTTCGAGCCAATTGACTAAATCTCAAATTCTGTTTTACCAGTAAGGAGTGAATCCCTTAACATTCATAATATTTAGTCATAAGACTACCAGACCCTTAGCAAAATTTTTAGCTTTATTTATACTATGTACTACTAGGTACTAATTAATAATAAAAACAGTTTAATCCACACTGTAATAAAGAGGTTTCTCTTTCTTTTCTTATTAATTGTATGTAACTATATTAATTGGTGATGATAGAGTGAACACTTTAATATCCATAATATTTGATCAAGGATCTACCTAGACCCTTAAAAAATGACTGAGCTTTATTGATAAGAAGTACTTACTACTAGGTACTGATTAATAAAATCAGTTTAATTCTCACGACAATAAAGTGAAGAGATTTCTGTATTCTGATTAATTGGCCGTAATATTAATTGGAAACAGTGTTTTGAATGGACTCGGGCTCTTCTACTATTGAACAATAGTTAGACATTGTATGTGATCATAAAATCATTACATTAAATTTTTTATAGTTATACAATCACCTTTTGAGACAATATATCTATGGAACTCTATACTTGCCTTGTTTGCACTCTTCTGTTGCAAGTATTGTAACAAAAGGCCCTAAGTGAATAAACATTGCCTTGGTTGCACTATTCTGTTGCAAGTATTTTAACAAAAGGCCCTAAGTGAATAAAAATAATGCCAGTGGCATTCCTTGATAGTACTTCCAGACAATTCAACACTAAATAATGGAGTTGATGAGCCTTTTTTATTTGCAGACACATCTATAAAATACTAACACTACAACTGGATTTCAAATTATAAAATTACTTACTGAGAGATCTGAGGCTATCATTGCCTCAATCATAGAATCTATCAAAAGTATAATTAATTTCGTCATAGTTTGATAATATGAGCAAAATTTAGAAAACAAAGACATTGATTGTTCTCCTAGCTCTAACTTTAACCCATTGGAGCAATAAAACAGTTATTAAAATATATCAAACCCTAATATTCGTAAGTTTGTCAGATTTCAAGTGAAAGGGGCATCTAAACTCCAGAATTAAACTCTCACTATACAACCAAAACAACAGCTCAAATTAGAGCTGGCATCAACGAAGTCAGACATAATGTGGATTACATGGTTATCAAAGTTATTTTACAAAATGTAATATATTTATTGTAAAGTATCCTTGAAGCTTTAATATGGAAGCTTTAATATTCTTACAGAAGAAGGTCCAATGTAATTATCACAGATCAACACTCAGAATTACTTGCATTTTAATCAGTTAATAAATTAATTATTGCAGCCAACTCTGAACATCTACCAAGTTATAATAATTATTTGAAAGATTGCCACGAAGTAAAATTGGGAATCAAACGAGCTTACCTGTTAAGCGAAGTCTTGATTCAAATTTTATGAGTGGCAATCTGAAAAATAATTACCCACCCGCCGCTATAATATAGTTAACACTAACAGCCCCAAAGCTGCAATAATTAGTCTACCTAATTCAATTTTAACCTTTCAAGAAAATATAGTGAATATAGGTATTTGGAACTACTCTGTACATAAAACAGAGATTGTTCCAATGATAAGATCTCTAAAATAAGTGACGTACCGCGTCATGTGTCAGATGAGAGAGGCATACGAAGGTTGCAATTCTTAAAAAATATTATTTTTTAATTCTCTAAAAACCGCGGTGAAGTAACGTAGATATAAGAAATACTACCAAGTTATAATAATTATTTTTCAGATTGCCACTCATAAAATTTGAATCAAGACTTCGCTTAACAGGTAAGCTCGTTTGATTCCCAATTATACTTCCGATTTCCGTAGTTCCGTCTGAGTTCAGAATCAAATGAAACAAGTATGGACACGAAAAAAGACATATTATTACAATATTTAGCGCGTGCGACAAGCAAAATTGCACTGTAAAATCATAAAAACAATAATCATTATTCCATGTTTACAAGTCGCTCGGTACCGGTACACGCCACAAAGGCGCCGCCGGGCGGTGAGATGTCACGTGCGGTCGTGGTTAGGCAATTTTCAAACTAATGTCGATTACAAAGAGTGCTTATTACAATGTCTTGGGTTGGAATGACTTACCTTGTTACAAGGTAAGTACCTTGTTACAGTGTTACAGGGTATTGAAAGGGTAACCCGTTCGGAAGGGCTAACATTGCACCCGTTCGAGGGTGTAACATGTATCATAGGGTTTATTTTTTAAGCGCTTAAAAAAACCCCTTCAAAAACCCTTTCAACGAGTATCCGGACGGTCCCTGATTGTGTATTATTCCGAATGTTCATTAAAAATGGTTAGTCCTAAAACATTTGCTAAAAGTTAGGTTTTAGTGACAGAAACGAATCCCTGCAGTGTTGTCTGCCCTACCTCTTTTTTGTTTTTTCTCTCCTCCTCCCGCTCTAGGCGGAGCAGGAGGGAGTGTCAGACTTTTACTGACTAAAACTCATCCATGTTCCTTTCTCGCCCTTTGTGTTCCGGGGCGACGGTTTCTCTTTCGAACAGTCCCGCAACCCCGGCAGGCATCGGCCCTTGCGGACCCCTTCCTATTGCTCACTCTCTTTGAGGCACGCGTGGAACACGAACGCGCCGTCGCCACGGCCTGTCGTCATGAGATGGACGGATGGCGAGCTAGCCCATAGCCCACCGTCCACAAGCCCGCGCCTATGGTGGCCCAGCCACCATAGTGGATGTGGAACACGTGGTGGCCCCCAACGCCCGTGGCTTCTCCCGCGGCAGCCGGGACGTGAGGTTCTCTCCCTCTCACGTTCCGCCACCTCCTTCTCTAGCAGTACTGCTTCGCAGAAGGAGGTGACGGCGTCCCATTCCGCCTCGCTCCGGACCATGGCTTGGACCAGGGCCGGACGCCAGAGGTCGCCGCCGCCAATCGCCGCTTCGAGGACACGGCGTTGCTCCGCCCACGCGGCGGGTCTCACCTCCACCGTGTGCTCCACCGTGTCCTCTGGTCAATCCTCGCAGTGGAAACACTCGGGGTTTCCTCCCGGTCTGCCATACCCCTAGAGTGTAATTTAGAATCGCGTAGGCGTGGTAGGGCGAGGTGGCCCGCAAGCTGAGGAGCAGGTGGTTTTATTACTCGCCGCCGCGGCTGAATCTGACGCGCGCAGCCGGCCAGCAAGCCTAGTTAGTGATAGTGGTGAGCGTTAAACACATCTGCGACGATAAGCGCGCGTGGGACCGCCGGAGCCTCGCAGTGCCATTATCTGTGGCAAAAACATATAGAGGTACCTACTATTTCCTTTTTGATGTTCAAAGGTGGATAGATTATCATATCGCTGGATATTTACATCATTTCGGTGGATAAACTTATCATATCGGTGTACAGAAAAATAATCGGTGCTGGTTTGTCATATCGGTGGAAACCAGAATTCAAACTTAATTTTCTCCTTAGTCTTATATGATACGTTGATGATATTAAATTTTGGAATATTTGATATCCTAAAGATTACATAAAACCTGAAAAATATATAAATGAAAAAGTTCACCGATATGATAAAAAATGGCATTTGTTGAAATTCACCCTATAATAATAAGTTTTTATATTTTTAATGCTGAAAACGCATTTTAATGGGTTTTGACTGACACCAGTCAAAAGTGGTTTTGACCGATTAACAGTTTTTACACATGCTCATTAATAGCACGAAAGCATGGCCACTATTGGCTTGGTTACTTAGCTGACCATGTCTACTTAGTAGCATGTGTGTCGAAACATTGTTAATAACGAAAAAGATAGCAATAACCTAAATTAAGTTTAGTTTGTGCACAACAGAATCGACACCAATATAATTCGAGGCGACACACTAAATGGGTTTCAGTGATTTCTGTGAAAGACAGGAAAACTGGTCCTGTTGAAGATGAAAGAGACTCCCCACCTGCATACCGGACCATAGAGACGGATGTGTTAAACAATCTCTTTGAGAGCTAAACTATAGACCGCCTAGTCCAGCAGCCCTGATTTGGTGAACCCGCTTAAATGCCGCAACTGTCCCCAGGGCTGAGAATTTCTACCTCGAGTAAAAAAAAAAACCGGCCAAGAGCGTGTCGGGCCACGCTCAGTGTAGGGTTGCGTAGTTTCCCGTCCGTCACAATAAGTGTTCCCACTTATGAGTTTAAAGGTGGGTATCCATTATGTAAAAATGCTTGCATATACGAATATACTACAAAGTTAGTCCAGAAATTATTTTGTACAACTTTTTGTCTTTTTTGTACAAAAACTGTTGTTTCCATCAAGTTCAAAATGATTTTCCTAGAAAGTCCTTATAAAGTTCTACTTTTCAGATTTTTTCAAATTTTCTAAACCTATGGTTCAAAAGTTAGAGGGGGGGGGGACACATTGTTTTTTACTTTTGGAGCGATTATTTCCGAAATTATTGACATTATCAAAAAATAATTTTAGGAAAACCCTATTCATTTTTAAATACCTTTCCAACAATATATTACACGTTAGGGTTGAAATTAAAAAAAAAAATCACTTCCCACTTTACATTTAGGGGGGCTACCCTAATAAAACATTTTTTTCAAATTTTTATTTTACCACTTTGTCGGCGTGATTGATATACATATTGGTACCAAATTTCAGCTTTCTAGTGCTAACGGTCACAGAGATTAAGCGAGGACGGACAGACTGACGGACAGACATGGCGAAACTATAAGGGTTCCTAGTTGACTACGGAACCCTAAAAAGATTGGATGCACTCCTATACTATGCCAAACCTATGCTGTACTAACCTCTGCCGCACATCAGGGCCTTTCTGAGGGATAGAGATATTATCTAACTCGTTCAAGAAAGTTATGCGCGGCACAAGGATCCGTTCTGGGGCCGCAACTAGGGAACATCGGGTACGAATGGGTGCTTCGCGGTGCGCTTCTTCATGGTGTCATCTGTTATGCTGATGACATGCAGGTGAAGGCACGGGGAAGACGTTTCTTGGACGATCTTGGTGACAGCTGAGGTCGTAGATGGGATCCGGCGGATGGGTGGCATTGCAGAAATCTTAGGCCCTCTGTTTCCATGGACCTCCGAGAGCAAACATCGTGTTTGGAGGTGTCCGCGTGAGACATGCGGTTGTCGCCTCTTCCGCTGCATTCGACTCCACCTCGCTCGCCAACTCTCTTTCTTAAGCTAACTTACCCTTTCGCTTGACGCGTACCTTCGTAACATTGCGCGCGCGATTTCGAATTTCTAAGTGTTCTTTAACATTTTACAAATTCATAAATTGGCGCTTCCTGCCGCCCCCTTTCGTATGCCGCTTGGGGCCATGGCCCCCACCGCCCCACCCAAGGTACGCCACTGAGCACAAGCTCACACGTCCATCGGAAAATAATGAGTAAATAATAAATAGAGAAAATAAAAGAAAAAGGGTAAAATTATTATGACGACTGGTTGTATTCCTTTTTTTTTGTGATGTTACCTCAGATTTTTGGACTGGGTTTTTATTTGAAAGCTGGTGCTTCCCGTGTGGTCCCATTTAAATTTTATGAACATCTGATGCTGATCTTTGGAGATATACAATGGAACTCTTCAAAAATAGACGGCAAATGTGCCGTGAATGTTGCAATCGCTCGGATGTTTATTGTTTATACAACATCACGACGTAACATCACGCCTGTATGCTCTGAGGGGGTACGCAGATGTGTACAATACACCCAGATTTCGACAGTTCGTTCGAGTTCGGCGCGCGCCTCAAAGAAATGTCAGCAAAAGGGACGTTTCTAAAGAGATACTCGTACTGCGACTGTGGAATACAATGGGCTAAGAAGGAACATGGATGGGTTTTATTCAGTAAAAGTCTGACACTCCCTCCCGCTCCGCGTTCCATATATTAAGGATACGCCTATTCATCATCAGACTATTAATGTTCCCCCCACTGCTGGGACACAGGCCTCCTCTCTATGAGAGGGAATGGGCTATAATCTATCGCGTGCCCAGTGCGGGTTTGTAGATGTCACATGTCTTCGAATGTTTTGGTACTAGGACATGCCGGTTTCCTCACGATGTTTTCCTTCACCATTTTGAGAGCAGTGGTGATGAAATAAATTACACAAAGTATAATATATAATACGCCTGCCAGGATTCGAACCCACCAGTTACTGTTAGTAAGTCGGGGCCGCCACCACTGGGCCACCGCTGCTCACGCCTATTACCATGACATGTATTGGTAACAATGTCAAATAAATTCATGGCAAATATTTGTTTGGGAACAACTAAAAATGGATAAATAAAAAACTTTTTTGCAAAAAATAAAACCGACTTCAAAAAACACGAAATGAAAAATAACTTTAGCTTCAGAAGTCGGTGACAAACAAACTAAATCAATCAAATAAAGGTCACCGACTTCTGAAGCTAAAGTTATTTTTCACTTCGTGTTTTTTGAAGTCGGTTTTATTTTTTGCAAAAAAGTTTTTTCTCAGGTAAAGAGCGGCAGCTACTAGTTTATTTACATAATCCTCAATATCGGTACAACTATCTATGTTTGTACGAGTCAATGTGTGCAATTGCCCCCCCCCCCCCCCCCCCCCCCTGAACCGGACCAAGTACTAGTCAAGCTTGAATTAGTTTGACGGAATGGAAACTAAATAATATATTCTAGTTGTATATCTTGTAATGGTCGTCGCCAGGAGGAAGTAGCTGCGAGGCTCAGGATTTTTAAAAGTTATAGTTTTTCCTGCCTGATGCCATAGAATTGTATTATACGTAATAAATTGTAGCGTAAAATGGAATCACTTACATTAAGGTATTGTTTAATTTAAATATTGGCTCCTTTTTTCTACCTCTGGATTGGCACTCCTATTGGAATTTTGCATGATCGATCTATACAATAGACAAAGCCTGAAATAAATTAAGTAGGAGTCCCTTGCCCGAGGCCTTATTTATATATGCAATTATAGCATAATTATCTGAGGCAAAGTTGTAAAAAATTTCGAGCTCGCTTCGCTCGCTCTTGAAACCTAGTTTTTCTTGAGTCTTAACTTTGTCTATAAGAGGCCCAGGTAACTCCAGTAAGTCGGTAGGAAGTGTTAAAATTTTCGTGCTCGGTTTGCTCGCTCTATAGACTACTTTCTCTTGAATTTATCTAATTCGACAAGTAACTCTTATATGAACGTTCGAAACCATTCTAACCTGTCCAAGGCAAGGTGTCATAAGAATTTCTCGCTACGCTCCCCCCCCGCCCCCCCCCCTCCTGGCCCAAAACCTGGCAGCCCTCTTGTATCTTGCATATTACGGATTTCTGTAAAGTAACGCCCATTTATTTTCAAAAGATTATCAATTTTTGTTTTAATGAATGTTCTAAAAATTGCCCCCCCTTAAAGGAAATCCTGTATCCGCGCCTGGTACGAGTATTAGTGAGATTACGTAATAAAGCCACATTCCTGCTCAATCCGAAGTCTTCGAACACAGACTTAAGTTTGGCCCACACATCCGGCCCACTCAGAGCCTGTTCTATGTGGTGGTAATTAATTAGATCAATCAGGATGATAATCATGCTATGGCATTTACATTCTTGTATTCCTTGGTAGCGTCAAGTGATTTCCTTATTGTCAGGATAAATGATGTTTATTTTGCAAGTAAGGTTTTTACAAACACTCTTACACGTTATTTTTTAAAACTAGATGGGGCCGGTGTTTCGTACCTGACTACGCTGAGAAGAAACAGCTGAAACAAACGCAGAGGTCATAGTCTCTTTTGAAGTCCAGACATAATCTTGCTCAATTCACATGGACTAAGCACAATGTCTGAGATGGTCTTTTGAAGAAAGAACCACACAGATTTGAGTGGATCTGTCCAGTCAGTGCAAGCATTTGTCAGTTATCCTGTAGCTCGACTTAAAACTCAAGGAGCTCAACGAAACGACGAACAATGCCAAATAAAGGACATTTGGGTAGGTCGCTTATAGTACTCAAACTACCAGACAGTTGTGGGAAAAAAAGCAAACAAAAAATAAAAATCACATGGTCCTCACAGTGACAATAAGAAATAAAATTAACAATAAGTACTTTTCAAACCGAATGTTAATAAAAATCACAAAAATCATCAGGATCCACACGACCACAAATCTTCGTGCTCTAAGTTGGCTTTTATAGCGAATTTCCACGTATTGTAATTGTCCCTTCCAGCCAGTTTATTAATAAGCACGGTGTTTATCGACATGGCATCGGAAACTGATAGATTTTATATACGCTGAAATAGTATCTACATTTTGATACAAGTGGAGAAAGTTTGTTATTGCATCCGAGGCGGAATTAACTCCCGAGCCGGGGGCGAGGGTGTTTTTGAGCCGAGAACTGCAATTACAAATGTCCACGCGTATCTAATGACGTTTTTCAATACACTTTTGAAGAAATAAAATAAAAGAACGAAAAATATTTTTGTCATGAATTACTATGAAACTGATTTAATTTTCTCTTTTTCCGCGCTTTGGTTTCGCCAGGTTGAAGAAGAAGCAAATGTATGAAGCCGCCAAACAGTCTAATGTAAAAAATAGTTTTTTTTATATATTTTTAAATTTAGAACACTAATTATATGATAATTTGTTTATAAAAGGAAATATTAGTTTTAAATAATCATGTTTATTTATGATATTCTATTTATAAACACAATTTGAATATTCAAAAAATATTTACGCTGTAAAGACGCATATTGCTATGCCAAAATAAAAAAAAACATTCACCTCCTACTCGCATTGAACCAATTTGGACTAAGTATAGGTATAGTTATCTGTGGCAATTTTCATTCTCGCACATGTGCGGGAAAATGAAAAAAAAAAAACGCACACGTGTGAAATACATTGCATGATGTACCTAATCATAGTGCGTTAGAACCAGTTTTCGAGGAAGTGTATTGAAAAATATTTTTGTAATGAATTATTAGGAAACTATGATTTTAATTTTCTTTTCTTCCGCGCTTTGCTTTCGCCAGGTTGAAAGAGAAGCAAAGGTATAAAGCCGATAAACAGCCTAATATATATACAGGGTGTAAACAACCTCATCACGAAGCCGTCAACCAAGCATTCTGTACATCAAACTAAGTAACTTTACGCAAAAATTATTGCGACTCTTTTTGGGGTGCAAAACCATGTTTTGTGGTAGAAGTCAATGTAACATGCAAAACATTGTGCTGATGTATGGATTGAATAGTACGGGGGTTGTGGAGGTGTTTATAGTAAAAAACTTACACTAAAAACTTGTATTAAAAAAACACCCTTTAGTGTAAATCACCTCTTAACGAAGCCGAAAGGCACTTGTTCTCCCCGTCATTGCGATCATTTTTTTGTTCTGCACCATACCTGGGAACCTTCTAGTTACGGAGATATTGGGGTCAGAGTTCCAACTTTTTGACAAGTTTTTATAGACAAGTTTTTGATTTAAGATTTTTACATAAAACACCTCCACGACCCCCCTACTATTCAATCTATCCACCAGCACAATGTTTTGAGTGCGTTACATTGAGTGACAAAACATGATATTTCACCCAAAAAAAAAGTCGTTTTCCAGCAATATTTTTTGCGTAAAGTTACTTAGTTTGATGTACAGAATGCTTGGTTGACGGTTTAGTGACGAGGTCTTTTACACCCTGTATATATATTTTATATTTTTTAATTTAGAACACAAATAAATGTTGATATGATAATAAAAGTAAATATTAGTTTTAAATAATCATGTCTAGGTATCTACGATATTCTATTTATAAACACAATTTGAATATTCAAAAAATATTAATATATTAATTAATATAATATTCCAACTACAGAAGAGTTACAACAATTTTGGGCTGGGATTTGGGAAAACCCTGTCTGCCATAACACTGAAGCAGAATGGATTAAAGCAGAGCAGGTCATTCATACTAACACAGAAGCGATGATCTTTGATCAAGTTGAGGTAGCAACTTTTCATGACGTCCTAACAAAAATACATAATTGGAAAGCGCCTGGTTCAGATTATATACACAACTACTGGTACAAAAAATTTACACACACACACCCTCACATATTTAACCATATTAACAATTTCATAAAAGACCCCGCAACGATCCCTACATATATCACAGAGGGTAAGACCTATATGCTACCAAAAGATCATAGCGACTCAGCAAATCCAGCAAAATATAGGCCAATTACTTGCCTGCAAACAATATATAAAATAATGACATCATGCATTAGTCACATAATCTATAAACATCTTGAAACACAGAAAATATTATCAGAAGAACAGAAGGGGTGTAAGAAGTTAAGCCAAGGATGTAAAGAACAGTTGACAATAGACGCAGTAATACATAGACATGTTCAACGTACTAAAAAAGATTTACATACTATGTATATTGACTATAGGAAAGCATACGATTCAGTACCCCACTCGTGGTTACTCGAAGTTTTAAAAATATATAAAATACATCCACAACTTATAAAATTTTTAGGTACTATTGTAGAACAATGGAAGACACGGTTACAACTGAACACATCAACAGGAACAGTCGAAACAGAACTCATTAAGATCCAGCGAGGAATATTCCAAGGAGACTCACTCAGCCCACTATGGTTCTGTCTAGCATTAAACCCTCTTTCAAACAAACTTAATGCATTAATACCTGGTTACCAACTCCAATTTAGTGATACAATGACTGACATACTGACTGACCAACAATATTGTAAAGTAAACCATCTCCTTTATATGGATGACATCAAATTGTACGCGTCACAGATAATATATACCCAATGCCATACAAAGAAATGACACCTCCCTAAGTCGGGTAATTGAACTGGTTATTTTTCGTTTTCCACTGCTTCAACAGATAGCAGCACCAGCGTCTCACTAATTGCCACAAACTGGAGTTTTACAACGCCATCTACCATCACATGACATAAATAGATACAAAGTGGCATCGATTTTACTAGATGGCGCTGTTTTTATATAGATTCTCACCAACGCACCGATCGCACTGATCCGTGCCTTCAAGGACGAGTAGGTAATAATAATACAAAAAAACCGACCAAGTGCGAGTCGAACTCGCGGATAAAGGGTTCCGTACCATTATGTATACAACATTAGACAAAACGGCAGAAAAACACGTTTTTTGTGTGAGAGCCTCCCATATATTTATTTTATTTTGATTTGACTATTTATTTTGAAATTGAATACACAACTAAATATTGTATGAATATTTGAAGGGTCTATCTGTTGCCGTTGTTACAACAGAAATACATCACTTGTGAAAATTTCAACTGTCTAGCTATCACGGTTCATGTCATACAGCCTGGTGATAAACAGACGGACGGACGAACAGTGGAGGCTTAGTAATAGGGTCCCGTTTTTACCCTTTGGGTACGGAACCCTAAAAATGTCTTGAGTGGGCGAAACAGTTTCATTTGTGCGAGTGAGCTAGCAATATACACGCACCGGCGAATGAATCTTCATGTGTTTTTGAGTATTTCAATGCATACGGAGCCCTTTTACATTTCGACGTTACGCAAATTTAGGTATTTTACGCATCGAGCGGGCGGTGACCAACTCAAGCGATACTTCATTCATAATATCTATTCACTCGCTCGCACTAAGATATTGCGAATATGGCGACGAAACGATCTTGATCCACTGTAATACAAGTTTTCGGTGAACGGAAAATCTTTTGATGTGATATTTTTATGTTATTTAATATTATTATAATTCGTATTATTATATTTTTCATTACTTATTAAAGTGTTGAAACATAAAAATTATAATTGTGACGCAGTAACCGAGCGTTGATAACCAACATCTGTAACATAGTACGTGATATATTTTAAAGGAGAATAAAGTCCGCGATATTCGTATTATTTTAACGTTTCAATTTACTTTATTATACTTTATTTTTTTTAATTTTGCTACATTTTAAATACGAAACGAACGCGTTGAAAACGAACGTGTTTTCCAAGCAATCAGGTTCTAAATAGGTAAAAGGATAATTTAGCTTCAGAAATTTCTGCTCCCTAGGCAGACAAATATCTTTGTCCAACTTTTGTGTACCTACGTAAATAAATAAATAGTACGGGTAAAACCTGTTTAAATAAATAATTATTTTATTTGGTGCTGTCAATTACCATATTTTTCAACGATCAAAACTGCAGTCGTAGTTTACGATGTTCTAGGACGCACACAAAAGCAGCGTCTATACGGCAAGACGCACACCACGATAATACCGACACAAAGAAACGCCAGGGTAGCCCGCGACATTTTATTTTGCAATGCAATGCGCATGTCAGTGTCAGCCTGTATGGTGAACGAAATATGTATGATTCGCGACCGACAGAAATTTACAGAATTATCATCATCATCATCATCAGCCTATTAATGTTCCCATTCCCACTGCTGGGACACAGGCCTCCTCTCTATGAGAGGGAATGGGCTATAATCCATCACGCGGGCCCAGTGCGGATTGGTAGTTTATGTCACGTCTTCGAATTTTTTGGTTTTAGGACATGCCTGTTTCCTCACGATGTTTTCCTTCACCGTTTTGGGAGCAGATGGTCTAAAATGAATGGCAGCTTTAGCAGAATCGTAGGTACTAAGAATCTCGTTAAAATTCTTAAAATAAACTTAATGATTATGAAAATAAAGTCCATTTTAAGAATTTAAATTTTTCATAATAATAAGGTTCACGTTAAAAAATGTAATGTGGTGATGTAATAAATTACACAAAGTAATGCGCCTGTCTGGGTTCGAACCCATGACTTACTGTTTGTAAGTCGGGGCCGCCACCACTGGGCCACCGCTGCTTACAGAGTTTTGTTATAATAATTAAAGTGGTCTATACATTCCCATTGAGTAAATATTTCATGAAAAGATCATTCAATGGGATTAAATGAATTTAGAGGGTTGTATTGATGATTTAATGATTACAATTCTGTAACATACCTACATGTTACGGCCGCGAATCATATTTTTTAATTAACAAGGTGACACTGACCTGCAAAAAACGTAAGATAAATTTACTAGTGTGCCATTTGCGCAGCTTTACGTTAGATGGTTTGAGCCGCTATAAAGTAGACCGTCACTTGCAGCACAGAATAAAAAATAGTACTTACTAGCTTGCAGCTCATAATACTTAAATAGGTATCATTAGTTCATTACCTACTCAAATCAATCAAATCGCTTGTAATTTAATTTAGTTACTGCAGCAAGGAAATAAAACGAAATAGATAGGTACCTACTAGAAGTAGGATGAAAGATGGAAATAGGTACCTACTAGCACAGTACTAGGTAGCTACATCATTGTTTTTGTTTACTTGCTATAATTCAACAGATGGCGCTGTCGCGTCACGAGTAACACCTGCTCTGTAGTTTTAAATTGTTTAAAAATGGTGAAATGAGTTTTTAAGATCATCTATTCTGTTCGACCAAATCGTTATACAATAAACATTCAGTGACAGTGTTATCCACTGCAGACCTTGTGGAATTATTAAGTTATTCGCATGAACCGACCCCAGTGTTTACATTTCTCATTGACGCAATTTGACAAATTAATAAACAATGATTGTGCTGTGAATAACTAAAATACTCAAATAAATAGTGGCTGGGACCGAACAAGCCAAGTGACTCTGCGGAAATTGTGAGTTTTTCATATATAATTCATCGTACGAACCGTTAAGAAAAAATAAATATTCAAATATACCAGTGCCAAACGTAATTGCAAATAGCGACATCTAGTCTAAGAATACGGAAACTGACAGTCGATAAAACAGAAAGACATCTGTTTGCATGTGGAAGCTACGGTACTATTTCGATATATAAGATATCAGCACAGTTGGCACATTGGAAACCGTTTGGATTGGTGAGCAGTTAGTCACTGGTTCGAATCCGGATATTGTTCGACTTTTTGTAAATAAATAAAGTAGAACATGGAGGATGATAGCATATACGTCACGCAAAGGACACAAAATACGCAACATAACTTAAACGTAAGCGATTTCGAATTTGACATGGATATTTCATATCAAAGTTTACCCAACAATAATATCTCTGGAAATATGGATATCGTCTTAAAGAATGAAGAAATTATCAAACTTAAATTGGAACTACAGTCTGCCAACTCAGAAATAGATAATTTAAACTTAGAAAACTTATCACTAAAGGACAAAATTAAAAAATATGAAAGCAAAATAAAGATATTTAAATCGGTGGGATTACATGATTCTACTGAAACAGTGGCAACACCAATAAGGTTCTATTCACCTCAATATCAACGTCGACTTAGGACAATAACTATGAAAACCGGATTACCCAGAACCTCTTCTAGAGAGGTTACTATGCATGCCATAACGTCGATGAACCGAAACGGTAATGGGTCGGAAGCTTTCATTCATAAATCGCCAATAAAAAGCAATATAGATAAGTCTACAGTCACCGGGGCAGGGAACTTGTCACCTACAAACAGTTACAAGGACCTACAAGTTAGTTTTACCCAAAACTTACCTACATCTATCACGGAGGAACAAGACAATGGGGGTATACATACATCGACGGACAGGGAAATTCAGGGAACAAGCAAGATCATGTCACCGTCAACACCGAAACAAAACATGGGCGTTAATGGAAACGTAAAAAAACTTATAGAGAATAGATCATGTAAACAACCATTGCAAGTACTGGCACCGAAGCATAAAATCGCCATCTTTGCGGATCAGACAGGATATGAAATTAGAGATATACTTCAGAACTTAGTGGGAAATAGTTTTAGCGTAACGTCGGTAATCAAACCGAACGCACCTCTTAATTACATATTGAGTACATGTGAAATTATGTGCAAGGACTTCACAAAATCTGACTTTGTTTTAATAATGGGAGGTATTAGCGACAAAAACCCATTAGATATAATAAGTTCTCTGCATCACACTTTGAAAAATATACATAACACCAATGTCCTTGTTAGTAAAATTTATAAAAACAAATATCTAAATGTATTAAATGTTAATCGTACCTTAAGACTTGTATGCAATAATTGCGAAAATTCTAGCTTTATTACTTTAGATGACAATAATTATTCTAACTTTAATAAAAGGCCTTTACTTAATAAGCTAACTGCATGCAAATTAATTTATAGGGATATATTGCGATTACAATACAGGATCAACTATCAAAATTATGTGGATAATGTGCTTATAGATCAAAAGGCAAAACGAATGTTTAAAAATGTTTCTACACAAACTACTCCTAATTTAGTAGACAAAGCCAGTGGCAATAATAGGAACAATACTACGACACCAAAAGTGTTGGTAAACTCAGTTACACAAACAGAATTGAATAGTTCGTCAATAACCACCGATGAAAATGATATTTTTCGTGACTAAAAGAGAACAAAGCAGTTTATATAATAATTCTTCAGTTCTTTTACTATTGAAAACAAATTGTCTTAAAATATTTCATCAAAATGTATGTGGCATAAGTAACAAAAAAACAGAACTTGAATTATATATTGAAACACATGAAAATGATTTAGATTACTTATGCATAACCGAACATTTCCTAAATAATAAATCTGCACATGTATTTTGTATGTCCAATTATAATTTAGCATCATACAACACAAGGCCAAACAAAAAGAGGGGAGGCAGCCTTATTTTAGCACATAAAAATAAACAATGTGAAAACATTGACGCAATTAAAAAGTTATATAGATCAGAAAGTTTTGAGATTTGTGGTGTAATAGATCTCGAAACGGGGTTACACATATGTTGTTGTTATAGAAGTCCAGTTGACAAAAATTTTGAAAGTTTCATGGCTAGTTTAGAAAAATTGTTGGAACATTTTCTTGATAGGAAGTGCTTAGTTTGTGGCGACTTTAATATTGACGTGCTGGTTGAAAGTAGAAAAGCTTCAGAGTTCATAAGTTTATTGAGATGTTACAATTTTAGATACCTGATAAAAACTCCTACCTTCATTCGGAATAAATCATACTCTTGTATTGATAATATAATTACAAATGTTGATGATGATTGTATAGAGCGTTTATTGGTCGATCACAATGGCTTAGCAGATGGTCATGGTGGACTCTTTTGCGATATGGTCCTTGATAAAATCAATGAGAAAAGAAATAGTTCAGAACATACCATAACAATTCATAAAAGAATATTTAACACAAAAAATAATGATGCATTTAAAAAGAGTATTTCAAATATAAATTTGAGTAATATGGGAATAAATAACTTTCTAGACCATTTTGGCAAAATTTTTCGTACCTGCTACCCAAAGAAAGCTGTTAAAATAAACCCTTTGAAAAATAAAAAAATAAGGTGGGTAACCAAGGGAGTCAAAGTATCTAGTACAATGAAAAGAGTTTTATGTTGTGGCACCCCAAATAATGATAGTATCTCGAATTACAAAAATAACTATATTCGAATTTACAGAAGGGTTTTAAAGCAAGCTAAAAAGTTAGCCATATCAGTTCATCTTAGTAAAGCTAAAAATATACCCAAAGAGACATGGAAACTCGTAAATGAACATACAAAGAAAACAAAAAACAAGCTTAGTAAAAAATTAGTCCTAAATATAGACCACAAGGTTATTTATGATTCCCAGGATATTGCTAATAAATTCGTTGACAGTTTTGTTTACAAACCATCATTGACACTTAACAAAGATAAAGCAATGTCCTTTCTGAAAGAAACAACAGCGAGAGTTGAGAGTAACCTGTCTTTTAAGCCGACTACACCAATTGAGATAAAAAAGATTGTGTGTCACATGGCTAACAAAAAATCTTGCGGATATGATGATTTACCAATAACAATTATTAAAGAGAACATCGAATTCTTAGCACATCCGCTATCAGATTTTTTTAATAAATGTATGCAAGAGTCGATTTTTCCCGATCAACTCAAACTGGCTAAGGTAATTCCGATATTTAAAAAGGGAACAAAGACTGACCCAAAAAATTACCGACCAATATCCTTGCTACCAACTTTGTCGAAACTTTTTGAAAAGATAATTAAATTTAGACTGATGGTACATTTGAATCTAAATAAAATAATAAATTCAAGACAATTTGGATATCAAAAAGGCATTGGCACTTCAGATGCCATAGACACTCTCATTGATGACGTAGTTAGTAAATTAAACGACAAAATTAAAGTGGCTGGACTATTTATTGACCTGAGTTCTGCATTTGACACGATAGATCATCAATTACTGCTTGCTAAACTGGAACATTATGGTATAAGAGGTGATGCTTTAAAACTTATGGCATCTTATTTACAAAACAGACGAATGTATGTCGAAATAAAAAACATTGATGAAAACAATCATGAAATAGCATATAAATCAAGGATGACATACATAAGACGTGGGGTACCTCAAGGCTCAATTTTAGGTCCAATATTGTATCTTATCTTCACAAACGATTTATTAAATTTCATGAACACTGCTCAGCCCGACGCTTCGTGTGTGGTTTTTGCTGATGATACAAATGTAATATTTGGAGCGCATGATTTAAATGAATTGTCCAAAAAAGTAAATAAAAGTCTAAATGATCTTTCTGAATGGTTTACAGCTAACAATTTACTAATTAATACAAATAAAACCAGTATAATGTTATTTAAGACTACATCTCGTAACACCGACACTATAGATGTGACATTGGAAGGAGACAAGATAGGATTGGTAAATGAGGTAAAATTCTTAGGTATAAACATTGATTCAAATCTAAACTGGAAACAGGAGCTTGCTGCTATTGATTCCTCTATATCTTCTGCATGTTATGCACTTAGGAGCCTCAGAGATGAAATAGATTTGAAGCAACTTAAAGCCTGTTATCATGCTTTGGTTGAATCTAGGTTAAGGTACAGCATCATGTTTTGGGGTAATAGCTATAACTACAACTGCCAAAGAGCATTCATCCTACAGAAGCGTGCCATTAGAACCATTGTTAAAATTTCACAGCGTGATTCATGCAAAGAATACTTTAAGAAATTAGGCATCCTCACAGTTCCAAGTTTGTATATACTAGTTTTGTTAAGCAAGTTCGCAAAATATATTCATCAATATGAATCACAAAAGGAAAAAGAGATGAGAGAGAGCACACGAAGGAAAGTTATTAAAAATAGAATGGTGCCTAAATTTAACATAGCTAAGCATTGTTCACGTTACCAAGCAGTGGAGTTATATAATAAATTACCTACTGATTTGAAAACTTTGGTCTATAACACAAACTTATTTAAGGCAAAACTGAAAGCCTTCCTGTTAGAAAAATGTTTATATTCTGTATCCGATTTGATGTTGAATGATTTCAGATAATTTGTGTATGAATTACTTAATATGATATTGACATTTAATTTATTTGACATTTGATACAGTGGGAATTTATTTTAATTGACATTTGATTTAATTGACATTTTAACTTGATTGACATTTAATTGTAATTTAATTGACATTTAATTTTATTGACTTTTAAATTACATTTGATTGAAATTTAATTGGAATTTAATTGACTTATAAATAATTACAACTGACATTTAATTTACATTTATTCTATTTTAATTTACGCAACATGGAATAGACATGGTTGTTCTTGAGCGTATTTGGGTAATCATATACATTGTAATTTAATTGACATTTAATACAATCTATTTGGCATTTAATATTCATTTAATTAAATTTAGTTGACATTTAATTAACATCTAACAGGCATTTAATTTACACTTAATTTTTATCAATTTACTTAACATGGAATGGACATGGTTGTGTTTTGAGCTTTTTATGGTTGGACATATAAACAAAAATGTAATTAACATTTTTACGTTAATTGGAATAGACTGTTGTCTTTGTGCTTCTTATGGTTTGATTTTTTTTGCTTTTTTATAGTTTCTGATTGCTGACATAGTAATATTTTTTTGTTTGCTTTGTATTTGATTTTGTTATGATTGAAATGTAATTATTTTGTAAAATTCGAACACAATGTAAATTGTTTGATGAATTAATAAATGAAAAAAAAAAAAAATGAAATAATTATTATTGGCGCCAAATAGAATAATAGTACCTATTCTATTATGCATTTTGCAGTGCACTGCTCGGTCTATTTCTAGCTTGTTATTAACACGACGACTATCGAACTTCTACATTTTTTTTATAATTTAGGATTACTTTGGACAAAATTAGCTAAGTAGGTACCTACTTCATATTTAAATAAAGAAGGCAAACTTAAAACATTATGCTCAAAATAATATTGTTTGAGCTATCGATAACCTTTGACAAAACTTAGCCCTATTACCGTGGCCCTATGGCCCTAATGCACTTTTTTTGGGACGTAATTAACATTTGCTTATTGATAGTTTCCTCAGAATATAACGCCAATCCTTAAACCGACAATAAAACCGCATTCAGTAGGTAGGTAGGTATAATGGGTGCAAGTTTGTAGAGCGCGTAAGCAAGCTAAGGAATTGTTTTTTTTGTATTCAAAAGCTTTGTTTATTCTTTTCAATGGAGATTTTTATCAATTGTTACACCTACAAATTTTAGTCTACTTTTGTTTTCTCTCTTATACTTATTGGGGTTGAATGAAAAATAACTTTTGTTTTATTTAGGTTAGTTTTAGATGACGTTATAAACCGATCTTTGATAATTAATGTTAGGGTTTGGTGATGTTAAACGTTGAATGAAAAACGGTCCGCGATTCGACCTTCGTGAAATAATTACAAAATTAGTACCTACGTCTATTTCAACAGCGAACTATTTAAATCGAACCTATTTTGTTAAAAATGACAAAGGTTTTAATTTTTTTTTGCACGAAGACTTAAAAAAAAAAAAATATATATATATTGCTGGACATTACACACAGCGCCATATAGTGCCACACTAAGCAACGAGGCTTGTGTCGTGGACACCAGATAGTTGATATACTACATAGATACTTTTTGTTTGTAAATACATACTTATTATACATATAAACATCCATGACTCTAAAACAAATGTCCATGCTCATCACACAAACATTTGCTCCGACCGGAATTCGAACCCTGGGACCCTAAGAACGTAAGGCAGCCTCACTACCGCTGCGCCAATCGGGTCATCAAACTACTACTACTTAAGGGGCCGGGGAGCATGAATTTGTCCATACAAACGTAATACCAAAATCATTTTCAGTTTGAGCATATTTCCACCTTAATATGCTGTTATTCGGAACAAGATGGTAATTACCTAGGTATCTACATTTTTTTTTTTTCAAAATACTTACCAAAAGCGAAATGCAAACAAATTGAATATCTCACATTTTTACAGTTCAAATACGATGTTTTCATCTCATCTGTTCTATATTAAAAATGGTAGTATTTGTAATATTGTTCAAATGGAAACATGTCTTATATTGTTAAGTTAAATAATATTAAAAAATAAATGGAAAAGCATTGAGTTTTCATTCATCATTTTTGGTATTACGGCACACACTCAAATTAATCACAAATGTTCATCGGAAGTCGTGCTATCGCATCAAGCATTGAGCTGGGGCGGGGCGCGTGGCGCGGGACAGAACATTTGGATGTGTTGAGTATAGTGAAAAATGTAAATGTGTGCGTGCGCACCTCGCCACCCGGCCGGGCCGGCCGGCGGCCGGGGCAATTCGTTCGTCAATGTAATGCATTGTGCGTACGTATTTGTTTGCCAATTGTATCGTAATATTTCTGACACTTCTTGACCTATGCTACGAATTTGGATTTAGATTTGCCTTGTGATTTGGAATCGAGTAACCTACCTACCTACTTTATTACGACTTTTGTTTTGTTTACGGACTGCGATATTTGCTTACGATTTAGGTTACAAAACAGGTACCTACATAAACATTATTATATAAAGGTTAGCAACATGGACTCCAAACGTTGGGATGGGATGTATCTCACAGTAAGTATCTACCTACCTTTTTGTTTTCATCATTTTTTTAAACTCAGACCAAGATAATGCCTGCCTACCTACACATATTTTTTCTCGTTCATAATCGAAATTACATTACACTGGGTTAGTACATACTGAATTATGTGTTTGGGATTCAAATGTCCGACTAAGTAATAGATCATAATATTACTGTGGTAATAGGTTTCATGCATAATCATAACATAAGGGTACCTAGGTACCTACCGACTAAATAAATATTATGTTTTATTTTACAAGCTTTGATATAGTTTCACGTGTCCCGCCCGATGTTTGTCTGTAATCTGTAAGTAATCAGATCTTGCAAGTAAAATTTGATCCACTTCCCGATTACCGATTGAGCTGAAATTTTGCACGCATATGTATTGTAGGTATATCGCGTGACAATGCTATAGGTGGCCATAGGAATTCTATAATGTAACGACATAACCCCATCGAGTTTGGGCTCGTATGATTTGTCTTGACGAGTACTTTGGTGCTAGGTGGTATCCAGGGTCTGATAATGGAGCTGGAAGGTGGCCATTGGAAGTCCGTAATAAAACGACATAAACCCGTCGAGTTTGGGCTCGTTTAATTGATCTTGAATAGTAAATTGGTCCTAAATGGTAATCAGGGTTTGATGATGAAGCTGAAAGGGGGGCCAAAGGATCTCCGTAATAAAACGACGCAACCGCTTCGAGTTTGGGCTCGTTTGATTCGTCTTGATGAGTACCTACTACCTACCTACTACCTACTGCCTGCCTACTGCCTGCCTGCTGCCTGCCTACTGCCTGCCTACTGCCTGCCTACTGACTGCCTACTGCCTGCCTAGTGCCTGCCTACTGCCTGCCTACTGACTGCCTAATGCCTGCCTAGTGCCTGCCTACTGCCTGCCTACTGCCAGCCTACTGCCCGCCTACTGCCTGCCTACTGCCTGCCTACTGCCTGCCTACTGCCTGCCTACTGCCTGCCTACTGCCTGCCTACTGCCTGCCTACTGCCTGCCTACTGCCAGCCTACTGCCCGCCTACTGCCTGCCTACTGCCTGCCTACTGCCTGCCTACTGCCTGCCTACTGCCAGTCTACTGCCCGCCTACTGCCTGCCTACTGCCTGCCTACTGCCTGCCTACTGCCTGCCTACTGCCTGCCTACTGCCTGCCTACTGCCAGCCTACTGCCCGCCTACTGCCTGCCTACTGCCTGCCTACTGCCTGCCTACTGCCTGCCTACTGCCTGCCTACTGCCTGACTACTGCCTGCCTACTGCCTGCCTACTGCCTGCCTACTGCCTGCCTACTGCCTGCCTACTGCCTGCCTACTGCCAGCCTACTGCCCGCCTACTGCCTGCCTACTGCCTGCCTACTGCCTGCCTAGTGCCTGCCTACTGCCTGCCTACTGCCAGCCTACTGCCCGCCTACTGCCTGCCTACTGCCTGCCTACTGCCTGCCTACTGCCTGCCTACTGCCTGCCTACTGCCTGCCTACTGCCAGCCTACTGCCCGCCTACTGCCTGCCTACTGCCTGCCTACTGCCTGCCTACTGCCTGCCTACTGCCTACCTACTGCCTACCTACTGCCTACCTACTTTTATGTTCTAGGATACTTATGCCGGTTTCCTTTCCTCACGATGTTTTCCTTCACCGTTTTGAGAGCAGAGTTGATGAATTACACAAAGTAATGCGCCTGCCTGGGTTCGAACCTACGACTTAGGCGCGGGCAGTATTATAAGTACTAAGTCTATGGGCGCGGGACAAATACAACACACGGTATATCGTCACATCCTCGTCAGCGCAATGATATACCGTGTAGCCTAAATTGCACTTTATTTCCATGCATTTTGTATGATATTTGAATAGAATAGGAAGCCGCCCGCGCCATGTCCGCGCCCGACGCCTCTTGTATTTGTCCCGCGCCTTACTGTTCGTAAGTCGGGGCCGCCACCACTAAGCCACCAGGGGGTCTAAAATGGCTGCTTTATCAGAATCGTAATATGAATCACGTTAAAAATTTAAAATTCTTAAAATGGACTTTAACCTCATAAATACAGAGAGAGATGAAAGAGATGATAGATTTACAGCGAAAGATGTTAGAAAAGTTATTAACACTATGCACAGAGGCAAATCTCCTGGATATGATGGTCTCAGCATCGAGCATCTGAAGCATGCTGGAGTCCACCTGCCGCGCGTCCTATCCTTGTTTTATAATCTCTGCCTTTGTCACGGTTACTTACCAGAGGAACTTACTAAAACCATAGTAGTTCCAATTATTAAGGATAGAACTGGGGACATTTCGGATAAGAGTAAATATCGTCCCATCTCACTTGCGACCATTATGGCCAAAGTGTTGGACAGCCTGCTTAATAACATTCTCATCAAACACATAGAACTGCACGATGCCCAGTTCGGTTTCAGAAGGGGGCTTTCCACTGAAAGTGCCATATTATGTCTTAAGCAGGCTGTCCAGTACTACACGGACAGGAAAACGCCAGTATACGCGTGTTTCTTGGACTTGTCAAAAGCATTTGACACAGTTCTTTATGATAAGCTTTGGGACAAACTGGGCAGGGCGGGGGTACCGGTAGAAGTCATATCACTGTTGCAAGACTGGTATCATCGCCAGCGGAACCAGGTGAGATGGGCAGGAGCCTTGTCCGAACCATATGGCATGGAGTGCGGCGTTAGGCAGGGTGGATTGACCTCTCCTTTGTTATTTAACCTGTTCATAAATGACCTTATCGGTGAGCTCAGCAGCACTCATACCGGTTGTCATATTGATAGTGTATGCGTCAATAATATTAGCTACGCGGACGATATGGTGCTGCTGGGACCATCGGTGGGTGCTATTCGTAAGTTGTTAGCAATATGTGAGACATATGCGGTGGAACATGGACTGACGTATAACATAGCAAAAAGCAAAGTTTTGCTTTTCAAGGGTAAATCTTGTGTTTCCGTGCCAGTTTGTGTTCCACCGATAAAATTGTATGGTGAGGAACTGCTGAGAGTGACTAGTTTTAGGTATTTGGGGCACATTGTGACGGAGGATTTGTCCGATGACGCGGATCTGGAGAGGGAGCGCAGGGCATTGGCGGTCCGAGGGAACATGATTGCCCGTAGATTCGCTCGCTGCTCCATTCCAGTTAAAATTACTTTGTTTAAGGCATATTGTCAATCGTTTTACGCGAGCAGTCTATGGGTAAATCATACCCGTCGGGCTGCCAGTGTCCTGCACGTTCAATATAACAACATCTTTAGGATGCTGATGCGGCTGCCTCCCTATTGCAGTGCGTCGCTAATGTTTGCTGAAGCTCGAACGGATGGGTATCTAGCCATAATTCGGAAAAAGGTTGCTTCTTTATTAAGACGAGTGAGAGACAGTAGCAATAGCATCCTCAAGATGATTGCTTCCCGCACAGACTGTCCGATCCAACATAAGTGGATGTGTATATCTATTGGACAATGTTGATCTATTATATTATTTAATTTAATTGTATTGTATTGTGTTTGATTGTATAATTTTAATTGATTGATTGACGTACCATTATGTAATATTGACATTGATTATTGAATATTTTTAATTGATATGTATCATCATTTCCAGTGTATGTTTATGTATGCTATTAATTGATTGATTTTATTATTTTTACTTTGTCTATTTTTATTATTTGTGTGATGACTATTTGATTATTACTATTATGCTTTATGGATTGTATATCTGAAATAAACGTATTATTATTATTATTATTATTATAAATATAAAGTCCATTTTAAGAATTTTAAATTTTTGACGTGATTCATACTAAGATTCTGCGTGGATTCTGCTAAAGCGGCCATTTTAGACCCGCAGTACGTACTTTTATTTCAGATTTTCAGGCAAACCGTATACTTATTCGTTACCAACATTAGTGGTATAGAAAGAGTAGTAAGTAACCCAGATTTTTTTTCAACAAAGCCTAGATTTTGAGTTAATCTAACATTTGAGATAAAAACATTGTAGACAGATTTCCTAAAAACGCATTACTATTCTGCACATATACTAACGATTGCACAAAGTAACTAACAAAAATAAAGCAAATAATGAACATGATAACTACTAAAAAGGTAAACACCAAACACTATTAACACACGCATAGGTACACTCTATTCACACACGCTCACGCGCGGTTACGCAACGGACCGGGGAGTGTGAAACAGAGACAACAATATTTCAACGTGTTTTTGCCTTCGCTTCGAATTGCAGTTGCGAGCGGATGGCGCCGCACTCTTAAGTAATTATTATTCTAAAATAAAAGTAGTTTTCATTGATGTATTAAAAGGTGGCCTCCGAACAGTTATCTGCCAGTTGTCCCGTCAAACGCCGAAACACAGGCAGACAGACAAAGACAAAAATTAAAAAACAATGTAGGTAGGTATTCATTCAGTAAAAATACACTTTAATATTATTTATTTGTTTAGATTCTCTTAATCGCACATTGAATATGAAATCGCACCTTGCGTTCAAGGACAAGTAATAACAATGGGTACATAAAACCACAAAAAATATCTCGCTCGAGTTTTTACTGTGCTCAAGTTGACAACAGTTTCATTTGTGTGAGTGATAGCTCACTCACACAAACGAAACTGTTCCGTTGCGTGGGTGAAGTAAATTGAGTAAAACGCCATCTATACCAAATAGGTCTAAACAGAATGATTTACAGATGGCCGACTTTTGACAACTTTACCAAATCTAAGGGTTCGAATTGAAGTAAAAGGCCTCCTTTATCTTTTTTGTTAAAATAACGTGATTTATGTGTGTAAATAGATAAATTAGCATTAAACAGTGAATATTTGATTTTTGCTAATCTTATTTCGGCCGAAATCTATCGTTTAACGCATTTTAGGGATTGTCAATTTCATTACTGTTACCTAGGCTGCCATCTATTGATTTTTTTCAAGACTAATTATAATTTGTTCGGGTTGAGACCCCATGGTACGCGTCATCCCCTGATGACTTATATGAACTAGCGGATGTAACTGAACAATTCTCAAAAGATATAGCTATGGAGTTTGGGATTGATAAATGTAAAATTAATTCAATAAGCGCAGGTAAAACATATACACATTCATACCAAATGCAGACAGGCGCGACAATAGATTCTTTAGACGAAACCGGGACGTACAAATATATAGGGTATATACAGGCTAAACAGATTCAGCACAAGGAAATCAAAACCACACTTACTAAGCAATTTAAACATAGGTTAAAAACAATATTTAACACTCAGATAAACGCTAAAAACACCATTAAAGCTATTAAACACCTATGCCATCCCCATACTCACCTACTCCTTTGGCATCATAAAATGGAACAAGACCGACCTCAAAAACTTACAAAGGATTATAAACACCACTCTCACTAAACACAGGAGACACCATCCTAGGTCATGTGTACAGAGACTCACGCTACCAAGGAACGACGGCGGAAGGGGAATAATAGATATCACTAACCTACATAACAAACAAATAACAACATTGAGAACATACTTTGACAATAAAAGCTCCACTTCAACCCTACACAAAGCAATAGCGTATAATGACAAGAAACTTACCCCTTTGAACATGTATGACAGGACAACACAAAGTAATGAACAACAGACTGACCGACAGACAAAAATCGCTGAATGGACTCAAAAGTCACTGCATGGGAGACACCGACACGACCTTAATCTATCTAACGTCGACAAGTTAGCGTCGAACGAATGGTTAAAGCGTGGAGAACTGTTCCCTGAGACCGAAGGGTTTATGATAGCGATTCAAGACCAGGTCATAGAAACCCGAAATTACCAGAAACACATAATGAGAGTTCCTCAAACAGTAGACATATGTAGGCGATGCAATAGTTCTTCGGAAACCATTCAGCACATCACAGGTGCTTGTAAAGCAATAGTCCAGACTGATTATAAGCACAGGCATGATCAAATAGCGAACATAATTCATCAAAAATTAGCAATCAAATATAACTTCATCTCCACACCACCAATACCTTATTATAAATACCAGCCTGAAACTGTTCTTGAAAACGCCACTCACAAATTGTACTTCGACCGAGGAATCTTCACAGATAAAACAATTCACTACAATAGACCAGACATCACATTATTAGACAAACGTAACAAAACCGCTCAAATTATAGACATCGCCGTACCAAACACCCACAATCTACAAAATACAATAGCCGAAAAACTTTCAAAATATATAGATCTTAAAATAGAAATCAGCCGAATGTGGTGTCTAAGCAATGTCGCAATAGTCCCTATTGTGGTATCAACAACAGGAGTTATTCCAAAACAACTCCATCAGTCTTTAAGAACTCTTGACTTACCGCCATACACATACCAAAGTCTTCAAAAAGCCGCAATCCTGAATACATGCAGGATTGTCAGAAAGTTTTTGCAAAATGAAAATAAATCTGTAGTCACCACCACAAACACAGAACCTCGAGTCACCGCACACACACAGTTCACCAGGCACCGACACTCATCATCGCAAAATTCCGTCATATCATCATCTCATCATAATACCACTTTCCCGGGGTAGTACTTGGCTTCGGCCCGTACTATTCTATAAATCCGGCAATAAAGCCGAGATATGTAAAAATATAAAAACAAATAATAATAATAATAAGGTTTTATCGGTGCAATAGTGGACGAAGTTATGATGACGAATAACTACCGGAAATACATTGTGAAAGATGGCACGGTTGACATATGTCGGGCATGCCACCGTCCGGGAGAATCGATCCGACACATTATTTCTGGGTGTTCTAGTCTGGCTAACGGAGAGTATTTGCATAGACACAACCTTGTTGCCAGGATTATCCACCAGCAACTTGCTTTGAAATACAACCTTGTGGAATCAGAAGTGCCATACTATAAGTATGCGCCCGACCCAGTTCTCGACAATGGTCATATCACGTTGTATTGGGATCGACCTATCACCACTGACAGGACTGTTGTTGCCAATACGCCTGACATTGTGGTGATAGATCGATTGGAGCGTCGCACAATGATTGTTGATATAACGATCCCGCATGACGAGAACATCGTGAAAGCAGAGAAAGATAAACCATTCAAATATCTAGATCTGGCTCGCGAGGTTGTCGACATGTGGGAAGTGGGTACAGCAGTCATTGTGCCGATAGTCGTGTCGGCCAATGGCTTAATAGCCAAGAGCCTCGACCAACATCTTAGGAGGCTCTCGCTTGGCAGCTGGATCAAGGGCTTGATTCAGAAAGCAGTACTTCTGGACACGGCACGTATTGTTAGGAGGTTCCTCTCTCAAGAGCCCTGACCACCGGCAGCTCGGACCCTGTTCCCAGCGCTGGTGGGCTACTGTTTTTTATATTTTAAAATGTTTTTTTATGTGGTTTTATTAAGAAATATTTAAAAATGTTAAAAATATGTGTTTAGATGAATAAATAGAATAATAATAATAATGGAAATGTGTCGCGCATGCGATGGACTCAGTCCATTAATGAAAACGTCATGCGCGCATATTATGGGGCTACTGAGGGGGGAATCAACTTGACTGCGTACCGTAGTCGGATGCTCTCTCTGTTTCAGGTACTTGGGCCGGCTGTCAGCGTAGAGGCACAACGACTGTCGGATCAGGTGCGGGTCATCCAACGTAACCATATGTTGGATGACACCGTACTTGATCGACTACGCTCCGAATCACGGAGTAAACTAGTTACGCCTGCTTCGCCAATGATCGCAGTGCAGCAGCAAAATATTCCCAGTGCGCCGCCGCAATCCGACTACGATGGTGAAGAGGATCGTGACGAAGTTATATCCGTGAGTACCCAGTGCAACGCCCAATTGAGGAGCGCTTTGGAAGGTGCGTTCCGGGAGTATCGTTCCACACCGCCTGAACTTAGGTCACGTTTGCCTCGTTTGCCAATGCACAATAAAAACAAGGCGCTGATGTGTGCTCTAGATTCGCAGCTGTCAAATTGCTTTGACAGCAGCAAAGACCTCGCCGATACCCACTCAATATTGTACTGTGGAGCTGTAGCGGCATGTCGTGTAGCTCACGTCAAATTCCCCAACAACGACAGAGCTACACGACCAAAATTAGCGGTTCCAGCTTGGCAGTGCAGGATTGAGCGGCGTATCGGTGAGGCTAGGGCACTCATTGGCAAGTTAATCTGCTTCAGGGAGGGCAATACTCGCCCTAGAGTGATGCGCTTTGTGAGGCGGGCGTTCTCGGGAACTGATATTAGTTTCCGAGATTACTTGGCCCGCGTCACAGAACGTATCGACTCCCTGAAGCAGAAGATTTGTGCATGGGCAAGCCGTATTCGTCGGTACAAGCGGCGAGTGGAGCGGTACACTCAGAATCGTACATTCCAAAGCGATGAAAGGTGGGTATATAGGGCTTGGGAGCGACCGGACCAAGGTGTGACTGACACGCGTCTGCCGGATGATAGCGCCATGTATTCATTCTGGCGCAACATCTGGTCGGTGCCTGTCAGTCACACTGAGGGCGATTGGACCCGGGAGGTTGAACAAGCGTGTGATCCTATACCAGAAATGGGGGCAATCATCATCAGCCCCCAAGACGTAGCTCGTGCAGTCCGTCCGTTGCCTAACTGGAAATCTCCAGGGCCGGACGGACTGCACAACTTCTGGATCAAGTGGTTCCAAAGATCACACGCTCGTTTGGAGTCCCAGTTTCAATCAGCCTTAGAGTCAGGGTCGCTGCCCCAGTTCCTGACGACAGGAATTACCCACCTGCTCCATAAATCAGGTAGTGCTGCGGAGCCTAAAAATTATAGACCAATCACTTGTTTACCAACGGTCTATAAAGTTCTTACATCCATTTTGAGAGCTAAAATCAACCAACATATTGATAGTAATTCTATTATGTCTGCCTCTCAGAATGGATGTAGGAACGGGTCCCGCGGCACTAAGGAGCTACTCCTCATTGATATGGCCATTAGCCAACAGGTTCGCCGCTCCCGAAAGAATCTGTCTACATGTTGGATAGATTATAAGAAGGCCTATGACTCTGTGCCTCATACATGGCTCATGAAGGTGCTGGAGTTGTATAAAATAGATGCAACTCTACGTACCTTCCTGATGTCATGTATGGGACACTGGAGAACGGTTCTTCGCTATCCAGGATGTCGACAGATCCAGGGGAACAGCGAACCGATAAGGATCGAGCGTGGTATATTCCAGGGTGATAGTCTGAGTCCATTTTGGTTTTGTCTAGCCTTGAACCCTCTCAGCACACTGCTGGAGCGTTCAGGTCTAGGCTATCTGTTGAGGAGAGATGGTCAGGTCATATCTCATCTTCTTTACAACAATTTGCAACTGATGAAGATACTGAAGGTAACAAACTTTCAGTAGCGCCATCAGGATGGAATTTGGTGTGGACAAATGTGCAGTCATGCATGTGAAGCGAGGGGAGATTATGGAATCCGAGGGAACTCAACTCTCGGATTCCATACAACTTAGATCCCTCTCCTCAACAGAAACTTACAAGTATTTGGGTATGTCGGAGGCATTAGGTATCAATACTGCCGACATGAAACAATCGTTGAGGGAGCGCTTCTTTGGCCGCCTGAATAAGGTACTAAGCAGTCTTTTGTCAGGCGGAAACAAGGTGCGCGCCTTCAACGGTTGGGTCATGCCGGTTTTGATGTATTCCTTCGGCATACTCAAATGGACTCAGACGGAACTTGATGCCCTGGATAGGAGGGTCCGCACACTGCTGACCGCAAATCGAATGCATCACCCACGGTCGTCGGTGATGAGACTGTATATCCCACGGAAGTGCGGGGGTCGTGGCTTCTTAAATGCTAAGACCCTACACAACCGTGAGGTGTACAGTCTCAGGGAATACTTCCTAGAAGCCGACGGGGAGATGCACCGAGATGTGGTCTCAGTGGACAAGGGCCTCACCCCGCTCTCCCTGGCTAACGAGAACTGGCGCAAACCTATATATATAAAGTATTAGACACTAATGACCGCAAGGTGGAATGGCAGGGCAAGGAGCTTCACGGACGCTTTTACCGGGCCCTACATGGCCCCGATGTAGACTTCTTAGCGTCCGTATCCTGGCTGCGCTTTAGTGACCTCTTCGGGGAAACAGAAGGTTTTATCTGTGCAATAATGGACGAAGTTATGATGACGAATAACTACCGGAAATACATTGTGAAAGATGGCACGGTTGACATATGTCGGGCATGCCACTGTCCGGGAGAATCGATCCGACACATTATTTCTGGGTGTTCTAGTCTGGCTAACGGAGAGTATTTGCATAGACACAACCTTGTTGCCAGGATTATCCACCAGCAACTTGATTTGAAATACAACCTTGTGGAATCAGAAGTGCCATACTATAAGTATGCGCCCGACCCAGTTCTCGACAATGGTCATATCACGTTGTATTGGGATCGAACCTATCACCACTGACAGGACTGTTGTTGCCAATAGGCCTGACATTGTGGTGATAGATCGATTGGAGCGTCGCACAATGATTGTTGATATAACGATCCCGCATGACGAGAACTGTATCTGGCTCGCGAGGTTGTCGACATGTGGGACGTGGGTACAGCAGTCATTGTGCCGATAGTCGTGTCGGCCAATGAGCCTCGACCAACATCTTAGGAGGCTCTCGCTTGGCAGCTGGATCAAGGGCTTGATTCAGAAAGCAGTACTTCTGGACACGGCACGTATCGTTAGGAGGTTCCTCTCTCAAGAGCCCTGACCACTGGCAGCTCGGACCCTGTTCCCAGCGCTGGTGGGCTACTGTTTTTATATATTTTTAAATGTTTTTTTTATGTTATTTTATTAAGAAATATTTAAAAATGTTAAAAATATGTATATAGATGAATAAATGGAATAATAATACTATTTTTTTAAATATTTTTAAGTGTTTTTTTTTTGTATCGTTTTATTTTAAGAAATACTTAAAAATGTATATGAATAAACGGAATAATAATAATTTTATTGTCAGGCCACTAACTTAAGGCCCATAGATCAACAACACAAAATAATAATTAACAACAATAATATACTAATACATATTTTAAACCATAGGAAACTAAAACTATACACGCAACGTTGTCGGCGTCGTGTTTCGCTGCTATAGGCATTGAACCAATTTGGACTAAGTATAGGTATAGTTATCTGTGGCAATTTTCATTACCGCACACGTGTTGGAAAATGAAAAATATTTTTCAATAGTTTTCGCGCTTTGGTTGCGCCGAGCTGAGGGTGTTTTTGAGCCGAGAACTGCAATTACAAATGTCCACGCGTATCTAATGACGTTTTTCAATACACTTTTGAAGAAATAAAATAAAAGAACGAAAAATATTTTTGTCATGAATTACTATGAAACTGATTTAATTTTCTCTTTTTCCGCGCTTTGGTTTCGCCAGGTTGAAGGAGAGGCAATGGTATGAAGCCGTTAAACAGCCTAATATAAAAAATAGATTTATTTTATATTTTTGAATTCAGAACACAAATAAATGTTAATTTGTGTATAAAAGTAACTATTAGTTTTAAATAATCATGTTTATCTATGATATTCTATTTATAAACACAATTTGAATATTCAAAAAATATTTATGCCGTAAAGACGCGTAGTGCTTTGCAAAAATTAAAAAAAAAACATTCATTTCAGACTATAGGTATTGAACCAATTTGGACTAAATATAGGTATAATTATCTGTGGCAATTTTCATTCCCGCACACGTGCGGGAAAGTGGAAAAAATCGCACGCGTGTGAAATACATTGCATGTTGTACCTAATCGTAGTGCGTTATGGACCAGTTATCGAGGAAGTGTATTGAAAAATTTTTTGCGATAATAACCAGTTTTCGAGGAATTCCTCGAAAACTGGTTATTATCGCACTACGATTAGGCCCCTAGGTACTCTGTGAGACTATTATCCTTGTTTCTCATCTCGCAATAATTGTCCTTGCCATTTTTCTTAAACGTGTAATCTTCTCTGTTCGTTTTTCTGTATCTTTTCTTTTCTTTCATGAAAGGCGTCTGTCTGTATGGCAGTGGGGCCAGCGTGAATAAAAATTGCATACTTCCCGTTGACCCAACCACTGGGGTGGAGCAGTGGGGTCAACGGGAACAAAATTGCAGAATTCCCTTTGACCCCACCAGTAGGGTAGGGTAGTGGGGCCAACGAAACGACAGTTTTGATTTTTCCCGTTGACCCCACCAGTGGGGCGAAGCAGTGGTTAGCGGGAATACACCATGATTGTTACAGGTTTTTGAAGCAAACGGTATTAAAACGTAATTTGATTAATTAATTTAAAAAAATAAAATTCCAAATTATACATCTATGTACGTCTTCGGAGTCCAAGGAAGTCGTCTTGGTAGGACTACAAGTGTCTTGTTCCAAGAATAAGCAGCGTCTACTTAGCGATTCAGATAGCAAACCTTACTGTCGGTGTCCTGAATTACTTCACCGTATAACTTCGTAAAACAATTCGTAAACAGTTCTGTTCAGTGTCTCATTGTTGTTGTCAAGGGCCATAAAATACGGCACTGTCTGTCTGTGCTTTCAAAATATATAGCTTGTAAGAATTAGATTTTGCTGTGCCCTGACAGGGTCTACAACGGCTCTTAGCTCTAAGCCTTTTTTGTTAACACCATGTTTTTACCATGTAGAACGCAAATAAATGAATATGAATATGAATGAAAATTCAAACCTATGACAAATGGAAAAATCGAATAAAAAAAACTCCGTTTCGAAGACAAAGCTATTTGTACGTGTAGGAGGCTAGGAGGCAAGATACGATCAAAAACGACATTGAAAAAATGGAAGCAAGTTCCTAACATTATCCATATACTACGCAAAGAGTCATAATACGATCCTTACAAAAAAAAACATAAATTATCAAAACGTACGAGGAAAAAAACGAACAACTACTTCAGGAAAACGCTTATCAAGCGACCCGCTTCAGCAACAATGTATGCATATTAATATTTCACAGAATCTAATACTTTTACCACTGCGAGGATCGGCTGGAGGACACGGTGGAGCACACAATGGAGATTTGCCCCGCTTGGGCGGATCACCGCCGTGTCCTCGTAGCGGCGATTAGTGGCAGCGACCTCTCGCGTATGGCCCTGGTTCAATCCATAGTCCGGAGCGAGACGGAATGGGACGCCGTATCACCTCCTTCGACGAAGCAGTCATGCTAGCGAAGGAGGTGGCGGAACCTGAGAAAGAGAGAACCTCACATCTCAGCCGCCGCGGGAGACGCACCGGACGTCGGCTGCCAAGTGGTGGCGGGGGCCACTACTTGGCAGCCGACGCCCGGTGCGTCTCCCGCGGGGCCGCCGGGGGGCCACCGTAGGCGCGGGCCTGTGAACGGTGAGCTATGGGCTAGCTCGCCGTCGATGATCGATGACGACAGGCCGTGTCGAGGAAATCAAGAGACCAGAATCCAGAAATCAAGGAATGTCAATCTTAGTGACTCAAAATGTCAATTTTTTTTCAATACTCTTATTATTTCAAATAATAAAAAAATAATTAAAAAGAAAATTTAAGGCATAAAGGTTCGAAGCATAGAGGCTTAAATGCAGAGGAACTCTGCAACAAGTAAAACACTGTACAAAGACGCATTTAATAACTCGGGTATATTTTCTACCAGTCTACCTTAGGGTGATGCAGAGACTATACACACTAGCTGCAATAACAGAAAAAAACCGGCCAAGTGCGAGTCGGACTCGCGCACGAAGGGTTCTACGGAACCCTTCGTGCGCGAGTCCATTGGTACGCCAATTATAAAAAAATCACGTTTGTTGTATGGGAGCCCCCCTTAAATATTAATTTTATTCTGTTTTTAGTATTTGTTGTTATAGCGGCAACAGAAATACATCATCTGTGAAAATTTCAACTGTCTAGCTGTCACGGTTCATGAGATACAGCCTGGTGACAGACAGACGGACAGACGGACAGACAGCGAAGTCTTAGTAATAGGGTTCCGTTTTTACCCTTTAGGGTACGGAACCCTAAAAAGACCAGAATACTACTTACACTTTGATACAAGTAGAGAAATTTTGTAATTGCATTCGAGGCGGAATTAACACACGAACCGTAAGCGAGGGTTGAATGAAGGAGAAGTAAAGGTATGAAGCCGCTAAACAGCCTATAATTTCAAAAAAATGTTTTGTTTTTAAATTGTTGAACTAAATTCAAGAATATAAAAAAAAAAAAAACATTTTGCACAATAAATATTAATATGTTTATAAAAGTAAATACCTATTAGTTTTAAATAATCATGTTTATCAATGCCATACTAAGTTTTTTTTTTTTCTTTTTAATTCTCTTTAAATAACAAGTTAATATTTACATAATTAATTAAAAACTAAGTATTAAATAAACTAACAATAAACTATAAAAGGGCATCGAAAAACTCCTCCTCAACGCTGTCAGGTGGTAATGTGCCCAAGAGACTGGCGGCGTTGCCACGTTGTATGGCAACACTTAGCCTCTGACCAAGGTAAAAGCCAGCTCTTGGGTCACGGGAAGCGTCAACTAGGCGTTTTGAAAGTTCTTTGAACAGGCTATGGGCACTCGGACCCCACGGCCCTAGAGTTTCAACCCCAAACGGCTCGAAAGAATAGTACCACAAAGGTTTCTATATTTACGCCGCTTGAGGTTCTCTGCAGCCGCAGCAGCAGCGCCAGCACAGCACGACGAGCTTGGAAGATGAGAAGGTGCAAGAGTATCGACGCAAGTTGCGTCCCATAAATTCATACATTCTAAGTATTTATAAACACAATTTGAATATTCAAAAATGTTCAAAAAATACCTACGCCTTAGAGACGCATTATTGCTTTGCCGAAATTAAAAAAAATATTCCCCTCCGACTAAAGGCATTGAACCAATTTGGACTAAGTATAGGTATAGTTATCTGTGGCAATTTTTATTCCCGCACACGTGTTGGAAAATGATAAATATTTTTCAAAACAATTCCTCGAAAACTGGTTCTTATCGCACTATGATTAGGTTCAACATGCAATGTATTTCACACGCGCGCTTTTTTTTCATTTATAATCCGAATCCGCACGTGTGCGGAAATGAAAATGTCCACAGATAACTATATAATACTTATACGAAATTCAAATCGGTTTAATGTTCCTACCTCTATGGGTCAATGCCTATTATAATTATAGTCGGAGGGCCTTGGACCAAGAAAAAATGTAAAAACGAAAAGGACATGGTTTTTTTTGGTACTTTATTCTGAGAAAATCTAACCACTGTAAAGAAAATTAACACAGATAATACTGCACAATAGACTGCCTAATCTCAAGTTCCAAGCTGAAAATCGCCTGCATTTTCGAGAAAATTATGTCCAAAGATCTACTATTCAGTGTAGATGTAGAGAAGTTTTAATAATGTCAATAGATGGCGCTGTGCTGAGTTTGGGCCCAATTCTAATTTATGATTACAAATATGCACTGGTGGTATTCTTATCTCTCTAATATAGATGATGCACTCTATTTTTGCACCGAATAATACACTGAACAGAACGCACGCAGTCAAATCACTAACTGTCTCAACTCTCTGACGGACTTATCTATTGTGACATTGACATCTAGCTTTTTTCAAATGTCATTCAGCGCAGCGAGTTCCGAATTACGCTGAATGCATTCTTAAGTATATTTGCTCAAAGCACAAACATGTCGGTAGGTACACCTTGTTTTTCATTTTTATTCCTCATTATATTCTCGTAACCATTCTTATTACTTTGATTACCAAAAATGCGTTTCAGTACGACCGGATGGTCACAATTCTTAGTTAGCGCTGGGATAGGATAGGAACGTAAAACACGGTGTTACCAAAATCTACCTGTGTTGCATTGTGAACTAAAAATAAAAAACTTCAAAAATGAATATCTTTATTTTGCAGGATATTTACGTGATAAGGATTTAGTTAAGTTAAACTATATTTTATCCTCTTCCGATTAATACAGTAAAATCTGTGGTTGCGTTCAATTTGAATAAAGTACCAAGCTCCATACTAATTCAGTCTTGTCCTTTGCACATGCCCATCGACTCCGGGGTTTGACAATTTTTAGGGTTCCGTACCTCAAAAGGTAAAAAAAGAACCCTTATAAGATCACTTTCTTGTCCGTCTGTCCGTCTTTTCGTCCGTCTGTCACCACCGATTTTCTCAGGAACGTGTGGATGTGGACCTAGCAAGTTGAAATTTATACCAGATACATTTATAGGTCTATAGTCCCTATTAGGTGTATAAAAATCAAGGTGTTGACTCTCCACGATAAAAGATATGAGCAAATTTAGATTTTCGCGAAAACTTGTACTTAAGTACCAAAATGTACAGTAACAGTCAGAAGTCGACTGCCAATCTCGCAACACAATGGCAAAGCAATATTGGTGGTACTTATGGCCTTCTTCTATAAGAACGTTTGACAACACTTACACATTAGCAACTTGTTGCCCGCTTAAGATTGTTATTACAAATTTCAATGAGTTGTGTAAGTAATACGGTGGCCAAATTGGTTGTTAGCGTTGGAACATCACTCACACGGATAAATATGCGTATGTGTGTATAGGCGCCGCCGCCCGTATAGCGCAAACGATAATGTGCATTGCGGTGGAAGTGGAATTTTGACCTTTGACTGTAAATTAATTTTCACTTTTTATTTTTCGGACTTTTACCTTTACTTGTGCTGTAAGACCTTGCTTTTAACCAAAATTGACAATTCTAGCTCAACCGGAAGTACCCTATAAGTTTTGGGTCGAAAACCTATTATGATAGTTCCCGTTGACCTAGAATCACAAAATATGGCGAGAAGCAATGTCTTACAGCACATGTAAAGGGAAAATCTGAAAACCGTAAAATTAGTCGAGTGCAATTAGACAATAAGGTGAAACACAGTTTATAGTGGTTGGATTTTCGTGGGATTTTTTTTTATTGAGTTCCTAGAGGGGTGGAGAAAAAAGTTAAAAAAAAATTTCGACGCTCGCAACTTTCTTTTTTTTTTAAATTTTCATTGTAATATTTTTTTTTTCGTTTATGAATAACTTCGAATTCGGCGAATTCATATTGTAGCGTAATAGTGTGACCTACGTGCATCCATTAAACGCTAATTTGGTCTGTTTCTTTGTTCATTGTTGTCGATTTAATGTATATTTCAAGTATTTTTGAAAATTTCCTATTTTCTGCAATTATTTCTAAAATATCGAATTTGAAGACTAAGATTTCTTTTGAAATTGGTAACTGATGCTTTTTTACAGATAATTGGATCAGAAAGTATTAATGAAGACCACTTTCATGAGTGTAGTGCCCCAAATTTCATTTGAAATTGTTAGAAAATCGTGTATGTTAATGAAAGCATTTTTTTTTTCAAATACTGCTATGAAATTCAATGTGCAAATTATTGTCATCCTCATTTTATTAGCTATCTAACGAGGTATAATAAGTAGAAAAATATTTAAGGATACTTGTTAAATATTGGTTAATGCTGAAAAAGTAAAACATGACAAAAGGCCTCTATCGCTAAGAAGTGGGAGTGGTATCGGTATCGGTATTGATATGAAATTGCGCGCAGAGACCCAAGCTTGCAACTTATCTTAGATAGAAATCTTGAGAAATAGTTACGTTATAATTACGATATTTTTTGTAAATTTACCAGCGGCCCCATTACACCTTTGTCAGCAATAATCAACCTTTATCGAGTACCACCAATTTTTTTTTTACTCTTTGTTATCTATGGATAGCAGACATAATAAGGATATTTTGAGGATAATATTTACGTTGACCGTCGTAGAAATATTTTAAGAAAAATGGCCTTGTTTACTTTTATATAGACGATTTCCTGATAATTGTGAATACATTTTTAGTCACTTTACTCGTAAACATGGTTTTCTTGAGTATTTTTACATCCAATTATCTGTGAAAAAGTATCAGTTACCAATTTCAAAAGAAATGTTGGTCTTAAAATTTGACATTTTAAAAATAATTGCAGAAAATAGGACATTTTCAAAAAAGACTTGAAATATTGCATTACATCGACTACTATGAACAAAGAAACAGACTAAATTAGCCTTAAATGGGTGCACACAGGTGTCACTATTACGCCACAATATGAATTCGTCGAATTTGAAGTTGGTCATAAACAAAAAAAAATATTCCAAAGAAAATTAAAAAAAAAAAGAAAAAAGTCGCGAGCGGCGAATTTTTTTTTTTAACTTTCTTCTCCACTCCTCTAGGAACTCAATAAAAAAAGTCTCACGAAAATCCGACCACTATAAACTTCGTTCCACCTTTTAAGTATTTTTTGTCTAATTGCACTCGGCTAAATGTAGTTTAATAACAAAAAGAAGCGATTTTACTATTACAAACTTATTATTTGCGGTTGGTGCAATAGCCGTTTCATGGGATCGAACAGCAAAGTTAAGTTCGTCCTTTAAAAAGTTTGTATGGAACCCTCGGTGCGCGAGTCCGACTCGCTCTTGGGCGGTTTTTTTTATAGTATAGTTCTTGGGGTCCCCCACCTGCTGGTACAGGGTTATCTATTAATTACGCTACACCCTGTATACAATGAAGGGTTTTGCAGTTAGGGTGAATATTAACGCACGCACAGAATTTTTTAAATCACCGCAAAAAAAATATTTTATATTTCGTTTTGTTTCGAACACAGACCATTTAAACCAAGTTATGTCTGCGGTTGTCACAGTGGCGGATTTACACATTTGCCGCCAGTAGGCTTTTCAAATTTTGCCGCCCCTACTGACCTCTACACAATGTGTTAGAGTTCCTTTAGGATTGTTTTTACAACCCAAAAATTTTGTTAAGATTACCCAAGAAATAGTTTTTGGGTAAATTCCCGAGCTAAGCGAAAATTTTAACACTACCTTGAACAGACTAGAATTGTTTCAATCCTGATACTTATGAGTTACTTGTTCGACTCACAGATTAAGGCAAGAGTAAGTAGGCTGCAAGAGCGAGCGAAGCGAGCTCGAAAATTTGTACACTTTACCTACCTTGGACATGTTAGAATTGTTTCAACCTACCGGAGTTACCTGGGCGACTTATAGACAAAAATAAGATTCAAGAGAAGCTAGTGTGCAAGAGCGAGCAAAGCGAGCACGAAAATTTTTACATCTTGCCTCGAGTAAATTCAGATAGTTATAAGGTTTGAGATCAAAATATCCACATGCTATGCAACCTTGCGTATGTATGCTATAATACCAATTCTGTGGCATCAGGCAGGAAAAAGCTGCCCCTGGCGACGCGCGCCACAGTGGGCTGGATTTTGAGTTTCATAGAACTTCGTTTGCTTTTTTCGAAAGTCGGTTTTTTTTTACTGGAAATGGATTCCTTGACCATTATTATACTTATTTATGAAATATGGGATCATAGGAGTCAGTGTATCTATTTTTATAACACAAAAGTTTAAAAAAATGTATGGAGCTAGGGTAAAAATATCAAATATCTCCGGAACCGCACGTTTAACCGTAATATCCTGACACACGGCACTTAACTTTTTTCACAGTAATTAACTAATGGTTGCTAACTACCCTATCTAAAATATCATTATACCTAATTTACTAATATTTTAGAATAACAGGAACTAATTATTGCTAAACAAATCCTCTATAGGTGTCGATCGTTAGCTAATTAATTTAGAACCATAGTAAATTATATTTCTCAAAAATTTTGTAAATCACTAGGAGTTTCTATACGCATTACATAATGACACAAATTAGCATTATCGGACAGTATTGTGTTTTCATTGTTAACTATTGAGTACATGAGTTAACCAATAGGTACTTGAAATAACTAATGAGTACACAAATTAACTAATGCGTGCATGAAACCTGGGATCTACATGTCCGTTCATGTCAGATCTCAGCTCATTAATAATTCGACGTCATTTTTATTTCGACAATTTTTGAGTCAAATTCTTTATGCGACATTCTTGTTTTTGTTGCTAGCGGTCTTGAAAAGTATATTTTATTAAGTTTTTAAGACCAGCACTACGCACTTACTCCAAGAATCCATACGAAAAATGAAACATAAAAAATTTAAATATTCCCCAATTTTAAAAAAAAAAAACCGCACCTGTGCCCGATATATGAAGTATGCCAAAAAATTCCAAATAAATAGAGGTATTACCGTGTGCCAGGATATTACGGTTAAACGTGCGGTTCCGGAGATATTTGATATTTTTACCCTAGCTCCATACATTTTTTTAAACTTTTGTGTTTTAAAAATAGATACACTGACTCCTATGATCCCATATTTCATAAATAAGTATAATAATGGTCAAGGAATCCATTTCCAGTAAAAAAAAAACCGACTTTCGAAAAAAGCAAACGAAGTTCTATGAAACTCAAAATCCAGCCCACTGCGACGCCCATGTTACCTATAGCTTCGACACACTTGTCTTGATTCCATGGCGAAATACAATAATAATTTTAAAGAAATTCTTAAACATGACTCTCTCTCTTTTAGCCTGAACTTGAACCTTCACTTAGTTTATTGTCCCAAAAAACCCTTCCACAGTAACAATTTACTGCCGTTTCCAGTTTTTGTAAATGTAAAATTGTTCCCGTCGCTTGTTTTCAATAAACGCGATTCAATAATTTGTAGAAAAAATCATCAACTGGTGAAACATTTAGTACATATTGAATTGCTTGTGTGTACCTAATAGCATTTAGGAATATAATTATGAATGTATTAATTTCTGTAACACTTAAAAAGAAAACTGGCTCATATTTGCCGCCCCTAAAATCTGCCGCCCTAGGCTCCAGCCTACTCAGCCTACTGGTAAATCCGCCACTGGGTTGTCACAGAAAATATAAGTCATAGTTTTTTTTAATTATTCCTAATTGTTTAGTTTTTACCATTGGGCCTAAAAACCGACAATCGAACCCTAAAAAGCCACAATCATTCGTTTTGGTTTGTTCTTCTTACTTTTAATATATTCCACATAACACGACGAACTATTCTCAGACCTACCAAATATCCACAAAAAATAAAATCGGTCATTTAAAAGTCGGCTTTATAGCCAATATTATGTAGGTAGAGTCTTATGTAAATTAACATAGATTATTAATCAGTTGACCTCGGCGCGGCACCGGCACCGTCGTTTTGTGTAAGCTCCACTATCGAGTGCGATAACCTCGCCACCTCGCTGTCGAATTACTCATAAACAGGACATCGAGCGACGCAGCAGCCAAGCGGTTCCTACAACAAGTAGCGATAACGCACTCCGCTCTGTTCCATCCGATTGTGCTGACGATGTGAAGGCGTTCCGTCGCGGATGTTAGTTAGGTCTGCCTGCAGCAGTCCTGCGCGCGGCACTGGTTGACCTTGCGCGCGCTGCAGCGCTGCCCGTTCCGCGGCGACTTCTTTAGACAACAATACAATCTACATCACGTCTTGTTGATAATGTCTGACCTCTGACGTCATGTGTATAAAAATCTCAGCGATATTTACTTAATAGTTACTTTATTAAGCAACGCGGCAACATTCAATAACAATATTCATTTCGGCACTTCGATCCGCATGTTTCATACGCATCATAACTCTGATAACTTCAAATTATATCTCTCAGGGGTTATCTTTGTTTGTGATGTAGGAACAACATATTTATTGCGAACCAATTCAAACAATTTCTAATTAATTATGGTATGTTACAACAATAATTTAAATCAGAGAATGTCCACCGCTCGTGATTACCTATATAAAGTTAAGTTTGATACCCAATCAGGTACTCGGACAACTCACTGATAGGTTTCACCATTTCGATGTACACCATTTCAATGTGCACGCATCTTGATCGTGGGCGTAATGAGGCTACATTTACCGCCGGGCTGTATGACCCGGGCTGTATGTCCCAGAAGCATCCTATCCGTACAGATTGCGATTTCTGTTTGAAATTGTTGGTAGAGAGTACCAACCATATAAAACTAAAATGTAGACTTTCAAGCAACCATAATATTTACTCGTATTTGTTTATATTCTCGAATAACCTCGTAAGGACCGTCATTGACGATAATCGTTAAACAAGATCAGGGTTTTGTCTAAGTTCGCCCATGGACTGCAATGGGATTGAAGAATCAACTAAGTCATTCAGCGACAGCTGCAAGTGCAGTGATTCTGGCAATATGACGATAAAATCTGCAAATTTCAAGTGTAAGACTCGCCGATGATGTTGATATCACGTTCTTCTTAGTTCAGCGTCACATCCTGCAGAGCGTTGCAACTTGCAGGTGAACAATGTCACGGAATAATGTCTCTTTGCCTCACCCCTCTTCGCAATGGTATATGCTCAGATTGACTTGGATGTATCGCCTGTCGACTTGGCATCGCTGTAGATACTCTAGAATAGTTCGGATCTCGATATAATCAAGCCACAAAAAGGCAATTTTCTAATTTTCAAGCTCGCTAGTCGCTACGCTCGCTCCTGAATACGACTAATTCCTTTATTTTTCTCAGATGATATGCTTTTCTGTATAAGCCGCCAAGAGTAAAGCTTGTTGAGCTCAATCCAGTGACGGTTGACACTGGACAACGAAAACACTTTTGAAAGCACTGGCTTTCAAAAGTGGTTTCGTTCTTGTTTAATGTAGTTTGGGTTAGGTTAGTTGGTAACCCATTGATTTATACCACCTCCTCCGACCTGCCTTTTTAATTCAGGAACCCCTCCCCCCCTCACCCCAAACCAAGTTCCTGGCTACAATCCTATATTATATTTGACACTAAACGCAATGTGAAGTTGTATACCTAGTTCCCGCATGCGGGCGGGTAATCCTGTCATCCGACATAATTCAGCCTTTCTTGACAATCAAGAATACTCGTGGATACCACTGCTGCTTCCTGGCAATAGGAACGTTGCTTGAGCGTTATCCTAAAAACATAGTAAAGTGCAATACTATTTGGGAAACTACTTATACTCTAACTAATGGTGCGTCCACAGTTCCACACCGCATGTTGAGGTAACATTCTCTATCTCAAACAATGTTTGTTTTCAAAAGGCAACAATACTATACTAACCCGGCAACATTAGTAACAATAAATAACACTTGGAACCGTTTGGTCAACAAAAAGTATTTGCGTTTTGGAAGCACCATTACGGAATCCGTTAATAACAAACTCTTTATTGAGTAGATTCGATTTGTAGTTAACAAGATTTTGTGACTAGTCTAGTAGTGACAGTATAAACAGAGTAATAGGGCCCCACTAAGGAGGCAACGCTGATTTACAGATTTTTCAAGAAACGATGACCTGGCGGCCTTTACCGATAAAAATAATTTTACCTACAAGTAACTAAGTGTTATCGTTAAAATGTAACGCGACGATATCGCTGTCCATAACAATATCGTCCATACGAATAGTAAAACTTTGAACTGAAACTTTAAAATATATTATTTTTCCATTTATTACTCGTATTCAAATATTTGCTATGTATTTATTTTACATTGATATCAATATATTTCTGGGTAATAGTCTTATCCCCAATAAAATGGAACTTAACATACATAACTGTCGAAATCTGAGTGTACTGTGCACGTCTACGTATCCACTTAGAGCATAAAGGCGTTATGTTATGATATTGTGTAAACAGAAAACATCTAAGCGATTGCAGCAAACACGACTAATTTGCTGTCGATATTATTGAAGAGTTCTATTTTATATCTCCGATGATTAGCATCAGATATCTTAAACAAATTTGAATAGGACCACCATGGAATAATATTCTTCCAAACAAAAATATTACAATGAAAATCGGTTCACAATTGGCGAAAATGTCGCTGAACACGGTAAATAAATGCGAATGTTACTGTATTTCTTTGCATGCCTTAACGGCTGAATGGGTTTCGATGATATTTGGCACTCAGGTAGACCTGACGACCTATCGAAACCCGTTACTCTTAGTACATATATTCTCCTGTGCCGTAAATGATCAAAAGCCCTCGTGCAGGGTATTAGGTTCCCGTCACTGGGCGTTTTTCTTTTCAAACTTATGTACCAAGAAGAAAGGCTCGGGATCATTGTCCCACCCAGGTGTAAACTAAATCAAAGTAAGCTAATTTAATCGAGGACATAGGAACATGTCGTCACTGATAATTTCACTCTCTCTCTGAGGGATCGCATCCGAAACGAGGTGATCCCACAGATAACCAGAGTTGTCGTCATAGATCACAGAATAAGTAAGCTGAAGTGGCAATAGGCAGTCGGTCATAAATTAGCCGTAGAACCGATGACCGTTGGGGTAGACGTGTTCTTGAGTCTGCGAATCGGCTAACTGAAGGTGAGACGCCCTCAGGCTCGGTGGAATGACGATCTTCGCAGCGTGGCAAGTACAACTGGATGAGAGTTGCTGGGAATCGAGTTGAGTGGCGTTCCATTGAGGAGGCCTATTTAATAATTGGCAAAAGGTACCAAACAGAGTTACTTTTGCATTTATAATATTAGTACCTAGAATTTGAAAATAGTAAAAGTGAGAAGGTAGGCAAAAACGAAACCCTCGTAATTTCATAAAAAAATTGAGATATTTTGTTTTAACCGCAGATATAACTTGGTTTTAACAGTTTTTTTTTCAGAATAATATGAAATACAATCGTTCTTTTGCGGTGATTGAATCAAATCTGAATGCGTAAATATTCATTCAGGCTACACATTTGTCAGCATGGTTTGTCAGTCGGTGACCAGACTTATCAACTGTAAAATATTCATGGAACTATACGCTGCCGCCGCTCCGCTCCCGCTGTCTTTGTGACCAAGGCCTTTAAAGGAATCGAGTCGGCGGGCGTAAACCTGCTGCGCGGGGCTACGTCGAGTCGGTTTCACTTACGCCCTTCTAATCCTAAAATTAGCAACTCTATTTGTGGTGGTTCAAACTTCGTTTGAAATACTGTTAGAATAAAGTTCTAGTCGGCTTGCACTACAAAGCGGTTGTTACGTACTATCGAGCACACTCCCGCCTGACCACCACTAAGCTCATTTTTGCTTGCACTCGCAACATAAAAACGCTCTCTAGCCCCGCCCCGTTGACTTTGTGTAGAAAAAATGCCGAATCGGCCGAGCGCACTGACGACGCACGCCAAACGAGAGTTATTGTTATTTTGCGCGCCAAAGTTGACGCTTTCCTAATAGGCCCAAACTTTAAGGGGGCGTGTCTCGGCGCCTCCACATGATTTAAGCGAAAAAAAATTAAAATGGTCAGGCGGAAAAGACCCCCATAGTACGTCGGTCACTGCGGCCGAATGGTGCGAAATGAGTGGTCTTTTGCGATTTACAAAACATCTATTGATTGGACTAAAAAATAAAACACATAAGATATATATAGTTAGTTAAGTTAGTATGCAAAGTTTCATGATCTAATTTGAAGTACTTCTTGAATACCAGCGGTTTATTGTTCGATTTGGAGGTAACTTTGGTTTTTTTTTTTTCTATCGAGAAAAGTTTATGTAATCGTGTTTTCGTCACACATAGGACTTAGCATTAATCCTCAACTTTACCATATATTTATTTCAAAATGAATGCTGCAGTATTTTAGGCGTAACGGAGGATCATGCTAAGCCATTTGAGGGATATATAGCCCTTAAATAAATTGCCATAATAATTATGCCTTACAAAATAGAAGCTTTATTTAAAAAATATGAATTACTTGTGCGCTAGTTATTATTAGACAATTATGTAGGTATGCGTTTATAAAAAAGTTCCGCTTTTAAATTAATAGCGATGATGCATCACGAACTCAAATTGTTGGTAAAATAATAATATTTAGATGTAACTACTGATTTTGATGTGGAATATTTGATAAGCATTGGTATTTTTTTTATTAAAAAAGTAAGTTTTATTGGATTTACAGCCAATTCAAACCATAGCCATGATTCAAATTCTGTGGCAAACAAACAGTTTATGCTTAATAATAGTGTTCAGGAAGGTACGGTACCTACTTAGAAAAAGCATTATTTAGACATCCTCTACATTTATTTTTGTAATTCACATAACATTATCAGTTAGATATCACCTAAAGCAGTTATCATAAACAAACATCAAGGGAACCGAACGCAAGCAGGAAGACACCTATCAATCAAAGTAGTCGTATGACTTAACATTTACCTAAGATGTGTGCGTTATTTATAGTACATCGACGATGTTGTTTATATTCACAGTACTGTTGTGGTAGTTCTGCGGGAGCACTCGTTCTCGTTAGTGGTTTTAGTACGGAGTATAAGTTTAGTAAGTACAGGCCAACTCAGCAAAAATAGATAACGATAAGAGTTACGCTTTGAATTGGGAATTCTTAAAATCAATATTTTTGTGTTATAAATCACGGTCGCGGTCGTTTATTTGTTCGGCTTATTCGTCAACTGGCGAGTGAGTAACTCGCGAGCACTCGCGAGTTTGCACCTTCCGATTTTTTTTGTCGTCAGCCCGCTCGACCTTGATAATCTGACGTAAAATAGGTACGTCAGATGTACAGTCAGCTAATAGTTGATCCGTTTCAGTTGATCGGTTTAGTTGATCGGAGTGGAAAACAAAATAAACTTCTTATAAAATGTGGTACCCACTTTAATAATTAAAGTGGGGGTACCACATTTGTATTATAATATTTTATACGCCTTAACTTTAAAATACATAATATAATAAAATAATTTTCAATACACTTCCTCGAAAACTGGTCCTTAACGCACTACGATTAGGTACAACATGCAATGTATTTCACACGCGTGCGATTTTTTCCACTTTCCCGCACGTGTGCAGGAATGAAAATTGCCACAGATAACTATACCTATACTTAGTCCAAATTGGTTCAATGCCTATAGTCTGAGGTGAATGTTTTTTTTTTAATTTTTGCAAAGCACTACGCGTCTCTAAGGCATAAATATTTTTTGAATATTCAAATTGTGTTTATAAATAGAATATCATAGATAAACATGATTATTTAAAAGTAATAGTTACTTTTATACACAAATTAACATTTATTTGTGTTCTGAATTCAAAAATATAAAATAAATCTATTTTTTATATTAGGCTGTCTAGCGACTTCATACCATTGCCTCTCTTTCAACCTGGCGAGACCAAAGCGCGAAAAAAAAAGAAAATTTAAATCATAGTTTCATAGTTCGTGACAAAAAAAAATTTCGTTATTTTATTTTATTTCTTCAAAAGTGTATTGAAAAACGTCGTTTGATACACGTGGACATTTGTTATTGCATTTCTCGGCTCAAAAACACCCTCGCCTACGGCTCGGGAGTTATAATTCCGCCTCGATTGCAATAACAAACTTTCTCCACTTGTATCAAAATGTACTATTTCATTTCACTGTACGTTATAACAGTCTTACCAAGGGGTATCGTATTACCCAGTACTAACTGGGTTGTGGAGGTCAGATAGGCAGTCGCTCCATGTAAAATACTGGTATTCAGCTGCATCCGGTAAAACGGGAAGCCGACCCCAACATAGTTGGGAAAAGGCTAGGCAGATGATGATGATGATGTACGTTATAACGTGCGAGCAAGTTGACGACAAAAAATAAAATAAAAGTAAGTAAAGTAAGTGACATTTTAAGTACAGTTATGAACCGTGAAAGCTTAAAACAGTGTTTAAATAAAATAAAATCGGAAGGTGTCAACTCGCACGCATTCGCGAGTCTCAGTCGCCAGTGGACGAATAAGCCGTGTAAGTCCAAGAATGTGGAATGTAACACAGAAGCGGTTGGTGAACCTATGTTTATCAATAAAATGAAAAAAAAATAGGCTGGTTACTGAATTAAATTATTTGTAATTGAAATAATTATATTGAACTCAATTTAATGGAACAAAATTAAATTAAATGGAAACAAATATTTAATGGAATTAAAATAATTTGTATGTGATCAAATGAAAGTTTAACTGAATTAAATAGGAGTAAATGAATTAAATTAAAATGAATTAAGTAAGTAAATGAATTAAAAAAAAATAGACTATCCCACTTACGGTTCGCTGACGACATTGTATTATTCGCCGAAACAAAGGAGCACCTACAAAACATGCTCATAGACCTAGAAAGAGGAAGCCGCAAGGTAGGCCTAACGATGAACGCCTCCAAAACTAAAGCACTAACAAATGCGTCCGAGGACCCCATCATCATAAACGGCGTACCAATTGAGTATGTCAAAGAGTACACTTACTTAGGCCAACAAATTTCAACGACTGATATAATGTCAAAAGAAATAGACACTAGAATTGGGAATGCATGGAAGTGCTACTGGCGGCTAAAAGAAATCATGAAGAACAAAGAAATCAAAATGTCTGTCAAATCAAAACTGTACAACACCTGCGTGCTACCGGTTCTAACCTATGGCTGCCAAACCTGGGCTCTCACCAAAGCACAAAGCAAAAGATTAGAAACTTGCCAGACAGCAATGGAGAGAAGTATGCTGAATTTAAGAAAATCAGACAGGGTACGCAACGCAACCATCAGAAATCGCACTAAAATACAAAATGTTAAAACTAGAATCCGGAAACTTAAATGGCAATGGACAGGACATACAATAAGAGGCACCGAAAAGTGGAACAGAAGCGTAGTGTTTTGGTACCCTAGAAATAGGAAAAGGAAACGAGGCAGACAGATTCGAAGGTGGGAAGACGAGATAAAGGCGATAGCAGGAAAGCTATGGACGAGGAAAGCTCTAAACCGAGTAGAGTGGAAAGAAATGGAGGAGGCCTTTGCCAAAGTTGGGCAAACAGACGAAGTTGTCGATGTCATCGACTCAGCAGAGTCGTTATCTTAAGCATAATTTTGTAAATATCCTTTTTTGTGTCTGAATAAAGGCTATTATTATTATTATTATTAAATGAATTAAATTAATTTGTAATACATGAAATACAGCCGGCAAAGGCTCTGTATTCTGTATAATTTACCCACAGAGTACACTGTATATATACTGAAACCACAGTCTGTTATTCTTTTGTTAAGACGTGGATATTGGTGTGGGTTAAACATGTTTGTGATCTTTAGTTTATAAGTTTTTTTTGTATTTTCTGTAACATGTAACTGTTTTATGTCCCTAATAAAGAAAGAAATAAATTATTTACTACTACCTATACTTTTGCAGTCTCGTTGGTCTAGTGGTAGCAAGCCGACTGCTGACCACTAAGTCCTGGGTTAGATTCACAGGTCGGCCGAATTGTTAATGGGTTTTGTCCTTTTGTCCTTATGGAATTTCTCAGTAGCAGCAACGGAGTCTGGATTTGTGTCCGGTTGATGGCAATAGGCTCGTTCCCTATTACCACGGGACTTAAGGTGGATGCTCCAGGGTAGCCCGCGAAATTAAAATTTTCTTAAGTTTTCCAGTGCTAGATTGTGTGTTGATTTAAATATTGTTCGCGACTGTAAGACGTATGTAGTTACAGAATTATAATCATCAAAATCATTAATACAAGTCTCCAAGTTCATAAAGGTCTAAGAACGACTTTTTCAAGGTCAAAGCCATTCCTCGACCTTTATGGACTTGGAGGGTTGTATTGATGATTATAATACTGTAACTACATACCTACGACTTACAGTCCCACCCGTGTCTTAAGTGCGATCTCAATGTACGCATACGCACGTCACGAACGCATGTTGAACCGCATTGGTTTGGCCGAACCTACCTTTACAAATTCAGACTTATACAGCGACCACCAACGCAAGCTGACTATAACCGTCCCCACTATAAATCAGTTGTGTCAGTGTTGTATTGTATCTAATCGCTGCTATCCGTGATTCCATGCATCGTGTATGAGTGGTTACGATTACGACGATTTGGTGATATTGGACAGATACACGGCCTTTTTTAATTAATTGGCCATAGGTTGGTACCTACTTTACAAACTTGCTGAGTACCTATCGGTATTTTCGGTCCGTAGATTTATTTTTGGTGAAAGAAATGGAACGTAAAAAAACTTTTTTACAAAAAAAAAAACCGACTTCAAACAACACAAAAAAGCGAAAAACAACTTTAGCTTCAGAAGTCGGTGACCTTTGTTTGATTAATTTAGTTTTTTTTGTCACCAAACCTCTGACCTTTTTCTTGTCACCACAAATATTTAACATAGTTTGGTCCAGTAGTTTTCATTTTTTTATTTTTTTTTACTTAGTAAAACCAAGAAAGGGCCTTCAAAAAGACATCAACGCGGTATCATTTTATTACTTCATTTTATGTATATTCACCGATTTCTCCCCCACTTGTGAAGCGGTTCTCAAAATTCTTTATTTATTTGAAAGAGTATACTGAGTTGGTCCTATTTAAATTTGGTGAAGATTTGATGCTGATCTTCGGAGATATACAATGGAACTCTTCAAAAATAGACGGTAAATCGGTCGTGATTGCTGCAATCGCTAGGATGTTTATTGTTTATACAACCTCATGACGTAACAGCACGCCTGTAGGCTCTGAGGGGTACGCAGATGTGTACATTACACCCAGATTTTGACAGTTTAGCTATGTTAGGTTCCATTTATTGGGGATAAGCCTATTACCATGACATGTATTGTTAACAATGTGAATTAAATGCATAGCAAATATTTGTAAGAAAACTTTTTTGCAAAAAATAAAACTGACTTCAAAAAAAAAACAAAAAGAAAAACACAAAAATACAAGTTTTATCGATAAACTTTAAAAGTAAAAATTGTAGAGTAAACAATTTGCTTTAAAAAAAATATTTGCGACGGTAAAAATATTTCCGTTTCGGAGATATAATTTTTTTTTCCAAAAATTTTGGGAAATTTCAATCTCCTCCCCAAGTTAGGGGTTGCATCAAAGAAGTTTAAATTTAAAAGTTGTCCGTATTCTAACTCGGAATGATAAAAATGTTAAACGGTTCAAAAATTTTCCAAAGGCAAATAAATGGCCAAAAAACTGATTTGACAAAATTGATTTTCGAAGAACTCCCCGCCACCCCTCATGGACGAATTCCGCCCATTCACGAACTTAGCCTAAGTTTTGACCCTTTCGATTTTTGGGCCAAGTTTGAAAGCAATCGGTGCATAATTGCGACCTACAGAGTGTGGCTAAATTTTGCTTGGCGCCCCACATACATACGTATACATCTGTAAACTTTTTAACTAGCCATTGTTTTGGGCTCTAGGGGTCATAACTAGACCCCATAAGGTGAAATTTTCGGGACACTCGACTTTAGGTGCTTGCACCTAAAAATTGATTGTCGTTAAAATCTACCTAATGGTCTTGACCATTAGGTTATCACTTTCCAAAAAAAAAAAGTGTGGTGAACGGAGTAGAAAAAATGGCATAAGATTGTTTTTTAACTTTTTTTTCGTAAAACAAAACTTAGTTTTGTTGCAAAATCAACAAAACTTAGTTTTATTTACGAAAAAAAAAATTTAAAAAAAAAAAACCAAATTCAAATCATACGTACGCGTATGATTTGAAATTCGTTTTTTTTTTTTTTTTTTTCAAATTTATCTTTCTATATGAAAGTTTTCTTCGAATTTGTAGCGTTTTTTTAATGATAGATCAATTGTTTTATAAGCTGTGGAAAAAAGAAAAAAAAAACTAGGTATGCCATAAGCTTCTACTAATATACCTACCCATTTATTTTTTGAAATTATAAAAAAAAGTCATCCGGTAGAATGGGTCCCTCCCGCACCTGCTTCTATATACGCTTGTTTCTTTGATTTTCAGACAGGTTTTTTAGTTTTTAGGGTTCCGTACAAAAAATGAAAAAAAACGGAACCCTTAATTATAGGATGACTCGTGCGTCTGTCTGTCTGTCCGTCCATCTGTCACAGCCAATTTGCTCTGAATCTACTGGACCGAATCACGTGAAATTTGGTAGGACGGTGTAATCCTATATGACCCAAACATAGGGTTATCATTTAGGAATTTGAAAAGTCCTGACAAAAAGCCGGACATTTCGATAAAAGTCCGGACTTTCAGGTCACAAAATGGAAACATTACCCACTTAGTTACAGTGGTATGGTAGGCATGGTATTGATATTATTGTATTTATTTTTGTTTTGATTAAAGAAAATAAATCATCTTTGAACTAGTTGATTGTTTGCAAATTTCGCAACAGAAGATTTATTACCTATTAAGTTGATTGTTTGATTAAAGACAAATTATAGGGCCTGACAAAGTCCGGACAAGAGTCAAACAGTCCGGACATGTCCGGACTAATCCGGACGGAAGGTAACCCTACCCAAACACAGATGTCCAAGTAATTTTTTTTTTTAAATATGGGAAATTTACGGGAAACAAATTAGGAAATAAAAAAAAAAGTTTTGCAAACCTTATTTACAGCCTTTTTCTGACAAAAGTATACATTTAAAAAAATATTGTTTTATAAATAGGTTTGTTTTTATTCTGTGTGCAAAGGCCTCCTCCAACACTTTCCAATCTTCTCTCTCCCGGCGCCATTCTAGTCCAGTTTTTTCAGCTGTTTTAACCACATCATCTTGCCATCTCCTGAATGGTTTCCACTTTTTAGGGTTCCGTACCCACAGGGTAAAAACGGAACCCTATTACTAAGACTTCGCTGTCTGTCCGTCTGTCTGTCCGTCTGTCCGTCTGTCTGTCACCAGGTTGTATCTCATGAACCGTGACAGCTAGACAGTTGAAATTTTCACAGATGATGTATTTCTGTTGCCGCTATAACAACAAATACTAAAAACAGAAAAAAAAATAATATTTAAGGGGGGCTCCCATACAACAAACGTGATTTTTTTGCCGTTTTGTCTAATGTATAGATTACGGAACCCTTCGTGCGCGAGTCCGACTCGCACTTGGCCGGTTTTTTCTCTTAGGTACCACAATGTTACTACTTCGTTCAATTTGTCTTCTCCTCTAATTCAATGGCTAGCCCATTTCAACTTTAGTTTTCTTAATTTCAACACCACATCTTGGGTCTTTGTAGCTTTCCTAATTTTGCTGTGGTTCATTTTATCTATTTTCCTTTTCCCCATCATGCTTCGTTCCATGCATCGCTGGCAAGTTTGAAGTTTGGCTTGCTGAGATTTAGTAAGAGCCCAAGTCTGGAATCCATATGTTAGGATAGAGTATGCAAGTGTTAAATAGCTTTCCTTTTTATTAACCGAGATTTGTATTGTTGTTTAATTAGGGGTCATTTTTGGGGGACAAATCAGGAAATTAAAAAAAAAGTTTTGCAAACCTTACTGTGTCATATATCAAATGAAAGAGCTCGTAATGAGGATCTCAAATATATTTTTGTTATTATTGTAAAATAAATAGTTTTAATTTTATTCATGAAATAAGACGAAAATTGGCTATTCACCCCCCTGATGATAACTAATGATCCTAAAATTTTGGAAACATTCAAAATGTTCACTGCTGGTAGATTATTGATCTTATCATCTAAGTGCTTTATTAAATAAAATCTATTATATTGAAATTTCGTGTCACAGTGTTTGTTATCGAATTCCTCCGAAACGGCTTGACCGACTTTTATGATTTTTTTTTGTGTACCTATGTATATTTATGTATGTATATTTGGCAGGTCTGAGAATAGGTCGTAGCTCGTATGCTATTTTTTAGTCCTACACATACCTACACATCAAAATTTCCAAGCTAACGATGTTGCCAACTGCTAGCAAAATTATAAAACTTGTTTTTATGGTTCGGTAGTCCTAACAAGGAACCCTTTAGTTTCGTCATGTCCGTCTGTCCATCCGTCTGTCCGAGGTTTTGCTAAGAGACTGTAAGCTGTAATTTTGTAGGGGTGTGTCATCAATTACGCCGACATAGGAGTAAAATAAAATTTTGAAAAATATATTTTTTGTATGTTAGGTTGATACAGGGTGTAAACAACCTCATCATGAAGCTGTCAACCAAGCATTCTGACAGTTAAATATTAAGTAACATTACGCAAAAGTTATTGGTGGGAAATGACTTTTTTTTTGGGGTGAAAAATCATGTTTTGTGATAGAACTCAATGTAAGGCACTCAAAACATTGTGCTGATGGATGGATTGAATAGTACGGGGGTCGTAGTAAGTAAAAATTTTACAATAAAAACAAGTACCTATATAAAAAAAAAAACTTGTCAAAAAGTTAGAACTTTAACCCCCAATATCTCCGTAACTAGAAGGTTCCCAGGTATGGTGTAAAACAAAAAAATGATCGTAATGACGGGGAGAACAATTGCCTTTCAGCATCGTTAAGAGGTTTTTTACACCCTTTAAAGTCGGCATGATTTTTTTTTCGTCGTCTACGCCACGCGCCATCGTGTGGGGTATCGTTGATTAGGTCTGTTAAAATGTGCTCCATTTACGAAATATTAAACTTTGAAGTGCAAAGGAGACAATTTTTTTTGTTTTGAGAACAGGCCACCCACATAAATTGTAACAGATGATTTCTTCCTTATAATCTCTAGATTACAGTGGTAATATTAGCTAAGCCATGTCTAACCGGAATGATGAGAAATTCGAAAATGAAAACGTAAATCTAACAATAAACAATAACAATACCACGTCTGCTGTAGCAGTCTCTGAAAATAATTGTATACGCATATTGCGTTGAAATCATACTGCACAATTGATACAACGACCAGCAGATGCCATTTTCATAAAGTAGTTTTTATTATTATATAATTATACGAAAAAATAGCAGAAACACTTTCACAAAAATCGAAATAAACGGAAGAAGTAAATGTCAAATGAAGTTGTCTGTAAACCACCAAAAAGACGAATTTACAACGTTCCGTGCCATGATGATTTTCTATACCATCTAAAAGATTTTAGCGGAAACCTCTAAAATAGCATTAGAAAGCTCACAGTTTAATATTACACACATCAACACGGTCTAGGGATATTTCATACTCAATTAAATAACTCGAAAAGTACTGGCCACATTGGAATCTTTTATACACCGATTTGTTTGTAATTTATCTCAGACTAATTCCAAATTCAAATTTTTGAAAATTCTTTTGTTTCGGTGGCATAAAAATGTCTTGATGTATAGGAGAGGGAATTTTCATTAGTGCGAAATTTAGAAAACAATACGAATTACGTTTAGTTACAGTTTTTTTTCATTTTTAAACGAAAGATAAAGTTAAAATTGAGGTATTGTAGCCATGCAACGCCGACATTTGACGAGGGCGGAGATGTTACGAGCTGTGGGAATGCTGGAAGCTGGATCTGTTCAGCGTAATCTTGCTGAGGCCATAGGGACCCATCAAAATGTAATTTCAAGATTGTGGACACGCTATCGTGCCACAGGTGAAGTAGCGGAGAGGCACCGGGGGAGGCACAAGTCGCATCACTACCCCCAGACAAGACCGATTTTTGCAAATTACTGCGCGAGCACAACCAAATGCAACGGCGACTCAATTGATCCAAAGGCTGCGAGTGGAACACCAAGTGCTTGTGAGTGACCAAACTGTAAGAAGGCGACTGCATGAAAGCAATCTACGCTCTCGTAGACCACTCCGGGTCCCACCTTTACGGAGAGGCAATCGTGGACGACGATTAGAATGGGTTCGGAACCACGTAGACTGGGGCCGTGACCAATGGTCCAATGTGCTGCTCACGGATGAATCCAGGTTCGGCTTCCATCCAGATTCACGAAGGACGCGTGTTTGGCGAGTTCCTGGACGATGGAGCCGTCTCCAGAACCCTCAGGAAGTTCACCCATACCAAGGAGGAACAATTATGGTTTGGGCAGGAATTCGTCTTGGAGGACGGACGGATCTCGTTTGGGTACAGGGCAATATGACGGCAGAACGATACGTCCAACAGGTGCTGGGGCCCGTAATCTTGCCCCACAGAACACAAATGGGGCAAGATTTCCTGCTCATGCACGACAATGCCCGGGCACACACGGCGAGAACGGTAGCAGCTTGGTTACATAGAAGATCATCTTTTTGCGCACCTCAGAAGGACATGGGACAATATTCCGCAGCAAGACATTGACGACCTTGTTCTGAGCATGCCGAATCGTTGCCGATGTGTTATGAACATCATGGGCGCTTTCTCAGACTACTAACTTCAAGTTTATAAACACAAATTAAATGATTTTTCTATTTTTTTCAGTTTTTACTCACAAATTAAAAGTTCATTCATATACGGTTTCCGTCTATGCTTCATTTTTTTTCCATAAAATCCAGAAATTTTAATCTATACCTTAACCATTATTAAAAAATGGTAGAATATTAAATAACGTATCTTTTAAATATATACATGTCATATAAATAATTAACACATTGATAGTAATTCGCTTTTTTAAAAATATCCCTAGACCGTGTTGATGTGTGTATTTCTTTTTATATTATATTATATTATAATTAAAGCAGATATTAGTACCAATGGATACCGTATTTTTTTTTGTAAACGGAAAAAACGCCCCTATTTACGTATTTTCCGTCAAATAGCATTGACCACAACAGGAATGATTTGACTCGCAAAAAATATCATAATACAACTTATTTGTTATGATTTTAAGATTCCGGTTTCGTTTCTATGTAATCTTTCGTTTATTATTAGAATAAAATGGTTACTTTTTTTTGGTGTAAGTAATATGAATATCCGCAACATCGAATAGGGCCTAAAAAAACCGGCCAAGTGCGAGTCGGACTCGCGCACGAAGGTTTCCGTACCATTATTTGAAATAATTTTATTCTGTTTTTAGTATTTGTTGTTATAGCGGCAACAGAAATACATCATCTGTGAAAATTTCAACTGTCTAGCTGTCACGGTTCATCAGATACAGCCTGGTGACAGACAGACGGACAGACGGACAGACGGACAGACAGCGAAGTCTTAGTAATAGGGTTCCGTTTGTACCCTTTGGGTACGGAACCCTAAAAAACTGTCTCCTTTAAGTAGCCCTACTTAAAGGAGACAGTTTTTTAGACGCCCGTCCCCCCCGCGTGAAGCTAAACTGCTGAAAAACCTGGAAAAATTGATGGTGGTGCATTTCATGAACTTTAAAGGAAAATTATAGCGGTTAAGATAACTTTATTAGTTTAGCAGTAGGTAATAGTCGTTGAACTTGTCTGTGGGATAATTTTGTATCAAATACAAAATCATTAGAATAAATCGTTCTATATGTGATAACGGGCTACTACGGTACCCTGTAGTGCGCGTGGCCCGACACGCACTTGGCCGGTTTTTCTTTTTGCGGATTCATTTGAAGTACATTTAACTAAAACATATCTAGTAATAAAAAGCCCAAAGATTTCTAGCAGCAACGCCAAAGGCTTTTCCTTAATTTTCTCAGAAACATACAGGTCGCGGCACGTAACTCTAGCGCTGAACGAAACGTGGAGGGGATCGCTGCGCAAGTTATACGACTGTAGAGCCAATCGACGCAACGCAGGCGCAATCTCATCTTCAGCCTATTAATGTCCCCACTGCTGGGACACAGGCCTCCTCTCTATGAGAGGGAATGGGCTATAATCCACCACGCGGGCCCAGTGCGGATTGGTAGATGTCACATGTCTTCGATTTTTTTTGGTTCTAGGACATGCCGGTTTCCTCACGATGTTTTCCTTCACCGTTTTGAGAGCAGTGGTGATGAAATAAATTACACAAAGTAATGCGCCTGTCTGGGTTCGAACCCACGGCTTACTGTTCGTAAGTCGGGGCCGCCACCACTGGGCCACCGCCGCTCGCACGCCCCAATACATTCTTATTTTTTACTTCTGTGCAATAACGGTCAGCGCTAGACTTACGTGCCGCGACCTGTACCATTGTGCCCTGGATCACTCTGGTTCCAACTGCAATTCGCATCCTTTCCGTTCCGCTGCAATGTGAGCAGTAAGAAGTGGAAGATACCTGTAAGAACAAGCTGTTGGACCCGGTGCAAGTGTGGGAAGGGAACACTGGGGTGGTTTTTAGTCAGTTAAAGTCTGACAGACCCCTTTTTTTTTTTTTTTTTTTTTTTTTCGGATGGGAAATCATCAAATAACCCCTCCCGCTCTGGGCGGAGCAGGAGGGAGTGTCAGACTTTTACTGACTAAAACCCATCCATGTTCCTTCATCGCCCTTTGTGTTCCGGGGCCACGGTATCTCTTTCGAATAGTCCCGCAACCCCGGCAGGCATCGGTCCTTACGGACCCCTTCCTTTTTGCTGACTCTCTTTGAGGCGCGCGTGGAACACGAACGCGCCGTCGACACGGCCTGTCGTCATGAGACGGACGGACGGCGAGCTAGCCCATGGCTCACCGTCCACAGGCCCGCGCCTACGGTGGCCGGGGGCTACGTGGTGGTGGCCCCCGACGCCCGGGGCGTCTCCCGCGGCGGCCGGGACGTTGAGAGGTTCTCTCCCTCTCACGTTCCGCCACCTCCTTCTCTAGCATTACTGCTTCGCAGAAGGAGGTGACGGCGTCCCATTCCGTCTCGCTCCGGACCATGGCTTGCACCAGGGCCGGACGCGAGAGGTCGCCGCCGCCGATCGCCGCTTCGAGGACACGGCGGTGCTCCGCCCACGCGGGGCACACATCCACCGTGTGTTCCACCGTGTCCTCCGGTCGATCCTCACAATGGAAGCACCCGGGCGTTTCCTCCCGCCCGATTCGGTGCAGGAACCTCCCGAACACTCCGTGTCCGGTGAGGACCTGCGTCAGGCGGAAGGTGAGGACGCCGTGGCGTCTCTCAAGCCACTCCTCAAAGAGGGGACTTATCGCCACTATCGTGGCGTGCCCTGCACGGGGTTGCGACAGTCGCTCTCTCCATGTCGCCATGATATCCCGCCGGAAGTCTGTCCGCTGAGCGACAATTTGTCGCTGCAGCGGAGTTTCCCCCCGGCGTAGCGCCTCCGCGCGCCATTCATGTAGGCGCGCGAGGACTATCGCCTCCAGATCCCATGGCGGCAAGTCTGACAGACCCCTTCCGGCTGCCCCAGAGCTAAGGACATCCATGAGAATTTTTTACCTAGGAACAAAAAATAAAACAAAGGGTATGGGGTTAGGTACTTCATTAGGCATCTAATATGGACTAAAGAGATCCGGTAAGCCAGCCATCTGGGTGACTAGGTGTGCAGTGTGCCGAGTGGCAAGTGGTCCTGTCTGCAGCGGCGGATGCGGCTAGTCAGACCACTTGCGCCAATTAGGTAATGATGCTGGACACTGCTGACTGGCCTGCTGCAATTAAGCCCCCCGCCCCGCACACTGTGCCCATTTGCATCCAAGTAAGTACCCAGACACTTTAGCTCAGGTGACACGGAATAGAAAAGGTTCGAGTAAAAACGTTGATGACGACATGAACGTCTTTCATATGCTTCACATCATTAATAAAGTGAAGTTAAGAAGAAAATAAAAATAAAGGGACATCTTTGCACAAAGGAATACCACGTATTTTGTACCCACATCATTCCGATTTTTCGAACCTATAAAACGGGAGGAGCGCGCCTTTCTGTGTCTGCTTTGGTTCCAGAACTGGAGAGATCGCCGAAATCGCATAGCATGTACATCAACATGTAACATGTACCTATTCAGTTTTACTTCTACTGATTTTCAAGCCAACAACCTCCAGCTTCTGATGCCATATTTTCTCTAATCTGCTTTGGATCTCAGGTCAATCTTCACCGACAAAAACAATGTCGTTGGCAAACAGCATGTACCAGGGTGCCCCTTCCTGTATGTCTGACGTCAGAGCGTCCATAGTCAACAAGAAGAGGTAAGGACTTAAAGCCAACCCTTGAGCCACCGACGAGTTCACTGTGACTGTAGGGTTACAACCCTCGGTCGGTGTTGCCAGCAACTGACCAGACGTGCGAGGGTACCAGACGTACTTTTATAGCCCCAATTAACCCTACATACTTCCCAGGTAGGTATATCGTTCTCTTTCGAGGCCCACCACAACACATCCCAAGGTACCGCCCGACGACGCGACGTGTGTCGCCCTTCCACGACGCGACGTAAGCTCGGAATGTCGCTAATCAAATGTCATTGCGTTTGCCGCTGATCGCGAGGTGAAGCTACGCCACGCGCCGTGAGAGACTGACGCGGACATGATGCTGCGTGTGATGTAGCCTGCAGTACCTACCTAGGGAGTTTCAGAAAAAGAAAATGCGGAACAGCTCGAGTTGAAGCTGAAGCGTCGCTGATCCGGTGCCTAGCTAATATGTGTCTGCTGACCTGGCAGCGAGCCAAAACACAATTAATTATTCTTAGAACCTACTTAGTTAATTAAAACAAATTAACGCAAAATAAATGTAAATAAGGGAACTGGTATTTCATACATATATGATCCGTATGCGTGGCGTGCATACCTATCTAATTAGCTAAGTAAGTACATAATTATGTAACGTTCTTCCTATAGGTATGTTGACATTCAGCCTCCTACCAGTAGGTATGAGTTGGGAAAAGGCTACGGCTACGTTACTACTCGTACGTACCTAGCTACTCATAGAACTAGTGAACTTAGGTTGATAGTCAAACCTACAAAGGAGCCATGAGGTTAGGTACATTCGACGAGGGGCTGCGCCTTGTGCGACCACAGCCCTGTTGGAGTCTGGTTGGGCTTGGGCGCAAGGGAGCGCACGGGGCGCACGGGTCCGGCCGCGCTGCGCCAGCGCCGTGAACCACAGTCCGCCCGCGACGCCGCTCCGCGCTACACGTGTGCCGGCGACACACAGCGACCCACATGACAGACGGTCAGTAACCACGGTGCCGAGCCGCAATTTTTGTGTATTATGAATTTAAAAATATCCCACGAGTTGCGCTGCCACGCGGTCACAGAGCGGTGCGCGGCGCGAGGGGCGCGGGCCCCCCGCTTACCGCGCGCCGCGGCCGAGCTCGCTGGCGGGGCCCCGCCGCTCAAGGCAGCAGGCGCGACACATCGCACCGTCCGCGCAAGCAGCAGCGCGCTCGCGCTGACCCTGCTCGCGCTACACGATTAAACGGCCTCTGTAACAGGAAGAAAGATAATATTGTTCACTAATAATACTTTTAGTTAATTAGTTTTTATCGCGCTTCGTTTTGGATGTAACTAGGTACATTTTGTGCCAATACAATACAAACATTTAACGAACTCGGAACTCAGTCTTAAGCTCGTGGCTAAATAATAACAGCCGATCGGGTCGATCTTTAAGTTAAGCCGTGCTTAGTTATGTTGGTCTGTGGATGGGCGACCACCCATTACATACCAAGTTTCCTTCGTGCCTCGGAAAGCACGTTAAGCAGTTGGTTCCGGTCGTCGTTTGTAGATCTTGTGACAGTCGTTACAGGTAGTCAGTGGCCCAAAAAGTCTGACAACTAGTCTAATCAAGGGCTATCGTATTGCCCAGTACTAACTGGTCAGATAGGCAGTCGCTCCATGTAAAATAGTGGTATTCAGCTGCATCCGGTTAGACTAGAAGCCGACCCCAACATAGTTGGGAAAAGGCTAGGCAGATACTGACATCTGCACAGACACAGCACTGCAAGAATGAGGAATATGAGGATCCAATGTATTTGTTTGGTTCGAATAAAATGGTAGGTACATTTTAACAAATAACTAACATAACACTGTAACATATTATTATGTAAGTACTCATAAATACGAAGCTAGCGTGATGATAACGATTTTGGTTACTCTCTTGTACCCGCCGCCGCGCCGCGTGATTTTGTTCTCTTCCTCTGCATCTGGTCTGACATAAATTAATTAGTTAAGTTAAGATTAAGTTAGTAGTGTACGTCAACTAAAAATACATAAAATAAAATGATATAAACTTAGTAACTACAATACGTAGATCTATTTGGGTTTTGAAGCTAAATTCCGAAACACAATACATTCGTAAATAGGTGTGAAATAATTAACATTGTAATAAGTTTTGAGTATTTATTCGGTGAGCGTTATAATACCGGCCCACCGCGCGCCGCTGCCCGCCGTCATCGCGCCGAAATCAAAGTCCGGCCAGCAGTGTGAGTGTGTGAGTGGTGGCAGCCTGGCAGCTCAGTTTGTACAAACGTTGACATCGTTTACTCAGCTCCATCGTTTATTGAGTAAATAGAAGTCAGATAGTTCGTTAGGTACACATTTGACAATTTCCAAATGTGTACATAAGTAACGAACTATCTGACAATTTCGTTCGACCTAGTACACGTACTACAGCACGATGTTCACTGAACGGTGGTTGGCGCAGTGAACACGTACGCTCACATCTGCACTGCTTTCTGCCGCCACCGCGCTGGTCGCCCATCAAGTAACGCAGTCAAGCAGGTCTGCAGCTGCAGAGCCGCCGACGAGCAGGCTGGTGCCACCGCGCTGGCGGTCGCGTGGTGCCACCCGTGCCAATCACACAATCACAATTCTGCTTCGGGAGAAACAAGAACTAGTAGGTAGTTACGATTTGCCCATAAAGATGACATTAACGACTATGGCTAGAGGATAGGATTTACAAGTTTTGAAGAATAACAAGTTAAGCAAAACTTGAGGTAGCTGTACGTTTACGTTGTAAGCGTAGCGGCACATGCCGCACGGAAGCACATGTTCCTTACAATGATGTGTTACACTTCCACAATATTCATATTATTGTTAAATACAAATTGTATTTCGCGGTTGGTTTTGTCGCTAAGTTCGCCAAGCGGACCCGTGCACATCTTGACGCCACACGAATCACGATGCATGTCAGGTGCTGCGCAGACGGTGGACAATGTGCAACAAGTAATCGACGTCAACCGATAGATGAAAAAATAACGCAGCAACCAAAAGACTGGATTAATTTCAGTGGTTATTTTAGCCTGACGGACAAAATTAAATAGTCCATCGTCTGTTCAGCGCTGAACTTGAGCGTTTACCAACATGCACCATCATGGAGTGTGCAACTGTACACGCACATTGCACAGTGCACATAACTATACTATACTATACTATACTATACTATACTATACTATACTATACTATACTATACTATACTATACTATACTATACTATACTATACTATACTATACTATACTATACTATACTATACTATACTATACTATACTATACTATACTATACCTGCGCCGCCGCACTGGCAACAAGCAGTATTTATATAAGCAAGATTGTTTAAAGTGTTGGATCAGTCATCATCTCCCAAGTTCGTGAATTATTTTTCCACCTATCGCCGATTCGCTGAAAGAACAGCTACAAATGAAGAGCTGTGGCAGTATGGCTGCCGCTGATAGTAAATTCGAGGTTTGAAAAATGGAGAGTGTTTGTGCGCGGCTTGCGTCGCCAAGCCAAGGCTCGTGGGCGCGATCGTGTTATTCGATCTCAAGTGTCGACCATTCGCGCGCGCTCTACCCGCGCTCTACCACATTAGCATGAGACAACTGCCATGTATAGATATACTTATCTATATTGATTCCGTGCGTATATTACTATTTAAACATTATAATCATCTATTAAATAATGAATTTACCTACTCGTTAAATATTTTAATGTATTTATAAATATTCACAGTGATGTTCAGAGGATAGCCGTGGTCGTAATATGCCACTTTGCCCTAAAGTTTATGATTTGATCTGGATATGATGGGTAGATGGCATACGATACGTCGCAAAGCGTATAACTAGCGTAATCAAGATGCTTCCAACGATACCTCATTTGTCAAATTATGATGAGTAGTTCAGAAGTTACGAGAGAACAGATGAACATAATACATCCATCCTGCCAGTCAAAATCATAACCCCTCTTTTTGCTTCGCCGTAGTCGGTTAGAAAAACAAACAATATGAGCAGAACTCGCGCCCTGAAGGTTCCGTATCAAAGCCGCACACGGGTTTTCTTTATATAAATATAGGTAGGCACTTCCACTGTTCCGATTTTCTTTACGTTTCGTTTTTCTTTCGTTCTTATACGAAACAGAGTTTTTACTCTGTTTCGTATAAGAACGACGAACGACATTTCATAAAAAAAATATTTCATAAATTTATGATTAACTCACACTTCAAACTGCTGTACTGGCCATATACATGCGACCAGAGCGGCGCGGCCGGCAAAAGTTGTATGAAAATCCATATCTGTCGTGTTTAGCGGCCAAATAAATTATATATTAAACTCGATATGAGTCGATATGAGTCGTGTTATTTAAAAATGGAACGATCTTTTACTCTGCAACATGGCAACCAAAGAGATAACTTATCAAAGGTTTTATTTAAATTTCGAATTGGCTTACAAATAGAAATCGGTTTATTTAAAAAAACAAATGAACTCTTCAACCCGACAGTTTTAATTTCTCGCATTATTTGCGAAAAGTACTTTAGAAGCTTTATACAAGCCTTGGCCACAACTAGGCATTGATGGTCTTGGACTCGGCATTGCCTCAGCCCACATTTACACGTTCGTCCATCAATGCCTCTGTTGCTGGCCGCTGCAGTACCTAATGTACATTGTTCAGCATACAGCCTTACACTGACCTGCAAATAGCAAAATAAAAGTAAGAAAAAAAAAGGAGTTTTCACAAAAGTAGAGCTTATGTTACAGACACAGTAGTAGAGGGCGCGGCCGCGTGGCTGCGGCACTGGTGGCGCGCGCTGCTGGCCGAGCTGGTGGCCACGGCGCTACTGGTGTGGTTGGGCGTGGCCGCCATGATGCCGGTGCGCGGGCCCGGCTCCGTGATGCTGGCGCACCCCGCCATGGCCTTCGGCTTCGTGGTGATCGGTAACGCGTGCGCCTTCGGGCCCACGTCCGGCGCGCACATGAACCCTGCGGTGACCCTGGCGGCGCTACTGACGGGGCGCCTGGGCGCTCTGCCGGCGCTGGGCTACGTGCTGGCGCAGCTGCTGGGCGCCACGGCGGGCTTCGGCGCGCTGCTGGGCACCACGCCGGCGCTGGTGGCAGCGGCGCCGGCTGGTTGCACGCTTCCGGCGCCGCACGTGTCGGCGGTGAGCGCTGCACTGATCGAAGCGGCGCTCACGGCGGTGCTGGCGATGGCGTGCTGCGGCCTGTGGAGCGCGCACGACCCCGCGCGCCCCGACCCCGCCGTTCCTATCAAGCTGGGGCTTGTCGTCGCCGGTCTCGTCTACGCGGGGGTACCATCATATAACATCACACCTGGTGCCCTAAAGGGCTAGGCAATGGCCAGCCACAAATGGCTAGCAATTTGATTCTGTACACACAATGCTAACTGAACGCTGTCGTGGTTGCAGGGGCACGCGACGGGCGCCAGCATCAATCCGGCGCGCAGCTTCGCGCCCGCGCTGCTGCACGGCTACTGGGAATATCAGTGGGTGAGTCAATACGCGACGTACGACGCTACGTGACATACACCATACAGCCTTAGTTTTTGTTTATTTTAAGTACTTACTCTAAACTCATAAGGGGTTCCGGGTTATTGCGCTTATAATTACGATCTACTACACTACGTAGTAGATCAATAGTAGTAGTGTAGTGTAGAACGCTTGTGCAAGCTGAATAGAAGGTAAATAGGTATGTATCATAAGATAAATAATAAGTAGCATTTTTGTTACGTGTTGAATGTTTTATTAATGTACTTCTGCCGTAAAGCGAATCTGTCTTAAAGCGAATCTGTCATACAGCGCGAATCTGTCCTAAAGCGAATCTGTCCTAATGCGAATAACAAAGCCGTAACTGCACCTAATAATAACGGTGGTATAACTGGTGGACGTACCTAAACCTACCTACATTTAAAACTGGCCAGTAAGCGTGTGCAGACTGCAGACTTTCTACCCGCGGCCAACAGTTTATTTATCAGTGTGGGCATGTATTATGCTAGTGCGCTTAATTACAAATATCGGCTGATAAATTAGTTTGTTGGGCTACACTAAACTATTGGCCAACAAGTTTTGTATGAGACCAATTCTTCTAAAGCGTCGGATTTCCGAGATATAAGCCACAAAATAAATAAAATGGTCAAAGAAAGGAAGGCAACGCTTCATACAATAATCTTCCAACCCCTTTGAAGTCATGGCTGAACACTCAGGCTATCATGACGTACCTAGGTTCGCTAGGTAGCTTGAATTGTTGTTAAGTATATCCGAGTGAGTCCCAAACTCTCCGTGTGTCTGTGCAGGTGTACTGGGCGGGTCCGCTGGGCGGCGCGGCGCTGGGCGCGCTCCTGCACCGCTTCGTGCTGACGCCGCGTGCGACGCGTAAGAGTACGCGCGCGCCGCGTGACGTCGAGATCCCGCTCAACGACAAGAACGAACAGCTCTAGACTACGCCCACCTCACATTACAATAAAATTACATAATAAATCTTTCTTCTTCCTTTACATAATAAATAAAACATTCTAATTAGGTAGTACCTACCTGTAATATTTTTTTACACTCATCTCAGAATCTTTTATTTCCGTAATCCTTAATAGTACTCGTAGTAGTCAACCGCACAAAGCTAGTAGGGGCGCAACAGATTACCAGAAAGTGGGATACCTTGCACCCTGTTCAGTGGTATCTCCACTATACGTAGAGGGTGGATACGTTCAACGGGACAGTAAGGGAAATATTATATTATCTGTGGTAAGGGGAACTACCTTAACCGTTGCAGCTACACGAAAATGGTCTGAGACTATTAATAATTTTTCGTGAAATTTTTATCACCATTGAAAATGACCATTTTATACAAAACATAGTTTTGATGTCAATCGAATAGACCCTGATTCTAAAACCGATCGGACCAACTCAGATCGGACTACTAAAGAAGTCGAAGTCGAAGTTTTGATTAGTATTAACAGGATCGATTGGCATCAATAAAATGTTTCGTGTCAAATGGCCATTTTCTTGCTAAATGTGATTTTATTTTATTACCCGACTTCGGCGAAGCCAAAAGGAAGGGTTATGATTTTACTAGTTTATGTATGTTTGTATTTACGTATGTTCCTCCGTAGCGCCTAAACTATTCATCCGATTTTGATGAATAAGGAGTCAACCGATTCGTAATTATGGCCCGGGTAACATAGGGTACATTTTAACCGACTTCAACAATAGGAGGAGTCGATTTTACCTTGTGAACCCCGATTTAATAAGATTTTTTCTTTAATTGGGTTTTTTAGTGGAAAAGGAGTAAAATAGGGATCAAAATTTCACGAAAAATTATGAATAGTCTCCTAAGACCATTTCCGTGTAGCTGCAACCACCAAGACTCCACCCCGTATAGCTGATGTTTGCGCCTGATGTTTTGAACTTTTGCCGCCATCCGTGTGAAGTTGCTGCTATCTGTTTTAATCAGGCGCACAAAAATGTCGGTAGGTTTACGCACAAAAAAATTGCTGTAGGAAAAATTTCTACTTTTTCCCTATTTTTATCCATTTAACTACGTATAAATTCGAAAAGAGACGAGCACGAGCCAAGAGTCTACACTATAATTCTTTAAATATAAACTTAGCATTGTCTAAAATTAAAGTAGAACGAAGTTATTTTGTCTCATTCCTCTTTTAAAATTAAATTCATTGTAAATGTGAAGAAATCGTCGTTTATTAAGAACTAAGCTCCACTGTCTCAGAGCAGACAGTATTTAAAGCAGTCAATTTCATATTTTTCGGAGCTTTCATTACTACCCAATTACGATTAGGCTTAGCCGTGCAAAGCTGGCTGGGGCGGGTCGGTAGAAATTGTATAAAAAACACACGTCACTCCTAGGTTCGTACACGCTATACTAATCTCCAAAAAAAACCCATGCAACAGATTTCAATGATTTTGTGAATGTGCGTATGATTGGTTCTAGCTTGAAAGATAGGATAGTTCTAGACTCGATAAGTGGCACTATTTGTTAGTAAATTGTACCCGTGTGAAGCCCAGAGCGGTTCACTATAGTTATTGTAAACCGTCGCTAGTTATATTATTAACCGTTACCGCGACTTCGTCCACGTGGAACTTAATCAAAAATATTTGTTCAATTACTTGACTTTTTTTTAAAGAAAAGTAGCGTAAGTTACTGGTAACAACATCAGCTATACAAGGTGGAGACTTTTGGCGGTTGCAGCTACACGAAAATGGTCTTAGGAGACTATTCATAATTTTTCGTGAAAAGGACGTTGACCACAATCAGAGTCGCTTTATAGTAAAAGAGTATGGCCATAAAAATAAACTCATAAATTATAAAATATTTTTTTAACTTCTCCTAGTTCACTTGGACGAAATCGTATGTGGGGTTACTATTTTGTATTTTATTAGCTACAATATTGGATTTTATTGCTTACTTTTTAAAATGGCGTATTTCGGTAAAATCAATGTTGCCAATTTATTAAAACCTGGGACATAATCCGTCACTCAGTTTTAAAAATAAATTCAACTATCACTTTATCCTCGTTATTTATATTTTTAATTAGCACAATTGAAATAACATTTTCTTAGTTCACATCCTATAGATAATATTACTTTGCTAATTAAAAATCTTTCTTTAGTTGACAAATCAGTTACAGTCAGAGTGATTTATATTGACTGTTGGTAACACTATCACAATGTGATATGTGAACTGTCTCTGTCAATTTGTCAAACAAACAAAACAACACCGAACTTTTGTTTTCACTTGTGCATAGATAGTTGTTGAGTTTGTTGTGCTTATAAATAACTTATCATTGCGTACTGTTCGTGTCTTATGTCAATTCAAGTCATACTGTTGTAATGGGCTGCTGCTTTTAGTGGAAGGTTCGTTACAAAACTAACCTCAAAACTGAACAGAAAATCAATGAACAACTAAAACCCCCACAAAATAAATGGATATTTTTTTTTCCTTAGAAAGTACGACATCACCCCTCTTTTATATTCAATTTATGCTATCATACAAAAAGTTTTGATGCGCAACGGCGGTCAGTAGAAAAATGGGCATTCTCCTTTGATCCCCATTTTACTCCTTTTCCACAAAAAAACCCAATAAAGGAAAAATCACACTCTAATTAAATTCGGGGTTCACAAGGTAAAATCGACTCCTCCTATTGTTGAAGTCGGTTAAAATGTACCCTATGTTACCCGGGCCATAATTACGAATCGGTTGACTCCTTATTCATCAAAATCGGATGAATATTATAGTTTAGGCGCTGCGGAGGAACATACGTAAATACAAACATACATAGACTAGTAAAATCACAACCCTTCCTTTTGAGTTCGCCGTAGTCAGGTTATAAAATAAAATCACATTTAGCAAGAAAATGGCCATTTGACACGAAACATTTTATTGATGCCAATCGATCCTGTTTATAATACTAATCAAAAACTCGACTTTAGTAGTCCGAGCTGAGTGACTGATCCCATAGGAGCTTTTGATCGGTTTCAGAATCAGGGTCGATTCGATTGGCATCAAAACTATGTTTTGTATATAATGGCCATTTTCTTACTAACTGTATTTTTTTTAAAGTTTGTGAATGGTGATCAAAATTTCACGAAAAAATTTTTTTCATGCTAATCGATCCTGTTTCTAATACTGATCAAAAAGTTCTACCGGACCATCCCACGTTAGAAGTACTAAAAAAGTTAGAAAAATCCAAAACAAAATTCCATACATTTTGTTTGAAAGTCTTAATCAAAAATTTTTTTCGATGTTAATCGAACCAACGAACGACAGAACGACGATCGACTGACGAGCGTTTGTTTTGTTTATGGCTGGCGAATGACTTACAAGTGTTCACACAAAACAAGTGTTATTACACTTCAGCCAACTTATCTGTGCAGGCAGAAAAACGCAGACCTAAAATAAACGTACCAAGTTTGACATATCGATGCAGTTTTTCTTGACAAGTAGCGCTACCGTGAACTGCACACTTAAAGTGTGCGAACTGGACATGAAATATGCGGTGAATGACATAGTCAGTAATGAAGCCGTAGAAGCCGACGCAGATGAACCAAACTGATGAAAAGATGATGAAAGAAAACTACAAATATTTAATAACTTTTTTATTTAAAACATTAAAAATAAAGGTTTACGCGTAGGTAGGTATATATCTGATACATAATAGTCTTTTATTTTGATTAACATATGTAAAGTACTTAAAAAAAATATATATTAATTTAGCCATTAGGTGTGAATCAGCGCCCGACAAAGTAGTTGATGGTCCATGTCCATAAGACTTATCCGTCGAAAATGATGGCATCATCTTACTCAACCAGCGGGCTTGCATTGTGAAGTTAGATAGATGAGACAGCCCCCCCCCCCCCCTCCCTCAATTTTGGAGCCATTACGAAAATACTGTTCTTGTATAAAGCAGTTTTAGATCCAACAGTTTGTAGCCGGTCAGCTCGACGCTGACTACCTACTCGGTCAAATTTATACATATTATTTTTGACGAACATAGATGTCTGGTACAATGGGGCACTGTTAAAATTTTCATACTTTTCAAATATTGTTTACAGCTGTCAGTGGTTTGCAGGTTACAGATCGCTCTAATACACCTTTTCTGACACTTAAACACCCATATCTTTACCCGAGGCGTTTCCCCAAAACATAATTCCATATCTTGATGTCGAGGCTACTAGACCATATACAGACCATACCACCATACCATACCACCATACGATACGATACCATACGACCATATGCAGTTAGTACGGTGTTTCCGTATTGGCCGTTTTACTTAGCATACGCAGCGCATGAGAAAATTGGTTTACTTTACAAAGCAACCAACCAACCAACCTTTTTTGACAAAGTATGTAGTAACATACTTTGTCAATCTGGGTATTCCATTTTAATGTGCTTTCAATATTTAATCCCAGAAATTTTGTCACATTCGTCTCATCAATCCTTTTATCATTATATCTAAATTTAAATTCTGATTTACTGTTTGTTGAAATTTCATTATTACTGTCTTGTCTAAATTTATTACCAAATTATTATTCTCTAGCCAATTTATAACTGATTTTATGTTAGAGTTAATGTCTGATTCTAATTGGTCACTGTTGAAAAGTAGAGTGCTGTCATCTGCAAACATTGTCATGGGATAGGTCGATGCTTTTGGGAAGTCATTTATATATATAATAAATAGGAGAGGTCCAAGTATGCTACCTTGTGGAACTCCATACATCCCTGATCTCGGGCTAGATTTAAATGTTGTTTCATGTTTTTTACATATTCTATTAATAACTGTTATTTGCTGTCTATCTTGTAGGTATAATTTGATTAAATTTGATATGTTACCTCTAATCCCGTATGCGTCAAGTTTATTAATTAATATTCTATGGTCTACGCGGTCAAAGGCTTTCGACATGTCCATATATAGAGCCAGAGCCGGTTTTCTTTTATCTACTCTGTTGCTAACGAGTTTAAAAAAATCATAGATTGCCATGTCAATGGACTTATTTTTCCGGAAGCCCTTTTGGCTATCGACAAATAATTTATTTTTCTCGAAATATGAATTGATTTGATTGTATATTACTCTTTCAAATATTTTTGACAAAATAGGTATCAGTGCTATAGGTGTATAGGAAGACATGTTGTCTTTATTATCTTTTTTGAAAAGCGGTTTTATGATACTAATTTTTAATTCCTTTGGAAAAACACCATGCAAGACGCACATTGATCAGGTGACTAAGGACGGGTGCAATTATAGTAGATACTATTTTAATAATTTTTGTGCTAATACCATCATATCCAGTGCTGGGAGTATTCTTTAAATACATAAAAATTTTATGAATATCTTGTGGTATTGTAGGTTTCATAAACATGGACGAATTTGGAGTATTTATTGGTAATTTATTATTATTTGAACTAAAAATTGATTTGCCTTGATCTGCAAAATAATTGTTAAAAGCCTCTGCTATATCAAGAGGGTTGGTAAGTATTTTATCATTTGATTTAATTCTCATAGTGGCTTGATTTGGTAAATTATGTTTGTTTTTATTTATGACTTTCCACGTTGCCTTACATCGATTCTTAGCCGAGTGAATGTAACAGTTATTGTGGGCTCTCTGCGTGAGATTGACAATTCTTTTAAGCCGGTTAGACAACGTTTTGAAGTTTGTTTTATTATGTTCAGTCGGTGATAACTTGTATTTCCATAACAAATCTCTTTTTTTTGCTACATAATTTAATACCGCGACTAATCCAGTTTGGTTTTAATTTCGTCGATATTTTTATTTTAAAGTTAGGTAAACATAAATCATATAGCAATTTAAACCAGTCATAGAACAATTTGAATGCTTTTTCAGGGTCTGTTTCCTCCTAGACATCAGAAAATGACAATTATTTTAAATAGTTTGCGAATTTTTCTATATTTTCTTTTGAGTAGTCCCGTTTTGTACAGTGCCAGTAGTCTAAAAGACACGTTTGTTTAACTGGACATCGTAAAAATTGTGCTGTGTGATCGGATACTGCTAGTTCCAAAACTTCTCCTTAAGCTCCTCGCACATTGTGGATTATATTATCAATGCAGGTCCCACTGCTTAATCTAGTTGGAACGTTTACGGCAAATTTAAGATTATAACTCATTATTAAGTGCTTGAATTGCTGCGAACTTGTGGTATCTTTTAGCAAATCAATATTGAAGTCACCGCACCTTCTCTTTTTTATTTGAGTGAATGGATAAAGAATTAAACAGACTGTCTAATTTATTAAAAAATATTTCATGTTTGCTTTTTACTTCGGTACTATGTGGACTCCTATATAAACATATTATAACAATATTGTGGTCGGTGAGTTCCACTGCACAGCATTCAAAAATATTGGATACACCATATTTCGCAACAGACTCCAAAGTTCTATATTTAATACCGTTTCTTATCATTATACATGTGCCTCCATGTCTGGATTCTCTAGTGAAATGTGTGGCTAAAGTAAAATTAGGTATATTAATAGGTTTACATCCGACAATATCATATTGTGCTCAGAAAAGCATACTAAATCCACTATTTTCCCTGAATTATGTAGTTCCTCTAGCAGTACAGTAAATACATTGGATTTATTTAAGAGGCCATTTATATTTTGATGCATAATATTGAGATTTTTATACACGAAAAAAACTATCCTCATCACTGACAGTGCTTTGTGTCATTTATAACAGAAATATCATTTTGTGTTATGATTTTACCTGTGCTAAGATTTGGTATACAATCAATATCTTGGTAGGTAGTATTCAGTGCGTTTAGGTTTAAAATAAAGCTCTCTAGGTCTGTTACAATAATATTTAGAGCTTTGTTATTTATACTGCCGGACCGTTGGTTACTTTACATATGTTAATCAAAATAAAAGACTATTATGTATCAGATATATACCTACCTACACGTAAACCTTCGTTTTTAATGTTTTAAATAAATAAGTTATTAAATATTTGTAGTTTTCTTTCATCATCTTTTCATCAGTTTGGTTCATCTGCGTCGGCTTCTACGGCTTCATTACTGACTATGTCACTCACCGCATATTTCATGTCCAGTTCGCACACTTTAAGTGTGCAGTTCACGGTAGCGCTACTTGTCAAGAAAAACTGCATCGATATGTCAAATTTGGTACGTTTATTTTAGTTCTGCGTTTTTTTGCCTGCACAGATAAGTTGGCTGAAGTATAATTATAATGTGAACACTTGTAAGTCGTTCGCCAGCCATAAACAAAACAAACGCTCGTCAGTCGATCGTCGTTCTGTCGTTCGTTGGTTCGATTAACATAAAAAAAAGGTTTGATTAAAACTTTCAAACAAAATGTATGGAATTTTTTTTTGCCTTTTTCTGACTTTTTTAGTACTTCTAACGTGGGTTGGTCCGATAGAACTTTTTGATCAGTATTAGAAACAGGATCACTTAGCATCAAAAAAATGTTTTGTGTAAAATGGCCATTTTCTTGCTAACTGTAATTTTTTTTTTAAATCAGAATGGGGATCAAAATTTCACGAAATATGTATTAAGGATGGTTTCCTAAGACCGAAGAAGGTAGGCAGGGTAGTTAGGGTAGGTAGGGTAAGTAGGGTAGGCAGGGTAAGCTGGGTAGGCAGGGTAGGCATGGAAGGCAGGGTAGGCAGGGTAGGCCGAGTAGACAGGGTACGCAGGGTAGGTAGGGGAAGCAGGTAACCCTTTACAATTTGCCCCATGTCTTCGTCTCCGACTGATCTCCTTTCTTCACCCCAGGGCACTTCCTGCTTGGACGGCCGCTAACCGCACTGCCTGCACCGAGCCTAGAAAACTGCAAATCCACTCATATATCTAAATTTGACAGCAGTTTTGGAGGAGATGGCAGAGGGAGTACTTGGCTGAGCTGCAAAGATCAAAATGCCAAACCAATGACACTCCACTGAACGTTTAAGATCTAGTGCTGCTGCAATTAAACTACTTGCGTGCTGGCATATTGGCCACATCAGCAAGCTCTTTCCTGGTCCAGATGGAGTATGTCGCGTGGCAGACGTTCAAACGACACAGAGAATTTACCGGAGGCTCTGTAAGCGACTTTGTCCGCTGCCAGTGACGAAGCATCTAATCGAGTGAGAGTTGAGTCTTTTAACTGGGGGGAAGATGTTTGCGCCTGATGTTTTGAACTTCAGCCGCCATCCGTGTGAAGTTGCTGCTATCTGTTTTGATCAGGCGCACAACAATGTCGGTAGGTTTACGCACAAAAAAATTGCAATAGGAAAACTTTCTACTTTTTCCCTATTTTTATCCATTTAACTACGTATAAATTCGAAAAGAGACTAGCATGAGCCAAGAGTCCACACTATAATTTTTTAAATATAAACTTAGCATTGTCTAAAATTAAAGTAGAACGAAGTTATTTTGTCTCATTCCTCTTTTAAAATTAAATTCATTGTAAATGTGAAGAAATCGTCGTTTATTAAGAACTAAGCTCCTCTGTCTCAGAGTAGACAGTAATTAAAGCAGTCAATTTCATATTTTTCGGAGCTTTCATTACTACCCGATTACGATTAGGTTTAGCCGTGCAAAATTGGCTGGGGCGGGTCGGTAGAATTTGTATAAAAAACACGCGTCACTCCTAGGTTCGTACACGCTATACTAATCTCCAAAACTACTCAACCGATTCCAATGATTTTGTGAATGTGCGTATGATTCAAAGTACTTACGGGATAATATCCGTGATTTTTTTTAATAAAGAAAATCACGGATATTATCCCGTAAGTACTTTGAGTGTAGTAAAAACCGTGAAAGACTTAAACAGTGCGTATGATTGGTTCTAGCTTGAAAGATAGGATAGTTCTAGACTCGATAGGTGGCACTATTGTTAGTAAATTGTACCCGTGTGAAGCCCAGAGCGGTTCACTAGTTCTTGTAAACCATAGCTAGTTATATTAACCGTTATCGCGACTTCGTCCACGTGGAACTTAATAAAAAATATTTGTTCAATTACTTGACTTTTTTTTAAAGAAAAGTAGCGTTAGTTACTGGTAACAACATCAGCTATACGGGGTGGAGTCTTGGCGATTGCAGCTACACGAAAATGGTCTTAGGAGACTATTCATAATTTTTCGTGAAATGTTGATCCCCATTTTACTCCTTTTCCACTAAAAAACCGAATTAAGGAAAAATCACGCTCTAATTAAATTCGGGGTTCACAAGGTAAAATCGACTCCTCCTATTGTTGAAGTCGGTTAAAATGTACCCTATGTTACCCGGGCCATAATTACGAATCGGTTGACACCTTATTCATCAAAATCGGATGAATATTATAGTTTAGGCGCTGCGGAGGAACATACGTAAATACAAACATACATAGACTAGTAAAATCACAACCCTTCCTTTTGACTTCGCCGTAGTCGGGTTATAAAATAAAATCACATTTAGCAAGAAAATGGCCATTTGACACGAAACATTTTATTGATGCCAATCGATTCTGTATAGAATACTAATCAAAAACTCGACTTTAGTAGTCCAAGCTGAGTTGGTCCCATAGGAGCTTTTGATCGGTTTTAGAATCAGGGTCAATTCGATTGGCATCAAAACTATGTTTTGTATAAAATGGCCATTTTCTTGCTAACTGTATTTTTTTTAAAGTCTGTGAATGGTGATCAAAATTTCACGAAAAACATTTTTTGATGCTAAGCGATCCTGTTTCTAATACTGATCAAAAAGTTTTACCGGACCAACCCACGTTAGAAGTACTAAAAAAGTCAGAAAAAGCCAAAAAAAAAGTTCCATACATTATGTTTGAAAGTTTTAATCAAAATTTTTTTTTGATTTTAATCGAACTAAGAACGACAGAACGACGATCGACTGACGAGCGTTTGTTTTGTTTATGGCTGGCGAACGACTTACAAGTGTTCACATTATAATTACACTTCAGCCAACTTATCTGTGCAGGCAGAAAAACGCAGAACTAAAATAAACGTACCAAGTTTGACATATCGATGCAGTTTTTCTTGACAAGTAGCGCTACCGTAAACTGCACACTTAAAGTGTGCGAACTGGACATGAAATATGCGGTGAGTGACATAGTCAGTAATGAAGCCGTAGAAGCCGACGCAAATGAACCAAACTGATGAAAAGATGATGAAAGAAAACTACAAATATTTAATAACTTATTTATTTAAAACATTAAAAATTAAGGTTTACGCGTAGGTAGGTATATATCTGATACATAATAGTCTTTTATTTTGATTAACATATGTAAAGTACTTAAAAAAAATATAAATCAATTTAGCCATTAGGTGTGAATCAGCGTCCGACAAAGTAGTTGATGTTCCATGTCCATAAGACTTATCCGTCGAAAATGATGGCATCATCTTACTCAACAAGCGGGCTTGCATTGTGAAGTTAGACAGATGAGACAGCCCCCCCCCCCAAAGATCAGTAGAGCTTCCAATACGCCGCGTATTGGAAGCTCTACTGACCTTTGGAGGGGGGCTTTAATTCTTGTATATCGTCGTACGCTCTTAGCTCTTCTTTGCGATTGCTTTCTGGTTCATGTACGGATCCACCCGTGAGACATGTGGTTTATGCTTTCTTTCAAAGTTTGTGGAAACGTTCACCACTACAGGAGGTTTCGTTTTCTCATTTTGAGACGATTTCTTAACATTTTCTGTATTTTTTTTGGTAGTTTCAGTACAGGGGAGGTTTTGAAATAGGTGATTTTATTTTATTCTTATTATTATCTCTCACTGTTTGGGCTTCTTTGTTTGTAGTTGCAGAATCTTTTTTGGCTTTGTTATCACCAATCTTCGCTTTAGTCGGGCTCACTTTCTGCACAACTTTCACCCCTTTCTTGACATCTGTTGAAACAGTTGACTTTGTATGTTTCGACGGTGTTCCAGGTGCTTTCTTTTTACTATAGACTGCCCACTTACCATCCTTGTCTACATATCCGTCTACACCAATTTTCCACACACGCCCAAGGGTGTCTGTGAAAATACTTTTTTGCAAAAAATAAAACCGACTTCAAAAAACACAAAAAAGTGAAAAATAACTTTAGCTTCAGAAGTCGGTGACCTTTGTTGATTTAGTGTTTTTGTCACCGACTTCTGAAGCTAAAGTTATTTTTCACTTTTTTGTGTTTTTTGAAGTCGGTTTTATTTTTTGCAAAAAAGTTTTTTATTTTTCCATTTTTAGTTGTTCACAAACAAATATTTGCCATGAATTTCTTTGACATTGTTAAAAATACATGTCATGGTATATGCGTAATAGGCGTATCCCCAATATATGGAACAACATATACCATGTTTTTTTTTTTCGGATGGGAAATCAAATTACGGGTCCCGCTCTGGGCGGAGCGGAAAGGAGTGTCAGACTTTTACTGACTAACCATGTTCCTTCTTAGCCCTTTGTGTTCCAGGGCCGCAGTATCTCTTTACAATAGGTAGTCCCTTTTGCTGACATCTCTTTGAGGCGCGCGCGGAACACGAACGCGCTAACTTTCATACTTATCTGTCGAAATCTGGGTGTATTGTACACATCTGCGTACCCCCATAGCATACCGGCGTGATGTTACGTCATTTGAGGCGCGCGCGGAACACGATCGCACCAACTTAACATACCTAACTGTCGAAATCTGGGTTTATTGTACACATCTGTGTACCCTCTCAGAGCATAGAGGCGTGATGATACATACATACATGATATTGGATAAAAAATAAACATCCAAGCGATTGCAACATTCAGAGCAGATTTGCCGTCTATTTTTGAAGAGTTCCATTGTATATCTCCGAAGATCAGCACCAGATGTTAATAAATTTAAATGGGACCACACGGCACCGGAAGCACCAGCTTTCAAATAAAAAAAGAATCATCAAAATCGGTTCACCCAGTCGAAAGTTCTGAGGAAACAAACACAAAAAAAAAAAAAACCCACGAATTGAGAACCTCCTCTTTTTGGAAGTCGGTTGAAAAAACTTTCATCTGATGAATGTAGCATTCCGTCAGGTCCTGTAACGCTCTGTGGTACCCACCGTTCATCCGGCCCTATAACCATCTTTATTTATCTTACACCAAGTCTTAACATATTAAACACTAGCTGACCCACGCAACTTCGTCTGCGTCACTTATGAGAGAAAAAGCTAACAAAAGGAATACATTTTCCCCGTTTTTGCAACATCTTTCATTTATGCTCCGCTCCTTTTGGTCGTAGCATGATGTTATATAGCCTATAACCTTCCTCAATAAATGGGCTATCCAACACAAAAATATTTTTTCAGTTCCAACCAGTAGTTCCTGAGATTAGCGCGTTCAAACAAACAAACAAACTCTTCAGCTTTAACGGTCTAGGGATATTTTTAAAAAAGCGAATTACTATCAATGTGTTAATTATTTATGTGACATGTATATATTTAAAAGATACGTTATTTAATATTCTACCATTTTTTAATAATGGTTAAGGTATAGATTAAAATTTCAGGATTCTATGGAAAAAAAATGAAGCATAGACGGAAACCGTATATGAATGAACTTTTAATTTGTGAGTAAAAACTGAAAAAAATAGAAAAATCATTTAATTTGTGTTTATAAACTTGAAGTTAGTAGTCTGAGAAAGCGCCCATGATGTTCATAACACATCGGCAACGATTCGGCATGCTCAGAACAAGGTTGTCTTCAAAAAGTTGATCTTCTGTAGCCAGATTTTCAGGAACTTCCTTCAGAGCTCTTCTTTGCAGCATATCCCACGCATGCTCAATGGGATTTAGATCTGGCGATTGAGCAGGCCAGTCTAAGGCCCTAACATTATGTGTATGTAACCAAGCTGCTACCGTTCTCGCCGTGTGTGCCCGGGCATTGTCGTGCATGAGCAGGAAATCTTGCCCCATTTGTGTTCTGTGGGGCAAGATTACGGGCCCCAGCACCTGTTGGACGTATCGTTCTGCCGTCATATTGCCCCGCACCCAAACGAGATCCGTCCGTCCTCCAAGACGAATTCCTGCCCAAACCATAATTGTTCCTCCTTGGTATGGGTGAACTTCCTGAGGGTTCTGGAGACGGCTCCATCGTCCAGGAACTCGCCAAACACGCGTCCTTCGTGAATCTGGATGGAAGCCGAACCTGGATTCATCCGTGAACAGCACATTGGACCATTGGTCACGGCCCCAGTCCACGTGGTTCCGAACCCATTCTAATCGTCGTCCACGATTGCTTCTCCGTAAAGGTGGGACCCGGAGTGGTCTACGAGAGCGTAGATTGCTTTCATGCAGTCTACGCTCTGCTGCCTTCTTACAGTTTGGTCACTCAAGCACTTGGTGTTCCACTCGCAGCCTTTGGACCAATTGAGTCGCCGTTGCATTTGGTTGTGCTCGCGCAGTAATTTGCAAAAATCGGTCTTGTCTGGGGGTAGTGATGCGACTTGGCCCCCGGTGCCTCTCCGCTACTTCACCTGTGGCACGATAGCGTGTCCATAATCTTGAAATTACATTTTGATGGGTCCCTATGGCCTCAGCAACATTACGCTGAACAGATCCAGCTTCCAGCATTCCCACAGCTCGTAACATCTCCGCCCTCGTCAAATGTCGGCGTTGCATGGCTACAATACCTCAATTTTAACTTTATCTTTCGTTTAAAAATGAAAAAAAACTGTAACTAAACGTAATTCGTATTGTTTTCTAAATTTCGCACAAATGAAAATTCCCTCTCCTATACATCAAGACATTTTTATGCCACCGAAACAAAAGAATTTTCAAAAATTTGAATTTGGAATTAGTCTGAGATAAATTACAAACAAATCGGTGTATAAAAGATTCCAATGCGGCCAGTACTTTTCGAGTTATTTAATTGAGTATGAAATATCCCTAGACCGTGTTGATGTGTTTATTAGTATAGATTTTGCTCACGTAGGTCGGTTAACTAGTGTCGGCGTTATGGGAAAGGCAAAATAAGTACTGGATTTACTTATTGATGGAGTAAGTTTATTAAAATAAATTACAAGGAGCAAGAATGCCGACCGACCGAACCCGGAGACGAGAAGTTACTGACTGAATTCTACATTTAAACAATTATTGAAAACTTTGGATACGGTCGGAGCGGCACGTGTACAAACTAAAAACTGAACAAAGGTTTCTATAGCTAGGTAACACAATACAATTAGTAGCATAGTTAAACAATAAACACATTACAAACAGAACCGTCGGCATCTCAACAAACTATTCGTACATGCCATGGATAAGTGAAAAACGCAAAAAAATGATAAATGGATAAAATTTTCAAGTCGTAAACATTGGATATTTTAGTAGGTAGTTTTAGTTTGTGCGCCTATTTTACCAGTTAACACAGCCTCATTTTCTTTATTTATTATCTCTACAACCTCCAACACATGGCCGGCCTCGAAGAGCTTTTGACCTTTTCACATATTTTGGCCACGCTGACGATCATTATTGATAGACCGGAACCCATACTTTATAACTTATAACATATTCAAAAATAATTTATTTGAAGAGATAATTTTGTAATTGAAAGCACGATAACAGGTTGATAAGTTTCCTTTACTGTCCGCATAGCGTCTCTTTTGTCGATTTAGTGCTGCCACCATATAGTTCCTGCACGTTCCATATGAAGGATTTATTAAGTGATTATGTGTATAATTTTGCTATTTCAAATTAGTGTACTTACAGTAATACAATTTCAAAGTCTTCCTGCACTATAGGTGCTGCCTGTCCCGCAGGATGCTGTCTTCAAAAAAAATCTATTAGGTAGATTTCGTTGGAAAAAATCTACCTAATGGTCTTGCACCTAAAGTCGAGTTTTCCGAAAATTTCACCAGGCAGTTATGATCTCTAGCGCCCAAAACAATGGCTAGTTAAAAAGTTTACATATGTATACGTATGTATGTGGGGCGCCAAGCAAAATTTAGCCACTCTCTATAGGTCGCAATTATGCACCGATTGCTTTCAAACATGGCCCAAAAATCGAAAGGGTCAAAACTTAGGCTAAGTTCGTAAATGGGCGGAATTCGTCCATGAGGGGCGGGCGGCGGGGAGTTCTTCGAAAATCAATTTTTCAAATCAGTTTTTTGGCCAATTATTTGCCTTTGGAAAAATTTTGAACCGTTTAACATTTTTATCATTCCGAGTTAGAATACGGACAACCTTTAAATTTAAACTTCTTTGATGCAACCCCTAACTTGGGGAGGAGATTGAAATTTCACAAAATTTTTGGAAATAAAAATAATATCTCCGAAACGGAAATATTTTTACCGTCGCAATTTTTTTTAAAGCAGATGGTTTATTCTACAATTAATACTTTTAAAGTTTCTCGATAAAACTTGTATTTCTTTTTTATTTTTTAAATTGGGTTTTATTTTTTGCAAAAAAGTTTTCTTACAAATATTTGCTATGCATTCATTTATTTTACATTGTTAACAATACATGTCATGGTAATAGGCTTATCTCCAATAAATGGAACTTAACATAGCTAAACTGTCAAAATCTGGGTGTAATGTACACATCTGCATACCCCTCAGAGCCTACAGGCGTGATGTTACGTCATGAGGTTGTATAAACAATAAACATCCTAGCGATTGCAGCAATCACGACCGATTTACCGTCTATTTTTGAAGAGTTCCATTGTATTATATCTCCGAAGATCAGCATCAAATCTTCACCAAATTTAAACAGGACCACCTCAGTATACTCTTTCAAATAAATAAAGAATTTTGAGAACCGCTTCACAAGTGGGGGAGAAATCGGTGAATATACATAAAATGAAGTAATAAAATGACACAAAAAATGATACCGCGTTGATATCTTTCTAAAGGCCCTTTCTCTATACTTCTATACTAATCTTCTTCTATAATATAAAAATGAATCACAAAATGTGTTGGTAAGCGCATAACTCAACAACGCCTGGACCAATGTGACCAATTTTTTTTTTTAAATGTTCATTGGAGTTCAAGGATGGTTTTTACGGCGAGAAAAAGAAAAAAAAAGAAAGGTAGGTAGGTAGTAGGTAGGTAGTAGGTAGGTAGTAGGTAGGTAGTAGGTAGGTAGTAGGTAGGTAGTAGGTAGGTAGTAGGTAGGTAGTAGGTAGGTAGTAGGTAGGTAGTAGGTAGGTAGTAGGTAGGTAGTAGGTAGGTAGTAGGTAGGTAGTAGGTAGGTAGTAGGTAGGTAGTAGGTAGGTAGTAGGTAGGTAGTAGGTAGGTAGTAGGTAGGTAGTAGGTAGGTAGTAGGTAGGTAGTAGGTAGGTAGTAGGTAGGTAGTAGGTAGGTAGTAGGTAGGTAGTAGGTAGGTAGTAGGTAGGTAGTAGGTAGGTAGTAGGTAGGTAGTAGGTAGGTAGTAGGTAGGTAGTAGGTAGGTAGTAGGTAGGTAGTAGGTAGGTAGTAGGTAGGTAGTAGGTAGGTAGTAGGTAGGTAGTAGGTAGGTAGTAGGTAGGTAGTAGGTAGGTAGTAGGTAGGTAGTAGGTAGGTAGTAGGTAGGTAGTAGGTAGGTAGTAGGTAGGTAGTAGGTAGGTAGTAGGTAGGTAGTAGGTAGGTAGTAGGTAGGTAGTAGGTAGGTAGTAGGTAGGTAGTAGGTAGGTAGTAGGTAGGTAGTAGGTAGGTAGTAGGTAGGTAGTAGGTAGGTAGTAGGTAGGTAGTAGGTAGGTAGTAGGTAGGTAGTAGGTAGGTAGTAGGTAGGTAGTAGGTAGGTAGTAGGTAGGTAGTAGGTAGGTAGTAGGTAGGTAGTAGGTAGGTAGTAGGTAGGTAGTAGGTAGGTAGTAGGTAGGTAGTAGGTAGGTAGTAGGTAGGTAGTAGGTAGGTAGTAGGTAGGTAGTAGGTAGGTAGTAGGTAGGTAGTAGGTAGGTAGTAGGTAGGTAGTAGGTAGGTAGTAGGTAGGTAGTAGGTAGGTAGTAGGTAGGTAGTAGGTAGGTAGTAGGTAGGTAGTAGGTAGGTAGTAGGTAGGTAGTAGGTAGGTAGTAGGTAGGTAGTAGGTAGGTAGTAGGTAGGTAGTAGGTAGGTAGTAGGTAGGTAGTAGGTAGGTAGTAGGTAGGTAGTAGGTAGGTAGTAGGTAGGTAGTAGGTAGGTAGTAGGTAGGTAGTAGGTAGGTAGTAGGTAGGTAGTAGGTAGGTAGTAGGTAGGTAGTAGGTAGGTAGTAGGTAGGTAGTAGGTAGGTAGTAGGTAGGTAGTAGGTAGGTAGTAGGTAGGTAGTAGGTAGGTAGTAGGTAGGTAGTAGGTAGGTAGTAGGTAGGTAGTAGGTAGGTAGTAGGTAGGTAGTAGGTAGGTAGTAGGTAGGTAGTAGGTAGGTAGTAGGTAGGTAGTAGGTAGGTAGTAGGTAGGTAGTAGGTAGGTAGTAGGTAGGTAGTAGGTAGGTAGTAGGTAGGTAGTAGGTAGGTAGTAGGTAGGTAGTAGGTAGGTAGTAGGTAGGTAGTAGGTAGGTAGTAGGTAGGTAGTAGGTAGGTAGTAGGTAGGTAGTAGGTAGGTAGTAGGTAGGTAGTAGGTAGGTAGTAGGTAGGTAGTAGGTAGGTAGTAGGTAGGTAGTAGGTAGGTAGTAGGTAGGTAGTAGGTAGGTAGTAGGTAGGTAGTAGGTAGGTAGTAGGTAGGTAGTAGGTAGGTAGTAGGTAGGTAGTAGGTAGGTAGTAGGTAGGTAGTAGGTAGGTAGTAGGTAGGTAGTAGGTAGGTAGTAGTTAGGTAGTAGGTAGGTAGTAGGTAGGTAGTAGGTAGGTAGTAGGTAGGTAGTAGGTAGGTAGTAGGTAGGTAGTAGGTAGGTAGTAGGTAGGTAGTAGGTAGGTAGTAGGTAGGTAGTAGGTAGGTAGTAGGTAGGTAGTAGGTAGCTTATGTGACGCAGACGAAGTTGCGTGGGTCAGCTAGTATTATAAAGAGGAAAACTTTGTTTGTTTGTTTGTAATGAATAGGCTCAAAAACTACTGGACCGATTTAAAAATTCTTTCACCATTCGAAAGCTACATTATCCACGAGTAACATAGGCTATATTTTATCCCCGTACTCCCACGGGAACGGGAACTACGCGGGTGAAACCGCGGGACGTCCGCTAGTTGGTTATATACCTACTCTATGTTTAGACCACACGATGAAGTAAAAAAATAATAATAAAATGAAAACTACTGGGCCAAACTATGTTAATTTTTTTGGAACCAAATGGCAACTACATTTCGCGTCAGATTATAGCAGAATCATGTAAATCGGATCATAAATCTCAGCGTAATCGGTGTACATAAAGGGTGTAAAAAGCCTCTAAACGAGGCCGACAGGCACTTGTTTTCCTCGACATTGCGATCATTTTTTTGTTCTACGTACACCATACCTTTTAGCCCTTACAACCCTTTTAGTTACGGAGATATTGGGGGTCAAAGTTCCTACTTTTTGACAAGTTTTTTTTTTAATACAAGTTTAAATAGTGTAAGATTTTGACTTTAAACAGCTCCACTACCCCCGTACTATTCAATCCATCCATCAGCACAATGTTTTGAGTGCCTTACATTGAGTTCTACCAAAAATATGATTTTGCACCCCAAAAACAAAAAGGAATTTCCCGGCAATAATTTTTGCGTAAAGTTACCTAATTTGAAGTACAGAATGCTTGGTTGACGGCTTCGTGATGAGTTTGCTTACACCCTGTATAAAAAATAAAAAAAATACAATTGAATTGAGACCCTTTTTGAAGTCGTTAAAAAGGAATGCTAAGTGCTAAGGCCTGGTGTAACGCGAATGGATAAAATAGGGGAATGAATACATTGATGAAGTCTGCAAGTGGCGCCGGTGATTGATAAGTCGTGTGGTTATTGGTAATTGGTTATCGTGGGGATGTCGTGGAAATGTCATGTGATGCGGACGAATGATGAAAATGTAGTGAGGAAAATTTTGAATATGAATGAAAAAGCTAATGAGACTAGAGGGAAACGATAGATGGACTGTGTGAAGAATGCTAGTAAGGAGGTGACTGCTGAGGTGATAACAGCTAATGAGAAGTAATACAGAAGTGTGGAAGGAGGAGGCTTGCTGCGCCGACACCAAATAAATTGAGAATGATGATGATTTATTGAAATAGTAGCTGTACGGTTCTAGGTATCTAGGCCTACACCAGTATGTGAATGTTATGCAGAGGCCCTACTGACGCTTCGTCCGTAATGAGGGATTTTCTTTTTAGCTCTTCCCTAATCGCTGGCGCTAGGAGTTAAGTAGTATGATAATGCAAGGAACGGAACCTAAAAAAAATGATTTTAACAAAGCGCGAGAAAACTAGGTTATGTTCGGAAGGTCCGGGGGAAACTGACCAAAATACTAATATTAGCATGAATTAAGACAAACGAAAATTTGATCAGCCTAGGGTAATTTAGGAACAGTCACATGTTAAGCAAACAAAAGTGTCATTCAACGAGCGTATTTGACGTAACGCTATGTTTTTTCAAGCATTGGCTTTGGCACCAACTATCATAGTAAGTTCAACGCCATCTATAGAGTTCTTGGAAACTAAGTTCTTTTTTAATATCTCAAAAAGAAAACCTCTCATTCGGATCTATCCGTCTATATCGCGCACGTCTGCAGATAAGTGCGAGTAAGAGAGACGGATAGATCCGAATTACGGACAAAGCCTCTAACGCTTTGTCCGTAATTCGGATCTATCCGTCAGTATTGCCTCATGTACTGGTATACGGCCCGTCGTCACTCGTCTCGTTTAATTATAGTTTATTTTAAATAGCCAAGTATATTTATAAGGTCCCATTAAAACAGATGGACAAATTTTAACACAGCCGTCAGTAGGTACCTACGTCTAACCCAAGATATCCAAACAAAAGACACTGATTAAAGTGATTTAGTTTTTTCAATACACTTCCTCGAAAACTGCACTACGATTAGGTACAACATGCAATGTATTCCACACGCGTGCGATTTTTTCCAATGAAAATTGCCACAGATAAACTATACCTATACTTAGTCCATAATGGTTCAATGCCTGACGTGAATGTTTTCTTTTTTAATTTTTGCAAAGCACTACGCGTCTTTACGGCATAAATATTATTTGAATATTTAAATTGTGTTTATAAATAGAATATCATAGATAAACATGATTATTTAAAACTAATAGTTACTTTTATACACAAATTAACATTTATTTGTGTTCTGAATTCAAAAAAATAAAATAAATCTATTTTTTATATTAGGCTGTTTAACGGCTTCATACCATTGCCTCTCTTTCAACCTGGCGAGACCAAAGCGCGAAAAAAAAGAAAATTTAAATCATAGTTTCATAGTTCGTGACAAAAATATTATTCGTTATTTTATTTTATTTCTTCAAAAGTGTATTGAAAAACGTCGTTTGATACACGTGGAAATTTGTTATTGCAATTCTCGGCTCAAAAACACCCTCGCCTACGGCTCAGGTGTTATAATTCCGCCTCGATTGCAATAACAAACTTTCTCCACTTGTATCAAAATGTACTAATAATACCTACAACTTCTACCTACTTATCCTAACAACACTATCCTAAAAAGGTGATGTGTAGTCAACTGAAAATGGTTAATGGTTAAATACAGAATGATATTAACAGAACTGACTTGATAGGTACCTACTTACGAGAACGCGTCCATATTGGATGTGTTTATTCTAGATTGCCGGCAATTTATTATTTTAGGTCAAAATAAAATCACTTTAATCCAAATTTATAAGTGTTTTTTTTTCTTGCATAACTTTGGTTAGACGTACTGAAGGCTGTGTTGAAAGTCCATTTATTTTAATGGGACCTTATTATACAGTCGATACAGGAACTTACCAATTAAAAAAAATAAAATTATAGTATTTTTAGGTTCCATCTCTTCATATCTTTTAGGTTCCATTTCTTTCACCAAAAATAAATCTAGGGACCGAAAATACCGATAGGTACTCAGCAAGTTTGTAAAGTAGGTACCTATGGCCAATTAATTAAAAAAAGGCCGTGTATCTGTCCAATATCACCAAATCGCCGTAATCGTAACCACTCATACACGATGCATGGAATCACGGATAGCAGCGATTACATACAATGCAACACTGACACAACTGATTTATAGTGGGGACGGTTATAGTCAGCTTGCGTTGGTGGTCGCTGTATAACTCTGAATTTGTAAAGGTAGGTTCGGCCAAACCAATGCGTTCAACATGCGTTCGTGATGTGCGTATGCGTACATTGAGATCGAACCTAAGACACGGGTGGGACTGTCAGTCGTAGGTATGTAGTTACAGTATTATAATCATCAATACAACCTTCCAAGTCCATAAAGGTCGAGGAATGGCTTTGACCTTGAAAAAGTCGTTCTTAGACCTTTATGAACTTGGAGGCTTGTATTAATGATTTTGATGATTATAATTCTGTAACTACATACGTCTTACAGTCGCGAACAATATTTTAATCAACATACAACCTAGTACTGGCCTGCAAATTACAAAAAACGTAAGAAAATTTGAAGTTCGCGGGCTACCCTGGAGCATCCACCTTAAGTCCCGTAGTAATAGGGAACGAGCCTATTGCCATGAACCGGGCACAAATCCAGACTCCGTTGCTGCTACTGAAATTCCTGAAGGACAAAAGGACAAAACCTAATTTTAACACTGGCCGACCTTAACAAAAGAATAACAGACAGTGGTTTCAGTATATATACAGTGTACTCTGTGGGTAATTTTTACAGAATACAGAGCCTTCTGTGACGGCTGTATTTGATGTATTACAAATTAATGTAATTCATTTACTCCCATTTAATTCAGTTAAACTTTCATTTGATTACATACAAATTATTTTAATTCCATTAAATATTTTGTTTCCATTTAATTTAATTTTGTTCCATTAAATTGAGTTCAATATAATTATTTCAAATACAAATAATTTAATTCAGTAACCAGCCTATTTTTTTAATTTTATTGATTAACATAGGTTCACCAACCACTGTGTTACATAATCTTAAATATAGGTTTCACATTCTTGGACTTACACACGGCTTATTCGTCCACTGACGACTGAAACTCGCGAATGCGTGCGGGTTGACACCTTCCGATTTTATTTTATTTTTTGTCGTCAACTAGCTCGCACCTTTTAAAGTACAGTCAAATGAAAATTATTTTATTATATGTTTTTAAAAGTTAAGGCGTATAAAATATATAAGTAATACATTTAAAGTGGGTACCACATTTTATAAGAAGTTTATCTCGTTTTCCACTCCGATCAACTAAACCGATCAACTGAAACGGATCAACACTGTATCCAGTATTGATATGACTCATAATAGTAAAAAAGCTTGGAGTACTACTATTAGAAAGCTGACTAGTGAGTCCCCTCATCCCACACCACCAAGCCAAGTTATCGCCAACCAGGTAGCTCACCAACTGCTTGCAAATGGCAAACCAACACGCTGTCCCAGTAAGATCTCGAAGTCACAAAACCTCGTTGACGATATCAGCAAACCGTTCAACCTTACTGATAATATCGTCGTAGCGATTAAGTGCGGCAAAGCCTTCGGAATGGATGACATCTCGGTTGAGCAGATAAAACATCTTGGCCCTCGGACTTGACTCCGGACCCAGGTTGGCCGCAGCAAGGAAAACCTGTTTAGGTGGAGATTCATTTATTTATTTATTTATCAGGAACAATTTAAATTGTGTTTGATACATTACATACATCATAATTGATAATAATAATATATAAATTCTAAAGTGGCATGCAGAAAACATGCAGCAAAAATTAAAAACAAAACATACAAGATTAAACAAAAAATACATGATTACCAAAAACAATAAATAGCATTTTTTATAGAAAATTGGAATTATAATGATCTTCCCTGATCTCTGACTTTTCCCTGGAGTGTAAACGTGGTGCTGTTCCACAAACGATGGGGCACTTATTATCGTGTCCTGCATTTCCTGTTGTTTGTTCATTACAGGAACTGATGGACGGTACCGAAAGCAATGATATTTAATTAAACAGATATGTTATGAGCGCGCAATCGTGAAGACTCGAAAACGTGTCAATTGGCCTGTTTTTCCTTTATTCTGCGTCACTGCGTGTATGTGAGCTGGCTCTCCCCCGCGGCACACTTTTTTCGGTGGTTTTGTAGGTGTATAACATATCTGTTTGTTAGAATATCATTGACCGAAAGCGCCAAACTAGTAGCTCAGTTTTGGGCCGACTCAATTTAAATTGCCATCGACACGCTAAGAAGAACTATTAGCTGATTGTACATATGACGTTTTTTACGTCAGATTATCAAGGTCGAGCGGGTTGACGACAAAACAAAACTCGGAAGGTGCAAACTCGCGAGGGCTCGCGAGTTTCTCATTCTCCAGTTGACGAATAAGCCGAACAAATAAACGACCGCCACCGTGATTTATAACACAAAAATATTGATTTTAAGAATTCCCAATTCAAAGCGTAGCTCTTATCGTTATCTATTTTTGCTGAGTTGGCCTGTACCTACTTCCTAAACTTATACTCCGTACTAAAACCACTAACGAGAACGAGTGCTCCCGCAGAACTACCGCAACTGTGAATATAAAGAACATCGTCGATGTACTATAAATAATGCACACATCATAGCCCAAGTAACATTTCATTGTAGGTTGTAAAAAATGCCTTTAGGTTTCTAAGGGTCGTAAAAAGGTTAATGCTTTGCTATCTGGTCATATTAAGTACTTGATCTGTTCTGTCTGTTCAATCACATTGCAACCAACTCACACAAATCGCAAAATGAAGGAGTTGTCATCTACTATAACAAGCTTCTTAATGTAATATCTGAAGAACCCACAGTTACTGACGCTAATTGCCTTGTATTAAAACTGGATCGAGATACTTGTATCGTAGGATTATATCGCCCACCTAGTCAATCAAACACTGTAAAATTTATCGACTCAATTAACACGCTATTAAATAGTCTAAAATATTTTTAAAACATTTTCTTTTGTGGTGATATAAATATTAATATAGTTCCAAACAGTCCCGATAAACGATCATACGACTACCTGAACAGCTTAGCTAGCCATGGCTTGCTCCCGGCTCATACTCTGCCAACGCATGGGTTAACATGTTTAGACCACATGATACTGAAAACTAAAATGGATGCTTGCTGTTTTGTTTTCGAAACATCCGTCACTAACCACGAGAGTGTAGCTATTAGTTGTAGACCTGAAACGCGTCAGAAGTATCTAAATAAAACAAATTGCTCGGTTAACTTTGATAATCTGGACAAAATAATATCAAACATGGATTTCCAACCTATCCTCGACTGTCAAGATGCTAACATATCCACCGATCTCCTCGTGGATCACCTATCTTCAGCAATAAAAAACAGTACCAACATAACTAAAACGTCAAAGAGAAAACTAATAACCAAACCATGGGTAACTAAAGGACTTCTTCGCTGCATGAGGAACCGGGATAACTTGCACAAAAAATTAAAACGTAACCCCGACGACGAGGCATTAAAATTGACATACAAGCCCTATCGAAATTTTTGCTCCTCTCTGCTTAAAAAAGCAAAGAGGAAGTATGAAAAACAGGACATTGAAAATGCAAAGGGTAACAAAAAACGGTTATGGGATGTCATAAAAAAAACAAGCGGGTCTGACAAGAGGACAAACTTCTCATCCTCCCTCTTATCATCTAACAGTCCCGAGGCGGACATTAACGACGTCAACAGTTTCTTTGTGAACGTTGGAGCAAAGTTGGCTAATAAAATCTCCACTTCGAAATCTGGAACACCTTCCCACACCCGTGATCACACATCTGTTAATCCTTCAAACTCGTTTGTCCTTCTCCCTACCGATGAACAAGAAATTTGCAACCTCATTATGGGCCTGAAGGATAATTGTGCAGTGGGAATCGATCAGATTAGCAGTAAAATCATTAAGAGATACGCAAACTTCCTCTGTTCTCCCATAACACATATCTGTAATTTGGCAATCTCTTCGGGAGTTTTTCCCCAGGCTTTTAAAATAGCTGTTATCAAGTCCATCCATAAGGCCGGAAAAAAAGAATGTGTCAATAACTACCGGCCCATCTCCATTCTGTCTGCTCTGTCCAAGATATTGGAACGCCTTATAAATCAGCGGATAATAAAGTTCTTGGAAGCAAATAATCTCCTTTCGTCTTCACAATTTGGATTTAGAGCTGGCAAATGTACCAATGATGCAGTTCACGAGTTAGTAAACTCTATTGTGGTCAGTTTGGATGACAGAAAGAGATGCCTAACTGTTTTCCTTGACCTATCTAAAGCATTTGACACAGTCTCTATTCCACACCTTCTAAGAAAGCTTGAGCGGCTTGGCATCAGAGGAGTCCCACTGAAACTGATGGAGGACTATCTTACTGGTAGGAAACAACGTGTAAGGATAAATTACAGACTCAGTGAAGAGCTCTCAGTTAATTTTGGTGTGCCACAGGGAAGTATTATTGGCCCAACACTATTCTTGGTGTACATTGATAACCTTTGCCAACTTTCTCTTTTATAGGGGAAGGAGACCTTTGCTAACGATACTGCACTGTTCTTCAGTGGTGATAGATGGGAGGAGGTGTTCAATGTTGCACAACTGGGTCTTAATACTGTTTGTAAGTGGCTGCAAGACAATTTTTTTACTCTTAACGTCTCTAAAACAAAGTATATAGCAATTTCCCAAATATCTAACCTGCTCCCACCCTCATGTTTAACGCCCACACTTGCGGCACTGAAGATACTCAGTGCTCCAGTTCTTCCCTTGAAATGACTGAGAATATTAAATACTTTGGAGTCACTATTGACCAATGTCTCTCTTTTAAACCACACATAGAGACACTTGGGACCAGATTGCGAAAAGTAATATACATTTTCAAAACCCTAAGACACTCGGCCGACCGAAAGACCATTAAGATGGTCTACTTTGCACTGTGCCAATCACTAATTGATTACTGCATCATATCATGGGGTGGTGCCGCAAAAACACATCTCATCGAATTAGAAAGGGCACAGCGTGCCATACTCAAGGTCGGAGCTGGTTTCCCCTTTCGTTTTTCCACTACTGACTTGTACAAAGAGTGGGACACTCTCACTGTTAAACAAACGTTTATACTATTCACGCTACTTAAAAAACATTCTGAGATGCAGTTTGACGCTAAACTACTTAAAGACAACCGGCGAAAGGGTAGGGTATGTCCCACAGCTCAATTCAAATCCACACTCCATTATCTTTACAATAAGTTGAATAAATCCCTAAACCTATATTCAAAAACTAGATCCATCTGTATCAAAGAAATAAAAAAATACTTAAAAACCCTTGACTACCAAAAAACTGAGAATCTCTTGACCGTTCTGAAATAAAACTAATTTTGACCATCCCCACACATACAAACTGTTTCTCACCTCGTAATCCCTTTACAATTTTGTTACTATTTTAAAACAACTCTCGCTGCACTTACTCACCCTTATTCATACATTACTCATCCGAATTACACACATACATCTCTTACAAGTCTAACACTTCACTCTAGATACATGCACACTCACACACATGACTCCACAACTTCTGCAAGATTGTAGGTAGGTAATTCTTTTATTGTAATAACAATAAAAGCTAAACTTCTTCTGTCTTTGTTATTCATATTGTTTATCTTCTACTTTGTTTTTAATATTGTTATGCATAGTCTTTAACTCCTACTCTCACACGTTATCTCTGTAAGCTAATTCTAGCCTGAAAGGGGCCTGGTGACCTGTAACACAGGTTTTTCCCAAAAACCTACATCAGGCACCAGTCTCTCACAAAGGCTGAATACAGCTGAGACAATATTTTGTACATTTTTACTTTAAGTCAGCTTAAGAAGAGAAAATATATGATAAATTATTATTAATTATTATTATTATACTTGAGAATAATAACAGCCGCTCGGGTCGATCGTTAGGTTAAGCCGTGCTTGCCTAGGTTGGTCTGTGGATGGGTGACCGCCCATTACATACCGAGTTTCCTCCGTGCCTCGGAAAGCACGTTAAGCCGTTGGTCCCGGCTGTCATTTGTAGATCTTTGACAGTCGTTAGGTAGTCAGAGGCCCAAAAAGTCTGACAACCAGTCTGACCAAGGGGTATCGTATTACCCGGTACTAACTGGGTTGTGGAGGTCAGATAGGCAGTCGCTCCATGTAAAATACTGGTATTCAGCTGCATCCGGTTAGACTGGAATCCGACCCCAACAAAGTTGGGAAAAGGCTAGGCAGATGATGATACTTGAGAATGATTAATAGGTCCTAAAACTAGTTGTTTTTTATTACAACCTTGGAGCCGCTGACAAGAGTTTAAATTAACGTTATTTTGACTTGTGTTTCAAGAGCATGTAGTCCTAGGATCTTATAGTTGTCGTAGACTCCTAATTAAGTTCTGAGAGGGCTAGTATTATGCTGAAATGAGATCTAAAGGTTTAATTTTTAACTTTGATATGACCATAGAGTTAAGGAATGTTGAAATTGCTTATATGTAATTTTTAAAACCTACCTCAAACCTTAAGGCTGTTTTAGAGTGTATAGGCAAACAAATTAGGACTGCGTGGTGACAACCCAAACCAATAAGCTATTATTTATGAGCTGAAAGCATGATTAACGTCCTACAAGAATATTTTAAAGCTTTAGAGGCATCCTCAAAAAATATCAGTTGTCTCTGCGACTTCAAAGCATTACGTTTTCTTGCAAAATGAATCAACACAGGGTGATATCAAAAAAACGTAAATCCTGTTCCTGAAACGTTCTAAGGATCCTAGATCCTTACTACATACTCCCAGTGGTGATATGCAAATAAAAAATATTAAAGGCGGCCAATACTGGCACTATGGGCTTGAGGTATGTCTTTGAGATTTTTTCCATGATCTTAAAGTAGGTGAAAACATTTCAATTAAGATAAGCACTCTAAGAGCAGCCTGTAGCTGTTTGTTCAGCACTCTTGTCGAACCGGAACGCACGTTCTCCTTCAACCAAAACTTAAAAGCAACTAATTGTGCGCAGGGGTTGTTTTCGCGACTAGCAAGTCGATAGCCTTAAAGCTGCGAAAACAGCCTATACGTTTTAAGTAGCTCCGCGAGATTACCTTTAGCTTTTATTTTGGCAAACATTACAGTCCTGAAAAGGTTAATTTTAATGCTTTCTGATTACCTACGTAGTTGACTATTCTGCTACGACTATTCTGATTAAAATTTCATGGTGTTACGAACATAGTATTCTGAAACTTATATTTTTATGAAAAAGATCCTATCTTCAAGGTGTAATCGTTATTTCTCGCGAAAATTGGTTTTAAATTTAGGAAAGTGTATACATATTGGTGTTCGTGACTGTACAGCCAGAAATACAACAACGCATTAGCTAGAATAATAATTTTCATTAATAAAATTAATTCTGTTTACTTGTTTTAAATGTCAATGTCAAGTATTAATAGACTCGGATTGGCGACGCACCTTCGTTGTGCACGTTCCCTATAGTACCTCATATAGTACTAAGTTAACGTGACATAACTATTATGACCTCTTTTATTTCTCAATATAGGTAAACCTAGTAGTCGCCTCCCGCGTCGTTGGGAAGATTGATAGAGGATGGAATGGAACGGTTTTTTATCACTTTCCAAAAAATGGGTGGTGAACAGAGTACAAAAAAATGGCATAAGTAAGTACTTAGTTTTTTTTTTACGAAAAAAAAAAGTTCAAAAAATTGAAATTCAAATCATACCGATAATTTTAATTTTTTTTTCAAAATTTCTCTTCCTTTCTATATGAAAAATTTACTTCAAATTTGTAGTGTGTTTTGATGATAGATCAATTTTTTTATAAGCTGCGGAAAAAAAACTAGGTATGCCATAAGCTTCTACTATTGTACCCATTTTTTTAGAAAGTTATAAAAAAAGTCATCCGGTAGAATGGGATCCCGCACCTGCTTCTAAATGCGCTTGTTTCTTTGATTTTCTTTCATTTTCAGACAGGTTTTTTAATTTTTAGGGTTCCGTACAAAAATAAAAATAAAACGGATCCCTTAATTATAGGATCACTCATGCGTCGTTTCAAAAAGCACAAAATTCTGACACCACCAGCTTTGTATATATATGAAATTGCGTTATTTGTGAGACTAAATCCAAATTTGTTTTCCTACCTATCTGATACTGTACCTACAACGTAACAGGCGAAATGACATGATACGCGGACGCAGAGCCAAGACAGCTCTTATGCGGAAAAGCATATTCTGCAGAGCCCTACAAATTTATAATAAAATTAATAAATCCATTAGAGAGTTAGATTTGGCTAGATTTAAGAAGCAATTACACACTGGAAATATTAATTTAATTCAATTATTATTTATATTTTTTCATTTGTAACTGACATTCCTTTTTGAATTTTAAATATTATTATTCATATAATTGATCACTAATCTATCTTATAACATTTGTACGCCCATGTGGTAGAATGTGATGACACAATATATATAAACTCAAGACCATGTAATATACATACCGATCATGTTCTGACAAATAAATGATTTGATTTGATTTGCGTCTGTCTGTCTGTCCGTCCATCTGTCACAGCCAATTTGCTCTGAATCTACTGGACCAAATCAGGTGAAATTTGGTAGGATGGCGTAATCCTATATGATCCAAACACAGATTGTCAAAGTATATTTTTTTTAATAAGGGTAATTTACGGGAAACAAATTAGGAAATTTAAAAAAAGTATTGCAAACCTTATTTACAGCCTTTTTCTGACAAAAGTATACATTTTTTAAATAATTGTTTTATAAATAAGTTTATATTATGTGTGCCCTTTGGCAAAGGCCTCCTCCAACACCATCAAATCTTCTCTCTCCCGCGCCATTCTAGCCCAGGTTTTTCAGGTTTTTCCAGCTTTTTTAACCACATCATATTCCCATCTTCTGAATTTTTTATATTTAAAAAAATTACAAATGAGCTGGCCCATTTCCACTTTAGTGTTCTAAATTTCAACACCACACCTTGGGTCTTTGTAGTTTTACTAATTTTGCTGTGGTAGATTTAATCTATTTTCCTTTTCCCCATAATGATTCATTCCATTTTGAAGATTGGCTTGCTGAGATTTAGTAAGTGCCCAAGTCTGACATCCATATGGTTTTTTAGGTAGTGGAATTGGTAAAATTCTCATTCGAAAGTACCTGTTGTATATTTTTTGTCTTCAATTTATTGTGTATTTATTCTTCTGAAATATTGTTTTACATTTGTATTTTTTAAGCAAAAGTATCTGATCACCTCGTTCCCGATGCGATCCCTCAGGGAGACTTCAAGCATAGTCCGTTCCATAGCTCGCTAAGCGACCTTGAATTTATGGACCAGCCGTACCGTGAGTGTCCACGTTTCGGCCCCGTAAGTCATAACTAGGGCTTGCAATATCCGTTCATTTTTAGTATCCGGATAATACGGATATAAATATTTTACTATCCGGATTATCCGGATAATGCGGATAATACGGATATTTTTTAGTTTTTATTCTAAATTAAACTAATAAACTTTTGTAACACATTTTAATCAGTATCTCAAGCAAAATGACAAAGAAATAATAAACTATACCAATATTTCAAGAAACGATCACCTAAGAAAACTAGTTCACTCTCTAAAATTATACAACTCTCTAAAATTATACAATAGAAAACCCGATACCGCACAAATTATTTGTATCTATTCTTCTCATACTTATAACAATTCCAATTAAAAATGAGATCTTACATTTATCACAAAATCCTAATCAAATCAACCTATTTAAAACATAATAATTAAATAAAAATATCACTTTAGAACAAGAACGGTTTTGGTTTTAAGTGAGAGGCGACCGTGCGTGCGATACAATACAATACTTGAAAATACGTGCAGTATGGATGTAAGTTTAACTTTAACAAGTGGTCAATGTTGTTATGATCTCTTTCACTAAATTGAATTATTGTGTTGTGATTTGTGAAGTGAATAAACAATTGCAAGAGTGATTAGCTCTATATTAATAGTACATTATGGTACAAGTGTGTAATGTTGGTGATTACCACTGAGGCGCTATTGAGACCCGTCACCCGAGCCGTCTGGCGAGGTTCTTAAGAGAGCCGAGGACGGTAATCATCAATACACACGCGTATCATACGACGTTTTTTAACACACTTGTGAAGCAAATAATACTAAAAACTAATTTTATTTAGTAGATAGTAGATATTTGTCCTTGAAGTTTTCAGGTAGTAAACTTTCCATAACGTTAAGGGCTTCACATCTTATATCGGGCGGTGTACAACATAAATCACTTTCTTCATAACTAGTACTTGTAGACATTTTAATTAATAAATAACTATAATTTCAACAGTGAAAACGAGTTGTGAAAAATGTTTCGCAATGGCGGGAAAAATTAATCAGTTTTATTATGCGCGCGCATGTTACAATGGCGATCGGCCATAGACTAAAATAATGAGTTTTTTTTTTTGGCTTTTCGCGGATAGCTTTTCAGCCACGTACAAAATGGGGAATTCAAAGTTGGAAAACAAAAGTTATATTTGAGTGAAAGTTTAAATTATCTATTTAAATACGAAGTTGCATAAAATGAGCAAGCAATAGGTACATTAATTTATTTGTACTACGTATTTATTGAACATGATTTTTTGTATCGAAACTTTTTTAAGAACAAAGCAACATCCACAACCTATAAACAAAAACAACCTATAAAAAAAAACCCTATAACTCACTTGTGAATAATAGTAATGAAAAAGTCACAGTTTGATTACAGATGTCATTACGTACCTAATTGCAGTGAAATTAGAGCCATTTTATGAGCAAGTGTGTTGAAAAATAATAAATAACGTAATAACAGTTATGTACTTTGCAGATTACAGCTTTTTATTTAATTTTTAAAATAGAAATACAACTATCCGTATTATCCGAAAAATCCAGAAATGACGCACGTAAAATACGTATTTGAAAATTGGCGGATATCCGGATAATACGGATATTCGGATATCCGGATTGCAAGCCCTAGTCATAACATTACACTTAGCCGTGTGGTATCCGGCAGAGTAGAATAGAACCAACCCATCACACTCACAGGTGTCGTATAAGGCGACTAATGTCTGAGGCAGAACATCTTGCGCCACCGTAGACCAGAGAATGGGCAGCAGCGTTTTCTGTTAGTCTTTCATCACTGCGATCTCCAATCCGCCTGCCAAGCGTGGAGATTACGGCAAATTCCTCCCATCATGGGAGAGGCTTATTTCCAGCAGTGGACGTTATGGGCTGTTTTAGTTAGTTAGTTGTAGTAAGTATAACAGGCAGAACGCACTCGTTGAACACCTTAGTCTTTAGGCTCTATAGAATACGCAACGACAAGATCCGACGAAGTTTTTCAAATGTCGGCAAACTGTAGTTTGCCCGAGGTAAATATGTCCTCGAACAACCTCGAGCGAACCACCACTAACAACAATAGGTCCTGGGGTGACGTGTTCATATGAATATAATCTGAGTTTTGTCTAAGTTCACCTTGAGACCAATGCGTATTGAAGAATCTACTAGGCCATCCAGCATTTGCTACAAGTCGTGCAGCGATACAGCCATTAAGACGATATCATCTACAAGTATGTAGTCGCCGTTGATGTTAATGCCACGTCCTTCCCAGTTCAGCGTCTTAAATACATCCTCCAGTGTGTTGGTGAACAAATTTGGGAGAATTACGTACCCTTGCCTCAGCCCCCGACGCAATGGGATGTGCTATATTTGCTGGTTCTCAGCACTTGATGTATCATTAGTCTACTTGGCACCGCTGCAGGCTTCAGGTATCAGGACTAACCAGGTTTCGATAGAATCAATAGCTTTCTCATAGTCCAAAAAAACCGGCCAAGTGCGAGTCGGACTTGCACACGAAGGATTCCGTACCATTGACTATATTTAGTATTTGTTGATATAGCGGCAACAGAAATACATCATCTGTGAAAATTTCAACTGTCTAGCTGTCAAGGTTCATGAGATACAGCCTGGTGACAGACAGACGGACAGACGGACAGACGGACAGACAGATGGACAGACAGCGAAGTCTTAGTAATAGGGTTCCATTTTTACCCTTTGGGTACGGAACCCTAAAAATGCAAGACACAGAGGCCAGTTATACTCTTCGGACTGTATAATCTGCCGCACTGTGTGGATGTGGTCTAGGGTGCTGTATCCTGCTCGAAACACGGCTTGCTCCGTTGGCTGGAAGTCGACGAATATTCGCGCTAGACGATACGTGACGTCTCTTGAAACCAGCTTGAACACGTGGCTAAGAAGCGAAATGGATATGTAACTCTTTAATAAATGGTCTTATTCCCCTTTTTAAATAAAAGAACAACCACGCTCCTTCTCCACGCTTCTGCAGTTTTCCCAGAGAACATAACTGAGTTGAAAAGTTCTCTTAATTGAGGATTTCCTCCCGCTTTCAGAAGCTCAGTCGCTATCCCATCCCCACCAAGGGCTTTTCGATTTTTAAGCTGTCTAAGAGCCGCTAGATTTCATCTTGGCTGACTCCCGGCAGGTCTTCTGTGATATGGCGGGTTAAGGTTGCTTTGAAATTCTTATTTTCGGGATCAGTTCCAGATGCATACGATGCGTACAACTGGCCGTATAAGTTTTTGACATACAAAATAATCTCCGGCTTCGAAACGACAATATCCCCATTCCCCACTAGATTTAGTCAACTTCGTCACCTGGCTTCTCCCAAGTAATTAGACGGACATATTCTACCCCCGGTTTTGCTCAATTGCTTTTTCTATTGCGTGTGCTGGAGCATCGAAGATCGCGTCGCACCAATTTTCTAATTATTTTGCTGAGTGCCTATAGTTCTGTCGAAGTGATAAGTGGGTTTTCACGTCGTTCCGTCATAAGCTTCAGAGTCTACTCCGAAAGTCTGGGCTTCCTGCCCGTACGCCGCATTTTGCGAAAACGCGTCTAGAGCTTCCTCCCTGAAGATTTCCACCATTTGGCCGACCAAATGGTGGAAATCTTAAAAGTTATTTTTTACTTTTTTGTGTTTTTTGAAGTCGGTTTCATTTTTTGCCAAAAAGTTTTTTATTATTCCATTTTTAGGGTTTACTAATTTTCATAATTAAAAAAATAGTAATTTTTCCATAATTTAAATTGCAATCATTTTATATTGCAATTTGCCATAATTTCATTAGAAACAATAACGCTTCAGTTGCCATAATCGTGAAATTACATAAAATCATTTTCACTAATTTCATTGGTCATAATCATATCCGATCAAGTGTCATAATAATTTTAATCCATAAATTTATTTGCTATATATTTTTCATTTTTAATAATGTCTTTCTCCATAACATTTATTCACCATAATATTAATTTGCTCATATTACCATTTACTTTTGGCATACATTTCACATCGATAGTCACCTCAAGGCAGAAAATCAATCAATTAAAGCGTCAATCATTAAAAAAACAGTTGAATAGGAACATATGTGGTTGTTATTTCCCCGTAAGAAGCATGCAAACAAGCATACACCATGCATGCAGCAAGCATGCAGCAACCATGCAGCAAGCATGCAGCAAGCATGCACCGAGCATGCAGCATGCAAGCGAGCAAGCAACATGCATCAGGCATGGTTTCTGTCATGGCTCCGGCGTTGCGGGGCACTGGCGGTCCCATGCGAGATTATCGTCGCAGATGTGTCTAACGCTCACTACCGCAACTTCGGCTCAGCAGCAGCGGCGAGTGTTACAACCACCTGCTCCTCAACTCGCGGGCTGCCTTGCCCCTCCGCGCCTACGCGATTCTAAATTACACTCTAGCTAGGGGAAGGGCAGACAAGACTGTGTGGAGTCGGATTAACAGCGATTCGTTTCTGTCACAAAAACCTAACCTATAGAAAATGTTTTAGGACTAACAATGTATAAATAAACGTTCGGAATAATACTCATAATATAAACAATACTTAGAACATATGACTTTATGTCATGTAAAATTAGAAGATTCAATTATCATCAGTACTAAAATGATCAAAAGTATTACAGATTGTTTGCTGTAATAAATCTTTTTATGACAGATCAAATGCCTTAATGACATTATAAAACAAACGTTTCTAAATTATATTAAATGTTGCTTAAATCAAGTGTCGATTATGTAATGTGTTAGGTACCTAAAGAAACTAATTATTATAACACATGTTATTATGGAAACTTATTTTATGGCGAATAAAAGTTATGACTAATAAGTTGATATGACAAGCGTTATTAATATATATAATAATAGTGCAAGTTAATATTATGAGTGGGGAAGATTACGTAAAACAAATCATTTTATGGAAAACAAGGTATTACCCATTTTTAGTTGTCCCCAAAACAAATATTTGCAATGAATTTATTTGACATTGTTAACAATACATGTCATGGTAATAGGCGTATAGCTCCAATATATGGAACTTAACATACCTATTTTTTTTCGGATGGGAAATCATCTCCTCTCGCTCTGGGCGGAGCAGGTGGGAGTGTCAGACTTGTACTGACTAAAACCCATCCATGTTCCTTCTTAGCCCTTTGTGTTCCAGGGCCGCAGTAAGTATCTCTTTCGAACACGAACGCGCCAACTTAACATACATAACTGTCGAAATTTGTGTGTATTGTACACATTTGCGTATACAGGGACCTCAGAGCATACATGCGTGATGTTACGTCATGATGTTGTATAAACAAGAAACATCCAAGCGATTGCAGCAATCACGACAGATTTGCTGTCTATTTTCTAAGAGTTCCATTGTATATCAATTATTGTGCGCCCGCTCACCTACATCTGCAATTTAAGCTTGAAGACTGGCATCTTTCCCGATGCATTTAAAAGAGCCATCCTTTACCCTATTTTTAAATCAGGGGATCGAAACCGTGTTGAAAATTACAGGCCTATTTCAGTTTTACCAGCTTTGTCAAAAATTTTAGAAAAAATTATCAATATTAGACTTGTAGATTATTTAGAATCACGTAAACTCCTCTCAAATAACCAATTTGGTTTCCGCAAAAAAACATCAACGGCTGATGCAGTACATCACCTGGTCGACCACATAGTCAGAAAACTTGATAAAAACCAAAAATGTGTCGCTCTATTCCTGGATCTTGCTAAGGCATTCGACACGGTTTCGATCCCAATACTGTTACAAAAGCTGGAGAATATGGGGATTAGAGGTACTCAGTTGTCCTTACTCCAAAGCTATCTCAGCGAAAGAACCCAATGTGTAAAGATAGGGCCGCACACTAGTTCTGAGATGCCAATTGTTTAGGGGGCGTCTCAGGGCAGCATCCTTGGACCGAGCCTTTTCTTATGCTATATAAATGATTTATGTAATCTTATAATTGAAAACGGCACGATATTTTCTTATGCGGATGCTACAGCTCTCGTTTTTTCATCGAATAATTGGGCTGAAACATATCGCCTTGCACAGCGAGGCTTTAATGCTGTTAGTGACTGGCTTCAAAAAAATTTACTCACCCTGAACGTATCCAAAACCAAGTTGCTCAACTTCTCCATTCGCAATTCCGCAATTCTTCACTTATGTAATTATTCTAATTTGTTTTGTTCTTTTGTTACTTTTTACTTTTATTTCTCTTAAGATACCTATTTTTAATTTGTAAACCAACCTTTAACATTGGTAGCTAACAATAATACTGTAAATTGCTTTCTGAGTGGAAACCTGGTCACCTGTAATACAGGTGTTTCACTACCTACCACAGGCACCAGTGATTCACGACCATGTAATGTCTTGTTAATGCCAATAAATAAATTTATTATTATTATTATATATCTCCAAAAATCAGCATCAGATGTACACAAAATTTAAATGGGACCACACGGGAAGCACCAGCGTTCAAATAAAAAAAGAATCATCAAAATTCACCCATTCGCAAGTTCTGAGGTAACAAACACAAAAAAAATACAGTTTAATTAAGAACCTCCTCTTTTTGGAAGTCGGTTGAACTTCATTAGGCATCTAGTAGGGACTAAGGCGATCCAGTAAGCCTGCCAGCTGGTAGCAAATGGTCCCGTCTGCAGCGGCGGATGCGGCTAGTGCGCAGTAGATGCGGCTACACTACTGACTGGCCTGCTGCAATTAAGCCCCCCGCCCCGCGCCCCGCGCCCGCCTGCGTCAAAGTAAGTAACCAGATACTTTAGCTCAGGTGACACGGAATACAAAAGGTTCGAGTAAAAACTTTGATGACTACATGAACGTCTTTCATATCCTTCACATCATTCATAAAGTGAAGTTAAGAAGAAAATAAATACAGGGTGGAATACCACGTATTTAGTACCCACATCATTCCGAACCTATGAAATTCTGTTCATCTATTTCGCCAATTGCATTGCACGAATGAACCGAGATACCGAAACTCCCAGCAGACCGCAATGGGAGCAGCGCGCCTCTCTATCTCTGCTCTATCTAGTGCTTTGTTTCTGGAACTGGAGAGATCGCCGAAATCGCACAACATGTACCTATTCAGTTTTACTTCTACTGATTTTCAAACCAACATCCTCTAGCTTCTGATGCCACATTTTCTCTAATCTGCTCTGGACTGGCTCTTAGCCGTGTGGTATCCGACAGAGTAGAATAGAACCAACCCATTACACTCACTCACGGGTGTCGTATAAGGCGACTAATGTCTGAGGCAGAACACCTTGCGCCTCCGTAGACCAGAGAATGGGCAGCAGCGTTTTCTGTTAGTCTTTCATTACTGCGATCTCCAATCCGCCTGCCAAGCGTGGAGATTATGGCAAATTCCTTCCAACATGGGAGAGACTTATGTCCAGCAGTGGACGTTATGGGCTATTGTTGTTGTTGTTGTTGCTCTGGATCTCAGCTCAATCTTCACCGACAAAAACAATATCGTTGGCAAACAGCATGTACCAGGGTGCCTCTTCCTGTATGTCTGACGTCAGAGCGTCCATAGTCAACAAGAAGAGGTAAGGACTTAAAGCCAACCCTTGAGCCACCGACGAGTTCAGTGTGACTGTAGGGTTGTAACCCTACAGTCACACTGAACTCGTCGGTGTTGCCAGCAACTGACCGGACGTGGGTGGGTACCAGACGTACTTTTATAGCCCCAATTAACCCTACATACTTCCCAGGTATATCGTTCTCTTTCGAGGCCCACCACAACACATCCCAAGATACCAACCGACGCGACGACGCGACGTGCGTCGCCTTTCCACGACGCGACGTAAAAGCTACGCCACGCGGCGTGAGAGACTGACGCGGACATGATGCTGCGTGTGACGTAGCCTGCAGTACCTACCTAGGGAGTTTCGGAAAAAGAAAATGCGGAACAGCTCGAGTTGAAGCTGAAGCGTCGCTGATCCGGTGCCTAGCTAATACGTGTCTGCTGATCTGGCAGCGAGCCAAAACACAATTAATTATTCTTAGACCCTACTTAATTCATTAAAACAAATTAATGCAAAATAAATGTAAATAAGGGGTATTAACTAATACCAGTTGGTATTTCATACATATATGATCCGTATGCGTGGCGTGCATACCTATCTAATTAGGTAAGTAAGTACATAATTATGTAACGTTCTTTCTATAGGTATGTTGACATTCAGCCTCCTACCAGAAGGTATGAGTTGGAAAAAGGCTACGGCTACGTTACTACTCGTACGTACCTAGCTACTCATAGAACTAGTGAACTTAGGTTGATAGTCAAACCTACAAAGGAGCCATGAGGTTAGGTACATTCGACGAGGGGCTGCGCCTTGTGCGACCACAGCCCTGTTGGAGTCTGGTTGGGCTTGGGCGCAAGGGAGCGCATGGGGCGCACGGGTCCGGCCGCGCTGCGCCAGCGCCGCGAACCACAGTCCGCCCGCGACGCCGCTCCGCGCTACACGTGTGCCGGCGACACACAGCGACCCACATGACAGACGGTCAGTAACCACGGTGCCGAGCCGCAATTTTTGTGTATTATGAATTTAAAAATATCCCACGAGTTGCGCTGCCACGCGGTCACAGAGCGGGGCCCCGCCGCTCAAGGCAGCAGGCGCGACACATCGCACGAGGGAATGCAATCCGGACTATCCGTAATCCGAAAAATCCGGATATCCGCTCATTTTGACTCGACTTCCAAATCCGGATTTGAAAATCAAATCCGGATTTTCTGAATTTTTTTTGTATTTTTTGTGTTTGTTCTTCAGAGTTTATTTTAATTTGTATTTATTCATTATTTTACTAACGTTACTCAGCAAGCGAGTCACAGACATATTTTAATAATCAGAATATTTAGCAAAGCATGATGTAATTCTGCATTTTTGATACCTATGTTGTATAGATCAGTTAGGGTGATGTGAATCCAAATTTGCTACTTCGAAAAACATGTGGTCGCTGTGTCCCGCGCGATAGACTGCGAGCTTTTCACTTTTTGCTCGAAAACTCAAAAACTGTGAATTTCTAACAATTAACATTCAGTATTTTTATAAAGTTAACTAAATTTGCAACAATTTAGGCCCAACGGCAGCTCTATCAATTTTATAGGGACCAAGATATGGCCCTTCAAAGATTAAGTTTTGCTCCCGTCCGAAGTAAAATATTGGCAAATCGCTCGTCCTATGAGACAAGTCATCAATAAAAAGTCGTAGTACATAATTTCTTTCATGTAAGCATAAAACGAAGTCTGTGAGACTAATAGTTAGCTCAAAATCTTGAAACAACGAAAAGAAGGTAAAAATGTATTTTTGAAGGATTGAGACAAAACAAATTAACAATAAAATCGCAAACCGTGATGTATCCATTTTGACCTTTTCGTTTTTTCAACATTGTGAGAACTATTTAGTCTCACAGACTTCGTTCAACATAAATTGTCAATTATCGGTAAAAATTTACTATCTTTGAAGGGCCTTAGCTTGGCCATAAGGTTTATAAAGTTGCGGTTAGGCTTAAATTGTTGCAACTTTAGTCAACTTTATAGTAATACTGAATGTTATTTTGTTATAAATGCCCAGTTTTTGAGTTTTCGAGCAAAAAGTGAAAAAGTCTCAAAATTTCGCAGTTTATCGCGTGGTGCGCAGCGAGCACAAGACTTTCGAAGATGCCTATTGGGATCCACATCAAGCTAACTGATCTATATAACATCAAAAATGCACAACTACATTATGCTTTGCGATTTTAGCCTTTTTAGCGTCGATTTTTATTGGGCTAATCACAGATTGCTAACTTACATATTTCTGACAAAACCACAAATCACAGATTATTTACTTACACTAAGAAATATTTTTATATTATATTTTTTTAGTACAACTGTGAAGTATGGTTTGTTTAAAATTACTCTGCTTTTTATTTTTTAAATATCTTAATCATCTATGTATAGACCATAATTATGTTAGATTACTTATGTATTGTCATAGGTTGTTCAGAACTTGCGTGCATTTCGGTTTTACCATCGTCATAACAAATCATTCTGGAAATACTATGCAATGACACTTATTCCTGTTATAATACATATATTTCAAATCTTTAGACAAATTCAAAACAATTGCTTTTTAAATTTAGATGCTTTTTCAGCTATTAAGCAATGGACCCCTTCATTGCTTGATAGCTGAAAAAGCACCTAACTGAATAATCTGTCATTTATGTGTTTTTTTTTTTATAATTAAAAAAATAAACTAAAATGAAACGATAAGATCATCATCATCATCATCAGCCTATTAATGTTCCCACTGCTGGGACACAGGCCTCATCTGAGAGGGAATAGGCTATAATCCACCACGCTGTCCCAGTGCGGATTGGTAGATGTTATACGATGTCAAACGATACGATACTAAAACATAATTATGTTTATAAGAAATAAACGTACGACTCTTCATTTTTATTTAATTTAGGATCCTTGAGAAACAATTTCTAATACAATAGGTGGAAAGTTTTCTGTCAACAATAAGTCATGGTCACCCTATCGAAACATTCAAAACGTTATTACAGGGTTTGTATTATAAAAAAAAAATACTTTTTTGCCTACTATCGTTAGTTCTACTTAATTAGGTTTTGTTTACAAAAAAAAATCAAGCTAATACTTACTTTCTTCGATAAATAATCACGACTTATTTCTAAGCAATACCGTACTACAGCCAATGATATATAAACTAATAATAACTAATGATATATAATACGTCATTGACTACAGCTCCTGAAACATAAACCTAGGATTTTTTGTGTATTTTTACAAGTTTTGACAAATTCAAATCTAGGTTTTACAAAAAACTTCAGACCTCTGCGATGCTTTTTCAGCGAGATATCGGCGATAACGTGTTTTTCACCGGTTCAATGGCGCGGCATTGGGGTTTTAGTCTTACAGCTCCTAAAATATAAACCTAGGATTTTTTTGTGTATTTTAACAAGTTTTGACAAATTCAAATCTGTGTTTTACAAAAAACTTCAGACCTCTGCGATGCTTTTTCAGCGAGATATCGGCGATAACGTATTTTTTACCGTTTCGATGGCGCGGCCATAGGGTTTTAAGTTTTACAGCTCCTAAGATATAAACCTAGGATTTTTTTGTATATTTTTACAAATTTTTTACAAATTAAATCTGTTATTTACCTAAATTTCAGGTCTCTGCAACGCTTATTTTTAAAGATCTCCGTGGCCGCGCAGTTCTCCGCGTTTCGATGGCGTGGCCACGTTCAAACCCTTATAACTTTTTAACCATGACTTTGACAAATTTATGGTTTTGGGAATCAACTTTTACAAACTTTTACAAAATCTTGGCATAGTTTTTTTTAAAAAAAACGCCGGTGCCGCGCGGTCGAAACGGACACATCTATCTGTTGTAATTATTAGTTACATTTGTTTTAGTTGCATTTTTCCGCAAAAGCTTCCGAAAAACTGCTCATTTTTTAAAGTTTTAGTCAGATATGCAAACGCGTCCTTAAATAGTCCATCGTCTGTTCAGCGCTGAACTTGAGCGAGTACCAACACGCACTATCATGGAGTGTGCAACTGTACACACACATTGCACAGTGCACATAACAACTTGGATACTATACTATACTATACCCACGCCGCCGCGCCGCACCGGCAATAAGCAGTATTTATATAAGCAAGATTTTTTAAAGTATTGTAGTCTTCATCTCCCAATTTCGTGAATTATTTTTCCACCTATCGCCGTATTCGCTGAAGGAACAGCTACAAATAAAGAGCTGTGGCAGTATGGCCGCCGCTGATAGTAAATTCGAGGTTTGAAATATGGAGAGTGTTTGTGCGCGGCTTGCGTCGCCAAGCCAAGGCTCGTGGGCGCGATCGTGTTATTCGATCTCAAGTGTCGACCACTCGCGCGCGCTCTACCCGCGCTCTACCACATTAGCATGCGACAACTGCCATGTATAGACATACTTATCTAAATCGATTCCGTGCGTATATTACTATTTAAACATTAGGTATAATAAAATATCAAATACATAACAAGTTAGTTTCGAAAACAAGTTTAAATGTGAGATCAAACTTCGCCCCTTATAAATATTCATAGTGATGTTCAGAGGATAGCCGTGGTCGTAATGCCACTTTACCCTAAAGCTCATGATCTGCTCTGGATATGATCGGTAAATGGCATACGAGACGTCGCATAGCGTATAACTAGCGTAATCAAGATGCTTCCAACGATACCTCATTAGTCAAATTATGATGAGTAGTTCAGAAGTTACGAGAGAACAGATGAATATAATACATCCATCCTACCAGTCAAAATCATAACCCATCTTTTTGCTTCGCCTTAGTCGGGTAGAAAAACAAACATGACGAACAGAACTCGCGCCCTGAAGGTTCCGTCTCAAGGCCGCACACGGGTTTTCTTTATATAAATATGGGTAGGCCTTTAGGTAAGCACTTCCGCTGTCCCGATTTTCTTTACGTTTCGTTTTTCTTTCGTTCTTATACGAAACAGAGTAGAACGACATTTCATTAAAAAAAATATTTTCTATACTATTATTATAAAAAGGTAACATTTGTTTGTAAGTTTGTATGTAGGGGGTAATCTCCGGAAGTAATGAACCGATTTCAAAAATTCTTTCACCATTAGAAAGCTACATTCACCTTGAGTGACATAGGCTATATTTTATCCCCGTACTCCAACGGGAACGGGAACTACGCGGGTGAAACCGCGTGACGTCGGCTAGTCTATACTAATATTATAAAGAGGTAACATTTGTTTGTAAGTTTGTATTTAGGGGGTAATCTCCGGAAGTAATGAACCAATTTTAAAAATTGTTTCACTGTTAGAAAGCTACATTATTCGTGAGTGCTATAGGCTATATTTTATTCCCGTACTCCCACGGGAACGGGAACTACGCGGGTGAAACCGCGAGATTTCAGCTAGTAAATAATATAAACATTGATATTCCAGAGTCAGACTTTGGTGCTGAACTTCTGACCAAATGACCATCGTTATTTTAAACTTTGTTGATTTGTACGTTGTTCTTTTGAAATTTGCTCAGAAACGTTTTGATTTTCTAATATGCAACCATTTTTTTATGTTCATACATAAAAAAAATGGTTGCATATTAGAAAAATCACTTGGCATGATCCTTTTTTTTGTGAAAAGCGTAGGTATATCTCAAAGTTGGTCCCATTTAAAATAAATCCGCGATAGCAATATGTCTATCTTTTGGTTGAGGTTGAGTCACAATCTCTCTAACCCTCTATAAGTGACGCAGACGAAGTTGCGCGGGTCAGCTAGTATTTCATAAATGTATGATTAACTCACACTTCAAAAATAATTAAGTACGCGACCGTAACAAAATATGGGTTTACAGAGTTAAAGTTAGTAGTTAAAGAACTTAGAGGGTTGTATTGATGATTTTAATTATTAAAATTCTGTAAATACGTACGTGTTAGGATCGCGTATCATAATTATTTTTTCAATACACTTCCTCGAAAACTGGTCCATAACGCACTATGATTAGGTACAACATGCAATGTATTTCACACGCGTGCGTTTTTTTCCATTTTCCCGCACGTGTGTGGGAATGAAAATTGCCACAGATAACTATACCCTTAGTTGGTACAAATTGGTTCAATGCCTATAGTCTGAGGTGAAAGTTTTTTTTTTAATTTCGGCAAAGCATTACGCGTCTTTACGGCATAAATATTTTTTGAATATTAAAATTGTGTTTATAAATAGAATATCGTAGATAAACATGATTATTATAAACTAATAGTTATTTTTATACACAAATTAACATTTATTTGTGTTCTGAATTCAAAAATATAAAATAAATCTATTTTTTATATTAGCCTGTACATCGGCTTTATACCTTTGCCTCTCCTTCAACCTGGCGAAAGAAGAGCGCGAAAAAAAACGAAAATTAAAATCATAGTTTCTTGGTTCGTGACAAAAATATTTTTCGTTACATTTTATTTTATTTCTTCAAAAGTGTATTGAAAAACGTAGTTTGATACACGTGGACATTTGTTATTGCAGTTCTCGGCTCAAAAACACCCTCGCCTACGGCTCGGGAGTTATAATTCCGCCTCGAATGCAATAACAAACTTTCTCCACTTGTATTAAAATGTACTATTTTAATACACTTCCTCGAAAACTGGTCCATAACGCACTACGATTAGGTACAACATGCAATGTATTTCACACACGTGCGTTTTTTTCCATTTTCCTGCACGTGTGCGGGAATGAAAACTGCCACAGATAACTATACCTATACTTAGTCCAAATTGGTTCAATGCCTATAGTCTGAGGTGAATGTTTTTTTTTTTAATTTCGGCAAAGCACTACGCGTCTTTATTTATATTTTTTGAATATTTAAATTGTGTGTATAAATAGAATATCATAGATAAACATGATTATTAAAAACTAATAGTTACTTTTATACACAAATTAACATTTATTTGTGTTCTTAATTCAAAAATGTAAAATAAATCTATTTTTTATATTAGGCTGTTTAACGGCTTCATACCGTTGCCTCTCCTTCAACCTGGCGAAAGCAAAGCGTGAAAAAACAAAAAATTAAAATCATAGTTTCTTAGTTCGTGACAAAAATATTTTTCGTTATTTTATTTTATTTCTTCAAAAGTGTATTTAAAAACGTCGTTTGATACACGTGGACATTTGTTATTGCAGTTCTCGGCTCAAAAACGAGTGTTTTTGAGCCGAGAACTGCAATAACAAATGTCATAATTCCGCCTCGAATGCAATGACAAACTTTCTCCACTTGTTTCAAAATGTACTATTTTCAAAGATGCTTGGAAATTTGAGCATTATTTTGACAACATAAGAAGGTTTTCGAAGACGAGATAAATCGAAATAGTACTACTGTACTGGCCAGATACATGCGACCAGCGGCCGGCAAAAGTTGTATGAAAATCCATATCTGTCGTGTTTAGCGTTATCTGTCGTGTTATTTAAAAATGGAACGATCTTTTACTCTGAAACATGGCAACAAAGGAAAGTCTCCTTGGTTGCCATGTTTCAGAAAGGTTGTATTTAAATTTCGAATTGGCTTGCAAATAGAAAACGGTTTATTGAAAAAAAAAAAACAAATGAACTCTTCAACCCGAGAGTTTTAATTTCCTGACATTATTTGAGAAAAGTACTTTATCAGCCTTAGCCACAACTAGGCATTGATGGACTTAATATGTGTGGCCGAGGCGAATGTCCATCAATGCCTCTATAGCTGGCCGCTGCAGTAATGTACTATTGTTCAGCATACGGCCTGACACTCATCTGCAAATGGCAAAAAAACGTAAGAAAAAAAAAGTCGTTTTCATCCCTTCTATTCGAAAAGTGACGTTTTGTTCCCCTTTGAGCGGGAGCAAAGTAGGTCTTTTCTCCACTAGACTTTTTAGCGGGCTGTAATGAGATTTGAATTTGGAACATGAATCGTTCATTGAAATCGCAAGAAAATTGTATGACTGGCTGTAGTAAGTGTTGGCTGTACGGTGCGGGGGTCAGCACCCGCATTGTACAAAATATTAAATTGAATCAAAAAAGAATCAGTGCCTTTTCCTGAGCACCAGCCAGATACTGAGATTACAAACACTCAAAATACCGGATGACTTTCTTATCACTTTCCAAAAAAAAAATGGTTATATTAGGTGAACAGAGTAGAAGCTTATGGCATACCTAGTTTTGTTTTTCTTTTTTCCACAGCTTAGAAAAGAATTGATCCATCATCAAAAAACGCTACAAATTTCAAGTAAACTTTTCATATAAGAACAAAGAAAGAGAAATTTAAAAAACAAAAAATGTAAAATATCGAATTTAAAAAACTATTATTATACCCATTTTTTTATTTGGAAAGTGATAAAAATGTCATCCTGTATAAATAAATCCACAACTATATCGATCCCAAATAAAACACACACACAGTGACAATAAATTTTCAAAATTTCGCGAGTGTATTAGATATAAATATAAATTTGTAATTCCTTTTTTACATTCATGTCATTTTTTAATTAAACTTATTCATTAATTACTTAAAAGTGTCTCTTATTTATTTTCTCATAGAACGAGATGAAAAGTAGAGTATATGACTCGAGAGCAAACATATTTTTCCCTCAGGCGATGTACTTTGAATCCCTCGCTACGCTCAGGATTCTATTTTAGAATCCCTCGCTATGCTCGGGATTCTATTCTAGAATCCTTCGCTTCGCTCTGGATTCAAAATAGCGCCCTCGCCGTAAAAATACCATTTTGCTCCCTTGTCATACAATCTACTATTTCATAAAAGTAGAGCATAAATGTTACAGACAGAGTAGTAGAGGGCGCGGAGGACGCGGCCGCGTGGCTGCGGCACTGGTGGCGCGCGCTGCTGGCCGAGCTGGTGGCCACGGCGCTCCTGGTGTGGTTGGGCGTGGCCGCCACGATGCCGGTGCGCGGGCCCGCCTCCGTGATGCTGGCGCACCCCGCCATGGCCTTCGGCTTCGTGGTGGTCGGTAACGTGTGCGCCTTCGGGCCCACGTCCGGCGCGCACACGAACCCTGCGGTGACCCTGGTGGCGCTGCTGACCGGGCGCCTGGGCGCTCTGCCGGCGCTGGGCTACGTGCTGGCGCAGCTGCTGGGCGCCACGGCGGGCTTCGGCGCGCTGCTGGGCACCACACCGGCGCTGGTGACGGTGGCGCCCGCTGGTTGCACGCTTCCGGCGCCGCACGTGTCGGCGGTGAGCGCTGCACTGATCGAAGCGGTGCTCACGGGGATGCTGGCGATGACGTGCTGCGGCCTGTGGAGCGCGCACGACCCCGCGCGCCCCGACCCCTCCGTTCCTATCAAGCTGGGGCTTGTCGTCGCCGGCCTCGTCTACGCGGGGGTAACACCACATAACATCACATCTGAAATGGCCAGCCACAAATGGCTAGCAGTTTGATTCAGTACACACAATGCCAAGTGAACGCTGTCGTTGCAGGGGCACGCGACGGGCGCCAGCATCAACCCGGCGCGCAGCTTCGCGCCCGCGCTGCTGCACGGCTACTGGGACTATCAGTGGGTGAGTCAATACGCGACGTACGACGCTACGTGCGTGACGCTACCATGTGCACCATACAGCCTTAGTTTTTGTTTATTTTAAATACTCTAAACTCATAAGGGGTCCCGGGTTATTGCACTTATAATTACGATCAAAATTACGTGTAAAGAAAGACGTCTAAGCTTGTTTAATACCATAGCTAATACAGAGAAAGCGATTTGGTGAATTGCTTAAACACAAATGATATTGGAATTATCATTGTTACCACCAATTTTAATCCCTGAGCCATCTTAGCTATTCAAGAATCAGTGAATGATTCTTAAGAATATTCAGCATTCAGGGGCTATTTCTCAAAGGAATGGGTGGGATTAATTACGACTAATATATATTTACCCAGTTGAAGGGTATAGGCATGGTCGCCTTAAAATTTCTTTGAAATCAGCGGTGTATCGGTTCATACAATTACTTAAAAAGGAAGCCAAATATCAATATAAAAAATTAAAAGGGTAGAAACCTAGTGCAACGGAAAACAGCGTAGTTTATAGTTACTTACAAGGAGAAATATATAAAACTTGACATAATTATTACTAGTGCACTGCGAAACTAAATTTCAGCTCTGGAATGTGTAGAACGCTTGTGCAGGCTAAATAGAAGGTAAACAGGTATGTATCGTAAGATAAATAATAAGTAGCATTTTTGTTACCTGTTGAATGTTTTATTAATGTACTTCTGCCGTAAAGCGAATCTGTCCTAAAGCGAATCTGTCCTAATGCGAATTAACAAGGAATTATTTCTATTATCTAACAAAGCCGTATTAAAACTGCACCTCATATAGTAAATCTAGTAGGTGGTCGTACCTAAACCTACCTACATTTAAAAGTGTCCAGTAAGCGTGTCCACACTGCAGACTTTCTACCGGCCAACAGTTTAGTTATCAGTATGGGCATGTATGCTAGTGCGCATAATTACAAATATCGGCTGATAAATCAGTTTGTTGGGCTACACTAAACTATAGGCCAACAAGATTTATATGAGACCAATTTCTTCTAACTAAAGCGTCGGATTTCCGCGATATAATCCACAAAATAAATAAAATGGTGGAAGAAAGGAAGGCAACGCTTCATACAATAATTTTGCAACCCCTTTGAAGTCATGGCTGAATACATCTCAGGCTATCATGACGTACCTAGGTTCGCTAGGTAGCTTGAATTGTTATTAAGTATGTCCGAGTGAGTACCAAACTCTCCGTGTGTCTGTGCAGGTGTACTGGGCGGGCCCGCTGGGCGGCGCGGCGCTGGGCGCGCTCCTGCACCGCTTCGTGCTGACGCCGTGTGCGACGCGACAGAGTACGCGCGCGCCGCGTGACGTCGAGATTCCGCTCAACGACAAGAACGAACAGCTCTAGACTACGCCCACCTCACTTTACAATATAATTACATAATAAATCTTTCTTCTTCCTTTACATAATAAATAAAACATTCTAATTAGGTAGTACCTACCTGTAATATTTTTTTACACTCATCTCAGAATCTTTTATTTCCGTAATCCCTAATAGTACTCGTAGTAGTCAACTGCACAAAGCTAGTAGGGGCGCAACAGATTACCAGAAAGTGGGATACCTTGAACCCTTTTGTGTGGTACCTCCACTATACAGGATGGATACGTTCATCGGAACAGTAAGGGAAGTAAATCTGTGGTAAGGGGAACTACCTTAACCGTTGCTACACGAAAATGGTCTTATGAGACTATTCATAATTTTTCGTGAAATTTTGATCACCATTCACAGATTTAAAAAAAAATACAGTTAGCAAGAAAATGGCCATTTTATACAAAACATAGTTTTGATGCCAATCGAATCGACCCTGATTCTAAAACCGATCAAAAGCTCTTAGGGGACCAATCATTTAATAAAGAAGGAGATATGCTCCGCAAGACGAAAATGTATCGGAACCCTGTGTCTTCACTTTGCCCCTACCACACGGCAACTACTACACAAGCAGTTCACGAAAAGTAATAGATACGCAGTTGCGCACACACCCGCATTTCTTAAAACTGAATGTACTACACAATCCATTATAAACCTTATGACATCAAACACAGCGTGTATTTACCATGCACCGTACAACTTAGCCACACAAAACATTACTAGCTATCGTTGTGTTGTGCAAAAGCATAAGTACGCTAGTGATTGACTAAATCGGAAAGTTATCGAATCTTTAATTTATTATTGTGTAATTTTTTTTGGGGTCCTGAAAATAATTAAATAAAAATAATATCCAGAATATAATATTATAATTAAAATAAACAATATGTAGCTAAAAATATATTATGAAGTAAATTAAAACAATAAAAAATCCGGTTACGTTGGTTTAGGCTGTCATGGCCTATTGAAACAGTAGTTAGTAGCACGAGGATAAGGCATTATATACGATAATTCAAAGCTAAAAACACTCCACCGATTAAACCTGAAATTTAATTAACTTACTTTACGAAAGTTGGTTACTAAGTAATATTTAATTCGTCAATCGACATTGTCGATAGCCTACATTAGTGGATCTGCACAAGCACATCCCTAACTCGTCGCAAGAAGCAGCGGCCGTACTACGTGATTCATCTGCTTAATGAAATATCGTTTTGTGATTTTTACATTACTGGTTCAGTCACTTAGCGACAAACTTGGTAGTGGTTAAGGAGTAATGTATTTATTGCAAAAATAGTACACTCGCTGTGACATTTGAAAACAAACATAACATAGTAAAAGCAAGAAATATTTTACGATTTGTTGTTTTTCATGATTTTAAAGACAAATATAGTAAAATACTTGTACAAGTACACATGATAAGTAATTCCGTGATCAACAAAGTTTAGGTTTATGCTTCGGTTTTTACAAAAAACCCCTGAACAACACGGAATTGCTATAATTTGTCACGATCGCGGTCGAAAGTACACTAGTTCGCGGAGACGGCCATTTGCCTATGACATGGCCGACTGGACATGTCGCGCGGACACCGACACGCCCCCTTACCAATTCTCCTGTTTTTATTAAATCAGTGGGACCAACTCAGCTCGGACTACTAAAGTCGAGTTTTTGATTAGTATTATAAACAGGATCGATTGGCATCAATAAAATGTTTCGTGTCAAATGGCCATTATCTTTAAATGTGATTTTATTACCCGACTACGGCGAAGTCAAAAGGAAGGGTTATGATTTTAGCAGTCTATGTATGTTTGTATTTACGTATGTTCCTCCGCAGCGCCTAAACTATTCATCCGATTTTGATGAATAAGGTGTCAACCGATTCGTAATTATGGCCCGGGTACATTTTAACCGACTTCAACAATAGGAGGAGTCGATTTTACCTTGTGAACCCCGAATTTAATTAGAGCGTGATTTTTCCTTAATTGGGTATTTTAGTGGAAAAGGAGTAAAATGGGGAACAAAATTTCACGAAAAATTATGAATAGTCTCCTAAGACCATTTCCGTGTAGCTGCAACCACGAAGACTCCACCCTGTATAGCTGGTGTTGTTACCAGTAACTTACGCTACTTTTCTTTAAAAAAAGTCAAGTAATTGAACAAATATTTTTATTAAGTTCCACGTGGACGAAGTCGCGGTAACGGTTAATAATATAACTAGCGATGGTTTATAATAACTAGTGAACCGCTCTGGGCTTCACACGGGTACAATTTACTAACAATAGTGCCACTTATCGAGTCTAGAACTATCCTATCTTTCAAGCTAGAACCAATCATACCCACTTTCACAAAATCATTGAAATCGGTTGGGTGGTTTTGGAGATTAGTATAGCGTGTACGAACCTAGGAGTGACGAGTGGTTTTTATACAAATTCTACCGACCCGCCCCAGCCAACTTTGCACGGCTAAACCTAATCGTAATCGGGTAGTAATGAAAGCTCCGAAAAATATGAAATTGACTGCTTTAAATACTGTCTACTCTGAGACAGTGGAGCTTAGTTCTTAATAAACGACGATTTCTTCACATTTACAATGAATTTAATTTTAAAAGAGGAATGAGACAAAATAACTTCGTTCTGTTTTAATTTTAGACAATGCTTAGTTTATATTTAAAGAATTATAGTGAGGACTCTTGGCTCGTGCTCGTCTCTTTTCGAATTTATACGTAGTTAAGGCTGGGGTATCTGCTAAATTAGCAACTCTGTTTGCGGTGGTTCAAACTTCGTTTGAAATACTGTTAGAATAAAGTTCTAATCAGCTTGCACTACAAAGCGGTTGTTACGTCCGTCACTGCGGGCCTATTAGTGCGAAATGAGTGGTTTTTATTTAATTGTAGCCTAATAAATCATTAGATCAAAATTCCAATTGTACGCTTTGTGAAGAAAAACGTGACAAATATTTGTGTGAAAAAAAAATATTAAAACTTAATGCCGTTTAGGAGTAGTTACGAAATTTCAAAGAAAATATGCTTCACTTTGAAGATTTTTTTTATATAGTAATAATAAAGTTAGAATTATTTCAATTGTACCAATTAAAGTTTAGAGTCTAACAAGCAACATATATTTTTTTTGGACATTTATATTCACTCATCAAAGAGGAGTTACATGGAGAAAACCTCTCATTAGCAGGTACCACCCCCTTAAATGGATAAAAATAGGGAAAAAGTAGAAATTTTTCCTACAGCAATTTTTTTGTGCGTAAACCTACCGACATTTTTGTGCGCCTGATCAAAACAGATAGCAGCAACTTCACACGGATGGCGGCTAAAGTTCAAAACATCAGGCGCAAACATCTTCCCCCCAGTTAAAAGTCTCAACTCTCACTCGAATCGATGCTTCGTCACTGGCAGCGGACAAAGTCGCTTAAAGAGCCTCCGGTAAATTCTCTGTGTCGTTTGAACGTCTGCCACGCGACATACTCCATCTGGACCAGGAAAGAGCTTGCTGATGTGGCCAATATGCCAGCACAATGGTGGCAAGTAGTTTTATTGCAGCAGCACTAGATCTTAAACGTTCAGTGGAGTGTCATTGGTGCGCCATTTTGATCTTTGCTGCAGCTCAGCCAAGTACTCCCTCTGCCATCTCCTCCAAAACTGCTGTCGAATTCAGATATATGAGTGGATTTGCAGTTTTCTAGGCTCGGTGCAGGCAGTGCGGTAAGCGGCCGTCCAAGCAAGAAGTGCCCTGGGGTGAAGAAAGGAGATCATTCGGAGACGAGGACATGGGGTAAATTGTAAAGGGTTACCTGCTTACCCTACCTACCCTGCCTACCCTGTCTACCCTGCCTACCCTGCCTACCCTGCCTACCCTGTCTACCTTCTTCGGTCTTAGGAAACCATCCATAATACATATTTCGTGAAATTTTGATCCCCATTCAGATTTAAAAAAAAATTACAGTTAGTAAGAAAATGGCCATTTTACACAAAACATTTTTTTGATGCTAATCGATCCTGTTTCTAATACAGATCAAAAAGTTCTATCGGACCAACCCACGTTAGAAGTACTAAAAAAGTCAGAAAAAGCCAAAAAAAAATTCCATACATTTTGTTTGAAAGTTTAAATCAAAAATTTTTTTTGATGTTAATCGAACCAACGAACGACAGAACGACGATCGATCGACTGACGAGCGTGTTAGATAAATTAAATTATTATGTGTCTAGTATTAAATACATACATACTTGAAATACCTATAAATGCAAATATTATCTGTTTTATATTGTATAATCAATTGTTAAAATGAATTAATTAAATAACAAACTTATTTGTGTACAAATCAAACACTGATTTGACTCAACGGTCACTTGTGAATCATACTTATTTGTTAACGGGTATAAAAGAGCGGAGCCTCATTGGAGCGGGCTCAGTTGCTCTACGAATTTTAAGGCGTTAACATCTAAGGTATGACATTATTTTGATTATGGTTGATAATACTTTTCTGATTATATTGTTGATTTGTCGTGGTAACGATGATAGTGATGGTGATAACGATGATAGTGATTGTGACAACGATGATGGTGATTGTGATAACGATGATGGTGATTGTGATAGCGACGATGGTGATTGTGATAGTGCGACGATGATGATTGTGATAGCGACGATGGTGATTGTGTTAGTGACGATGGTGATTGTGTTAGTGGTTGTGAATAACGACGATGGTGATTGTGTTAGGTTAGGTTTAGGTTAGGTTAGGTTAGATTAATATTGTGATAAAATGATAATGATTGTGATAAAATGATAATGATTGTGATAAAATGATAATGATTGTGATAAAATGATAATGATTGTGATAAAATGATAATGATTGTGATAAAATGATAATGATTGTGATAATATGATAATGATTGTGATAAAATGATAATGATTGTGATAATATGATAATGATTGTGATAAAATGATAATGATTGTGATAAAATGATGATGATGTGATAAAATGATGATGATGTGATAAAATGATGATGTGATAAAACGACGATTGTGATAAAACGACGATTGTGATAAAACGACGATTGTGATAAAATGATGATGATGTGATAAAATGATGATGATGTGATAAAATGATGATGATGTGATAAAACGACGATTGTGATAAAATGATGATGATGAGATAAAATGATGATGTGATAAAACGACTATTGTGATAAAACGACGATTGTGATAAAACGACGATTGTGATAAAATGATGATGATGTGATAAAATGATGATGATGTGATAAAATGATGATGATGTGATAAAACGACGATTGTGATAAAATGATGATGATGTGATAAAATGATGATGATGTGATAAAATGATGATGATGTGATAAAATGATGATGATGTGATAAAATGATGATGATGTGATAAAATGATGATGATGTGATAAAATGATGATGTGATAAAAATGATGATGTGATAAAATGATGATGATGTGATAAAATGATGATGATGTGATAAAACGACGATTGTGATAAAATGATGATGATGAGATAAAATGATGATGTGATAAAACGACGATTGTGATAAAACGACGATTGTGATAAAACGACGATTGTGATAAAATGATGATGATGATGTGATAAAATGATGATTGTGATAAAACGACGATTGTGATAAAATGATGATGATATGATAAAATGATGATTGTGATAAAATGATGATGATGATGTGATAAAATGATGATTGTGATAAAACGACGATTGTGATAAAATGATGATGATATGATAAAATGATGATTGTGATAAAATGATGATTGTGATAATAAAGGTGAATCACAATCATCTTCATTATTACAAGATAATGAAGATGATTGTGGTTATTATGATGTGATTATTATGTTATTATTATGTGTGTTGTTTATTAGTGTTTATTAGTTATGGTTGATATATTGCTACATAACGTTGTGTAATATACACTACTAGGGTTAATTGTTATATACTACAAGGTAAATATAATGTTATTATGAAGTGAATCTCATTGTTTATATTTTATACCTAATAAGTAACGAACATTAAATGTTTAAATACATCCAGTTACATATCTACATAGTTATATTGTTAAAATGCTAACAAGCGTTTGTTTTGTTTATGGCTGGCGAACGACTTACAAGTGTTCACATTATAATTACACTTCAGCCAACTTATCTGTGCAGGCAGAAAAACGCAGAACTAAAATAAACGTACCAAGTTTGACATATCGATGCAGTTTTTCTTGACAAGTAGCGCTACCGTGAACTGCACACTTAAAGTGTGCGAACTGGACATGAAATATGCGGTGAGTGACATAGTCAGTAATGAAGCCGTAGAAGCCGACGCAGATGAACCAAGCTGATGAAAAGATGATGAAAGAAAACTACAAATATTAAATAACTTATTTATTTAAAACATTAAAAATGAAGGTTTACGCGTAGGTATATGTCTGATACATAATAGTCTTTTATTTTGATTAACATTATGTAAAGTACTTAAAAATATATAAATTAATTTAGCCATTAGGTGTGAATCAGCGCGCGACAAAGTAGTTGATGTTCCATGTCCATAAGACTTATCCGTCGAAAATGATGGCATCATCTTACTCAACAAGCGGGCTTGCATTGTGAAGTTAGATAGCTGAGACAGCTTCCAATACGCCGCGTATTGGAAGCTTTACTGGCTTTGGGGGGGCTTTAATTCTTGTATGTCGTCGTACGCTCTTAGCTCTTCTTTCACGATACTTTGCGATTGCTTTGTGGTTCATGTACGGCTTATGACCCGTGAGACACGTGGTTTATGCTTTCTTTCAAAGTTTGTGGAAACGTTCACCACTACAGGAGGTTCTGAGACGATTTCTTAACATTTTCTGTATTTTTTTTGGTAGTTTCAGTACAGGGGAGGTTTTGAAATAGGTGATTTTATTTTATTCTTATTATTATCTCTCACTGTTTGGGCTTCTTTGTTTGTAGTTGCAGAATCTTTTTGGCTTTGTTATCACCAATCTTCGCTTTAGTCGGGCTCTCTTTCTGCACAACTTTCACCCCTTTTTTGACATCTGTTGAAACTGTTGACTTCGTATGTTTTGACGGTGTTCCAGGTGCTTTCTTCTTACTAAAGACGGCCCATTTAGGTTTAAAGATATTTATTCTCAAAAAAGACACAAAGTCACTTACATGAGAAAAATGCTTAAAATAAATTATAATTAAAGTTCGTCACAGACGTCACGGTAGCGATTACATATTATATATATTAGATATACCCATCCACTGCATTCAGATGTTAGGAAGGTTGTTATTTGTCATTATATATTCAGATAATAGACTTTTGAATGCATTGAATGAGTGCACCCTTTTAATACATGAGGGTATTTTGTTGTATAATTGTGCTCCTTCAAATATCATCATTTTTTTGCCAAACTTAGTTCTCGTCTTCGGTAAAATCAGAAAACTAGCTCGGCGAGAGCTACGTTGGGTTACTTGTTTCACTTTAGTAAACGATAAATTAGTCTGTATACTTTTGTTGAGTGCCTTACGAATGAAAATACATGTATTGTAAATATATAACTGTCTAATGTTCATTATTTTGGTTTCTTCATAAATTTTGCTTGTCGATGTTAAGAACGGGTAGTTAAAAATCATTTTTATTAATTTGTTTTGTGCAACTTGAAGACTTGCTAGCTTCGTCTTGGCCGCACTGCCCCATATTTCAACCAGATATAGTAGGTGAGGTTTTACTAAGGCGTTATAGATGGTGTGGCGCAATCTATGTGGAATACATCGAACTATGTTTCGGAGGGATCCAAGTAATGACGTAAGCTTTGTTCTTATATGATCCAAGTGAACAGTCCACGAAAGAGAACTATCCATTCTTAAGCCAAGATATTTTTCACAAGATTTTTGCTGTAAAGGTATATTATTAATAACTAATGGATTATGTGGAGGTATTATTTTATTTTTTGCTTTAAACAAGATATAGCACGTTTTAGTAATATTTATAGTTAATAGATTATATTGAAACCATGAAAAAAGGGTGTTTAAATCGTCTTGAGCCTGGGCAACTAAATCATGAATGGAAGGTCCGAAATAAAATAAGCAAGTGTCATCTGCGTATAGAGTAAGATGGCCATGTAGTTTAATTTCCTGAATATTATTTATATAGATCAAAAAGAGCAGGGGCCCCAGGATTGATCCCTGGGGAACTCCACACGTTATAGGTAATATGCCACTTTGATGGTTATTATCCGTTCTAACTACCTGCGACCTGTTTTTTAGATAGGACTGGAACATTTTTAGGGCACTGCCGGTAATTTTGATGGTTTCTAGCTTTTTAAGTAGCAATTCGTGACTTACGGTGTCGAACGCTTTTTTGAGATCAATAAAGATACCAAGGACTATGTTTTTTCCATCTACATTTTGCTTAATTTTAGTAACGAGGTCGACTGTAGCTGTTAGTGTGCTGCTTTTTGGTCTAAACCCGTATTGTCTGTCTGAAAGAAAGTTGATAGTAGTTAAATGTTTATACAATCGTTCGTGTAGGATTTTTTCTAATATTTTTGACAATACAGGCAACACTGACTGCCCATTTACCATCCTTGTCTACATATCCGTCTACACCAATTTTCCACACACGCCCAAGGGTGTCTGTGAAAAAACCTTCATCTGATGAATATAGTATTCCGTCAGGTCCTGTAACGCTCTGTGGTACCCACCGTTCATCCAGCCCTATAACCATCTTTATTTATCTTACACCAAGTCTTAACATTATTAAACATATTTCAGAATCCACCTAAATCGCTGCATGCCTGGTTACCATCGGGACCCTTGAAGAACCTCAGCACTTGGTTACCATTCTTATCGACAAGTTTAAGTGTGGATGTTTTCAAAAACTCAAACTCAAACTCAAAGCATTTATTTCAATTAGACCATTACGGCACTTTTGAAAGTCAAAAATACAAAAAAGAAAATCAAAGCTACAGTCCCAGTCACAAGGCATAATAACTTGAGAAAGTACTGTAGTTGCCCATTCCCTAGCGTAGATCTCTATGGAGAAGAACGGGCAAGAAACTCCATGGACACTCTTTTAAAATCAAAATATTGTTACAAAATCTTGGTTACATCATTAATTTTGAGATTATACATATATGTGAGAACGATGTAGAAAGACGTGCACACTAAGAGCATCCAGAGTAAAAGATTAGATCAAAAATATTTATGAATAAAGTAATTAAAATGAACCTTGGCAGCTAAGAGATGACCAGTCCCAACTGACAGCGCCCGTTCACAGACATGACGCATGTACCGGCGCCATTCAACTCAACCATATTGAAGGGAACTAAATGACCCGACACACCCGCCACCATCAGCGAGACATCTAAGTGAGCATGACATTCTCTCAGCTACCAAGGCATATTCAAGTCAATGAAAGATAAATAAATGTAAATGGTGGCTGAACAGTACAAAGTACTCACACATGTGCTATGCAATTATATAATACTAAGAACTGGAATCTATACAATGCAAGTATATTTTTACAATCTTCTGCAGCTTCCACAATACATTAACATGGGAATCAATTCTTCATCTTCTTTACGTGACGATGGACTCAAATAATGCCCGACCAGTACAAACAATTAGTTTGTCCCCCCCCCGCCCCCCCACCTATGGTTGTGGAGCAGGACCAGCATTTAGCCAAGCATTTTTATCATCAATATAATCCCCTAACTTATAATATGCTTGCCTACATAGTGTGCGTTTTATACAAGATTTAAATTTCGTCTCATTCAGTTGAAGAATGTGGGGAGGTATTTTATTGTAACATTTCAAACAGTACCCCATGAAAGATGAATCCACTTTAGCAAGCCTGAAACCTGGCTGAACTAGTTGGTCCCTATTTCTAGTGTTATAGTGGTGTCTGTCCCCTCTCTTACTGAATAAATGCCGATTTTTTCTAACGTACATGATGTTTTCATAGATGTATTGACAAGGTACTATCATGATATTAATTTCCTTAAACAGTTCTCTTAAAGAATCGCGTCTACGTAATTCATAAATGGCTCTGATGGCTCTTTTCTGCAGAATAAATATAGACTCGATGTCTGCAGGCCGTCCCCATAGTAAAATACCGTATGACATAATACTATGAAAATAACTAAAATAGACCAGCCTCGCGGTATCAACATATCAGTAAATTGACGGATTTTTTTAACAGCATATGCTGCTGAGCTTAGCCGTCCTGCAAGAGATGTTAGATGAGGACCCCATTGTAACCTTGAGTCGAGCGTGATTCCCAAGAAAACCGTTTTATCGACAAATTCTAGTTTCTCTTGATTCAATATTATGTCACAATCACTACTTTTGACATTTGGTAGAGCAAATCTAATGCATTTAGTTTTTTTCCCATTTAGTACTAAATTATTAGCGGTAAACCAATTGTGGACCTGCAGTAGGGCGTTATTTACGTCATCAAGATTAGTGGCACGTCTGTTTATTTTAAATATTAAAGAAGTATCGTCAGCAAACAACACCATATGCGGATGGTTGTTAAATAGTTGGGGTAGGTCATTAATATATACTAAAAAGAGGAAGGGACCCAATATCGAACCCTGTGGTACACCCATTTTTACTTTTAAACCCATTGAGTTGACTCCATTTATTTGTACCTGCTGTTTTCTATCATGCAAGTACGATTTTATTAAACTGAGCGCAAGTTTACCTAAACCGTAATGCTGAAGTTTCAAGATCAGGGTTTCGTGATTTACGCAATCAAATGCCTTCGAAAGGTCACAGAAGATTCCTATGGCATCTTGTGCCTCTTCCCACGCAGTAAATATGTGTTTTTATAAAGTGACACCGGCGTCAGTTGTACAACGTCCTTTGGTGAAACCATACTGTTGCTCGTGTAATATTTTATTAGTGTTAAAATGGTTAAGCATCTGATTGAGCATTATCTTTTCGAACACCTTGCTGAAAACCGGCAACACGGATACGGGCCTATAGTTATTGGTGTCTTTACTGTCCCCGGATTTAAAAAGCGGTATTATCTTACTGAATTTCATTAGATCCGGGAAGACCCCTTGATCCACGCACAAATTAAATATTGAGGCTAAATACGGCGCTACAGTCTCAATAATTGAGGTACAAGCTTTGATAGACATACCCCATAGATCTTCCGTTAATTTGACCTTGATTTGCTTAAAACCTTTTATGACTGTTAAGGGGTTTATATGTTGAAATTTAAATTCATTTGGACAGGCTGAAACGTTCGCTTTCAATAAATCAATAGAGAGCAAGGGAGAGGAATTTAAGGTTTCAGTAGTTTTAAGTGGGATACTGGTAAAGAAATTTACAAATTCTTGAGCAACTTCATTGTTGGAGCTCACAAGGCCACGCGGTGTCTCTAGTGTGAAGTCATTACCTTGTTTTTTATTTCTATTTGTTTCACTGTTGATAATTTTCCAAACCGTCTTTATTTTGTTGTCGGCTCGTTTAATCTTGTTGCTAATGAATAAGGACTTGGCTACCTTGCAAGTGTTTTTAAAAATTTTCGAGTAAGTAGCAACATATTTATTAAAAGCTTCAGTGTTGATGTAAGGCTTAAGGCCGTACAGCTCAAACAATCGTTCCCTACTTTTCCGAATACCCTGTGTTGCCCAGTCACTGAAAATAAACTTTGGACCAATAGTTTTAGATTTCTTTTTTAAGGTATTATTAAATTCAGTGTGCACTACCGAAAATAATTCTTCATAAAATACATTTGCATTGTTTCTAATATGACCCGGTATACTTAACTTGCTAATTAAATTATTATTAAATTTGTCTAGATTGCTGGGTGTTATTAGTCTAGTTTGTATCTGAATTCTTTGTAATTGTCTATTGTACGCGAAAGTAACCGTCTGACCACTATGATCTGAAGGCGGGTAATTTACGATGGATTTATTTATGTAATCGCAGCAACAAAAAACATTATCGATACATGTAGCAGTATTTGTAGTAATTCGAGTTGGTTCTGAAAACACATTTGACAAGTTAAATGATTTAAAGAGACTTAAGAATCTACTGCTATTCACATTATTCTCTATGATATTAACGTTAAAGTCACCACAGATAATTATTGGTTTATTACCAGTTACAAGTTTTGCCAAAGCATCTTCCATTACTGACTCAAAGATAGAATAGTTCAGGTAATTAGGGGGTCTGTAAACGCACACTATTACATGCTTATCTAGCTCAACACAAGATAATTCAATGCTATGTTCAACCGATAGATCGACTATATCATTACGAGACTTAGATTTAATACAATTTTTTACGAGGATTGTTGGTGAGCAAATGGACTGTAATGGACTGAATATTTGTGCTTGTGTGTAGGTGATGGAAACACTGTAAAATATTATTAATTGATATTTAATAACAAAAAGCGATAAAATTATGTACAAGGCAAAGGACTGACACTTGACAACTAAACATTCTTCTGACCAAAAATCATTATATAAAAAAATATATTTCTTAAAGAAAAGGCATACCAGCCAGTCGCCAACATACCGGACCCCCAGTGGAACACTAACAACCGGTGGCTACTGGCTGGGAAGCAGCTTCCATTAAAACGAGCTTACGGGCCGGTCGGCGCAGAATGCCGCCCCTAGTGCGGACGTCTGCCACGCGGACCGCTCCGTCTGGCCCTGGGTAGATCGACACTATTCTTCTGTTTCCATCACCTACACAAAAGCACAAATATTCAGTCCATTACAGTCCATTTGCTCACCAACATTTTGGTCCATTCTCGCCGTAAAAACAAACCATTTTCAGCATTTTCATTTTGACGTAAGTTTTTCATTTCGTTTAATAAACATTCATTTCGTCGTTTTTACTCATTAACCATGGTGGAAACACGTAGTCAAAGCAAGGTAAAAACGGACACTACGGTCACGGAAGTCGATCGGACGCAGCCCGAACGTCGCGAACGTTCACGGGGCCGCGACCGGCCGGCTTTGGCCACAGCAACGGAGGGTGCTTTGGCATTGCCAATTAGCTCGACCACACAGCCCGCGGGCACTAAACTTTGCGACCAGGCACAACCTAGCCTCGCAAATTGCCCAAGCGTTCGATCTAATTCGGTTTTAGACGCAAATGCAAAAGCACCTTCACGCAGCGCACATAGTGTTCACAGTACACAATCGTGCAGTGAACGCAATCACTCATCGAGGTCTTCGGCGACCGTCCGCGCTCTGAAAATGGCCATCGAAGCTGACGCAATGCGGCGCCGAGTGGAGCGCGAACGTCAACAAGTGGAGCGTGAGCGCGAGCTTGCGCGACAGCAGGCGGAACGTGACCGCGAGCTTGCCCGCCTCGAGGCTGAGGTGGAAGAGACGGAACTGCAAGCCAAACTAGCTGCTTTGGAAGCATCAGATAAGTCATCTAAATCCCATTGTTCACGTTTTTCTAGTTGTCATTCCGCAAAACGCACCGCGACGTGGGTTCTTGAGCAGAACATGACCACGGTAACTAACGCGAACATGCCTGGTGAGGCACCGACTGTCACCTTGGGCAACCCCCAAGGACAACATTCACAGCCGGCCGCTCCTACCAACACGGTATCGTTCTACGTACCGAATGTCAAACATGCAGCCCCGTCGTCAATTACACGTGCTGCCGGTAACAACTACCACAACGATGCAACACAACAATTAAATGCGTCTGAACGCCCTATCTCAGACCCCGTAACTCAGCATACCCAAGCTATAAACGCCCTTTCCAACAGACCAAAGAGACCCGAACTCGTCACGTTCTCGGGCGAAGTTAGTCAGTGGATGGCATTCAAGAGTAGTTACGAACGAACTAAATCTAATTTTTCTCCGTCAGATAACTTAGATCGTTTAAACAACGCTGTGCGCGGTCCGGCGTACCAGTCCGTGGCGTCTCTCCTGTGGACTTCCGGGGAACCGGACGACATCGTGGCCGCCCTAGAGCAGACGTACGCGCGCCCGGAACTTCTCGTCGCCCGCGAGGTCGCCGAGCTGCGCAACAGTCCTAAGCTAAGCTCTCCCGAAGATTTAAACCGTTTAGCAATTAAATTACGCAACTTCGTGACAACGCTTAAGCTACTTAATCAGAGCGAGTACTTATGGTCACCAGAGCTCTTTCGGTGCATATTGATGAAGTTGAGCGAGCACACGCGCGCTCGTTTCACGGACTTTGCTTCCGTTTATGCACCCGACCAACCAAACTTCACAAAATTGGATATTTTGTCCCGCTTTCTTTTAGTAGAGGCTGATAAACAGTTAAAATATAACTTTGTTGCCGACAGTACGGTTAAGGCACAGAACACAACGCATCCTACTAGATTCCAATTGAAGAAGGAAACAATTCATGCCACCGTACCTAACGACAAAGTGCCCGAGCGTTGTACCTATTGTAAACAAGGACCTCACAACATTAAAACATGTAAAGCCTTTTTAGCGCTCTCAATAGACGACAGATGGCGTTGGGTCCGTGAGACAAAAATATGCTACCGGTGTTTGAAGTCCAGCCCACACACTTGGAATTTTTGTCGCGCCAAACGTTGCGGAGTAGACGGATGTCCGAGACGTCACAACGCTCTCCTTCATGGCACAATGACAGCGAACTCCAAACCTAGCGTAGCATCCAGCAGCCAATGCAACAATACTCAAACTTTGTTAGCTGAACCGTCCACTCTTGTCAACGTGGACAATTTAACCAACGAATCTGAACCATCTGTTAAAATTGGAAATACATCTGATACTTTAATTAATGTCACAGGGACTTCGCGGTCAACCGATCGCCCTCGCGGGCTGCTGAAGGTAGTCCCGATAGTACTCGAGGGTCCTGACGGCGAGTTCCACACGACGGCGTTACTCGATGAGGGCAGTACTGCGACGCTCATAGACGGCGAGGTTGCTGCGCGCATCGGCGCGAAACCCACCTGTCAGGAGCGGCTGCGCATCGAAGGCGTCAGTGGTATGACAAAAGAAGTTGACGTAAGTTACGTAAACTTTTACATCCGAGGTCGAAATTTGCCTGATCGTTATTTAGTAAAACACGCGCGGGCGATCAAACCTTTGGGTTTGCGCGCGCAACACCCAGGCAAAATTATCATCTCAGACTACGATCACTTTGTAGACTTATCCAACGAACTTTCATACACTGACGTCACCCCCACTGTCCTCATTGGTGCGCCTGATTGGCACCTGTCTTTAAGTCGCGAAGTGCGATGCGGCAAGAAGAGTGACCCTGTCGCCTCGAGAACTTTGTTAGGTTGGGTAATTCACGGCGCGCTTTCCGTTTCGTCTAAGCCACTCGAATTTGTGAACCACGTATCGGATCATTTAGACATACTCATCAAAAGTCAATATGACATCGATGCCTTAGGCATAACGAAAAGCGCCCCTCGCCCAAACGATGACGATAAGCGAGCCGTGGACATTATCGAATCATCGGCGCGCCAACTTGATGACGGACATTTTGAAGTTGGCCTACCCTGGAAGAAAGAACTGCCGAAGACTATACCTGATAGTTACCCGCAGGCATTATCGCACTTCAAGGCCCTCGAACGCCAGATGGCAAAAGATGAATCGTTTGCCACAGCCTTTAACAAATTCATAGACGACGTCATCGCAAAAGGCTACGCTGAGGAGTGCGAACCGATCACCTATCACCAACGAAAACCACCAAATGGTTCCTGCGTTGACGTAGAAGCTGGTATTCGCTGGTACCTGCCTATTTTCGGCGTTTTTCACCCCCAAAAGAAGAAGCTTAGAGCGGTCCACGACGCCGCCGCGGTGACGAAGGGTGTAAGTTTAAACAGTCTGCTCCTACAAGGTCCGGACTTGCTTTGTTCTTTACTGGATATCTTGTTCCGCTTTAGAGAAGGCGCCGTGGCTCTAAACGGTGACATAAAAGAAATGTTTCCTCAAATAAAAATCGCTCCAAAAGACAGAGACGCCCAACGCTTCCTTTGGCGTAACAAGGAAGGCAAACTGAAAGAGTATCGTATGTCCTCTATGATTTTTGGCGCGGTTTCGAGTCCATTCATCGCACTCTACATTAAAAACAAAAATGCAAAAACACTCCAAGCCGATTACCCCGCCGCCTGTAAGGCAATAATTGACGACCACTATATGGATGACTATTTAGGTAGCCACTCCAGTGTCGCTGACGCGGCTCAGCTGGCCGCCGACATAGTCACAGTTCACAAAGCCTGTAGTTTCGAGATGCGCGCGTGGACGTCAAACGATCCGGAGGCACTTTCGCTTATCCCAAAAGAACTTCGAAGCGACGCAACCTCCGACGTCTATTTACCGCCTAGTAGCGAGGTTGGCGTATTGGGTGTTAAGTGGACCCCACGTCAAGATTCGCTGGGTTTCCGAACAGTGTCGCAGTTACCGGCCGACACCTTAACCAAACGTAGTCTCTTGTCAAACGTCATGAAGGTCTATGACCCCCTCGGCTTATTAATGCCGGTCATCATCTGGGGCCGCATCCTGATACAGAAACTATGGAGGGCAGGGGTCGGCTGGGACTCACCGCTTCCCAACACGTACGTAAATGAATGTGAAGACTGGTTTTTACAATTGCAGGTCGCGTCCAACATAAAAATACCTCGTTGGTATATGACTAGGACAGATGTAGTGGATACCCAACTGCATGTAGTAGCCGATGGTGGCGAACAAGCTTATGCATGTGCTGCCTATTGGCGTTTTAGTTACGATGACAACTCCGTGTCTACGACTCTAATCGGCAGTAAAGCACGCGTGTCGCCCTTAAGGCCAGTCTCAATTCCACGCATTGAACTGCAAGCTGCGCTTATAGCCTCTCGTTTCGCGCAAACAATTTTGCAAGCTCATCGAATTAAGCCCTCCGAGATCATTTTTTGGACAGACTAAACCACCGTCCTTAAATGGATTCGGAGTGATGCTCGGGCGTTTAAACCATTCGTGGCGCACAGGTTGGGAGAGATATTAGAAACCACCAACCCGTCCAACTGGAGGTGGATCCCTACCGCTTTTAACGTCGCCGACGATGCCACAAAACCTAAAAAATTAAACCTCACACAGTCTCATCGATGGTTTACAGGTCCTCCGTTTCTGTTACAGCCGCCATACGCTTGGCCAACCGAGCGAGTTGCTGACATCGAGGAGACTCTACCAGACCTCGAGTTCAAATCGGAGCTGGTGGGGTTGCTTCTCGACGTTCCGTTCTCGAGTCCAGTACCTGACGCGACGCGTTTTAGCTCTTGGCTGCGCCTTTTGCGCGCTACCGCCCGTGTTCTCCAGGGTGCGCGATTGTTCCGGCTTAAACTGTCTCGGCCAATAGATCAAAATTCTAATATATACATCGACAGTACCACATCTCCTTCACAACTTCATGCGGCGGACATCATAACAGCTGAGAAGATGATACTCCAACGAGCGCAGAGAGACAGCTTCCCCGATGAGCTGAAAGCAGTTGAATCATCACAGCCGGTGCCCAAAAACAGCCGAATAGCAAAACTCGCGCTAACTCTTGGCCAGGATGGCTTGCTGCGACTGGACTCACGGACAAAGTATGCGCCAGGAGTGAGTGAGAGAGCCATATCGCCTGCAATTCTAGATGGTCGCCATCACGTCACACGACTCCTCATCCTTCACGAACATATTCACGCCGCACATTGTTTTAACGAACTTGTCCTTAATGAGCTCAGGCAGAAGTTTTGGATACTCAAAGCAAGAGACAGCATCCGTAGCGTAGCCAAAGCCTGTCTTCAATGCAGAAGGTGGAAGGGCCAACCTGCTCGACCTCAAATCGGCAATCTACCGGAAGAGCGACTCGACCATCACAAGAGGCCGTTCACGCACGTAGGCCTAGATTATTTCGGTGCTATCACTGTCACAATATTCCGACGCCACGAAAAACGCTACGTTGCGCTGTACACATGCCTAGTAACGAGAGCCATTCACTTAGAACTTGTCACCTCACTTTCATCCGATGCTGCCATTATGAGCCTACGACGTTTTATTGCTCGCCGAGGATCGCCTTCAACAATATTTTCAGATAATGGCACCAACTTTGTCGGAGCCTCCCGAGAGCTACGCTCGTTACAAGACGACGCAGTGCAAGAATACGCCACAAACCACAAAATCGAATGGCGTTTTATCCCACCGGCATCACCGTTCATGGGCGGAGCATGGGAAAGATTGGTAAGAACCGTGAAGACAGCCCTGAGAGCCTGCCTCGCCGAAAAAGTATTAAAAGAAGACGTACTATCCACACTACTCCTTGAGGCAGAGGCCATAATAAATTCGAGACCTCTCACGTATGTGCCATCTTCAACCGACTCACCAGAAGCGATCACTCCTTTCCATTTCATCTTGGGTTCCTCTTCAGTTGTACCTTGGACCAACACGCTTACAGACGCAGACTTGGACAGAAGGTGTGACTGGCGTCGAAGCTTACGTCTGGCGGATCAGTTTTGGGCACGATGGCTGCGCGAGTACCTGCCCACGCTCCGAGCAAGAGGACCCTCCACCAACACATTCAGTTTCAGTGAGGGAGACGTGGTGCTGATCGCCGACCCTACCCTTCCTCGTGGCTTATGGCCGTTAGGAAGAATAGTGTCGATCTACCCAGGGCCAGACGGAGCGGTCCGCGTGGCAGACGTCCGCACTAGGGGCGGCATTCTGCGCCGACCGGCCCGTAAGCTCGTTTTAATGGAAGCTGCTTCCCAGCCAGTAGCCACCGGTTGTTAGTGTTCCACTGGGGGTCCGGTATGTTGGCGACTGGCTGGTATGCCTTTTCTTTAAGAAATATATTTTTTTATATAATGATTTTTGGTCAGAAGAATGTTTAGTTGTCAAGTGTCAGTCCTTTGCCTTGTACATAATTTTATCGCTTTTTGTTATTAAATATCAATTAATAATATTTTACAGTGTTTCCATCACCTACACAAAAGCACAAATATTCAGTCCATTACAGTCCATTTGCTCACCAACAAGGATTAATGAACCCCCACGCATCTTAGATTTTCGGTTAAAGCAACTGCTCACATTGTAATTGTCATAATTTATTTGCATTACTTCATAATCTTTCATCCAATGTTCAGTAAAACAGATAATATCAAACTTAGTTTTTTCTAAAAATAGTTCTATTTCTAGTTCTTTAGAAGAAAGTCCCTGAATATTCTGGTGAAACAATTTTAAGGAATTCTGCTCAGCCCCTTTTTTACAGGTAATTGATTGAGAGCTAGAAGATACCTCGAAGTTGACGAGATTAACTAAATTGTCACTCGTACCTTCTATTGTCTTATTGACTAGTTTAAATCTAAGCTAATACAATAATATGCTAGTTGTATAATTACAATTAGTATAATTACTAATTTCCGTAGACCTATTTACAAAAAACTGCGACATACCACATATGTCTGAGTTTATATTAAAAGCTAATAGCCGAGCTATTTGACGTCTAAAACTAATAGGCAAGTACGCATGGTTCCTGGTTGACTTCAATTTCTGAACGAAACTGTTAGTGTCGAAAAATGTCAACCTGTCACTATAATGACTAACTAGAAAATGCATATGATTATTTAAGACATGAATATGATGGTTTTGCTTGCTAGACAATTTCTTAAAGTACGGGAATGCGCATAGAATAATTTTCTTGGATAAACTTTCCATTATGGGCCGTCGAATTGGAAGTTCATTTTTTTTTTGTAGATAGCACTCATAAACAGAAGGCATTTTACAAATTTTTAAGTTGCAGATACTCACGGTTTACGAGATTTAATTCTATAAAGATTGGAAAATATCACGACATTTGCACTCTAGGTTGGTTATATTATCATGGTAGACGTCAAAGTTGACATTTCACGTTCCGTTTACAGTAGAAGTGTACATAACTATAAAAAAAGTAAACAAAAAAAGTGTATGTTGTGTCACTGATTGTATGTGTATACCAATTATAGGCAATGTTACTACTGCTAATAGGAGAATTTGGATGCAAGAGCGAGAGAAGCGACTTTCCCCGATGTTAGGTTAGTTAGGTTCCTTTAAACCCTGCAGACAGAAATAGGAGCCCCGGGCAGCGGGGCTCCGTCGACTACGCTCTTTTGGCGAATATAAAATACGCGGTACGGGGATGGGACAGGGGGTAGCCCCTTCCCCCCCTCCTACGCCCACCCCTCCCCGACCCATAAATCGACGGCCCATAATGGAAAGTTTTACCCCTACAAATACAGTTACAATGGCATGAGGATCTAATTCCTTCCGAGTTATGTATGACATTATGTGGTTGTATGAAGCCTGAGGTGTACAATAATTTTGACAAGAATGACTCAGATTGTTACTAATTAATTTGCCTAAACCTATTCCAATACCATCTGAATACATGATGGAGCAGTCACAATGTGTACTACAACGAGAGGGAGAACTGCGTTCTGTTTGTCCTACCTGTGATGAAACTTGTACAATGCCTGGTGAATTTTGAATGGGGATACAGTCCGGAGCACTTTCTAACCGGGACGGGTCCTCCATTTCCTCAGGTAGGATAGTGTCAGGGCTGGGTTCCCTTTGTGATGTACATTGAGTGATGTTGCTCATCCTGTCTACGCAGTCTGCATTACTATCACCACTATTGACCAACTCGTTTGCAGCAAGGATATGTTCCTTAATTTGTTTTTGAGATTTCACATACATGGAATAACATGATTGTAGTTGACGCACTAGTTCTTGAATCTCAGACTGTAAGTTATGAGTGTCTATTTCATAAAAATTCTTACTGTCCTCTAATTTAATTTGATAGTTGTTTAACTTTTTTATGAGAAAATCACGTTCTTTTCTTAGTTTAATATTATGGGAACTGTGTTTTTGTTGTTTTTTATATTTATTGCATTTCTTTATAATTCTATTAAGTTTTGCATATTTTTTTATTTTATTTTGGCTTACCTTGTAACTGCTACAAGTACAATTATATTTTAGAATAGAATCTTCAGTAAGATCTATTGTTGTTAAAGAATGTGGGTTGCAATTTGAGTTTAATAATTGATTATAAAGGTGATCTGTTTCCCTAACCTGAGTACATTCTCTTTCTTTCTGAAACTTAATTATTTTTTTGTTAGCATGAAGCAGTTCATCTTCTAAGTCCCTAACCTTACATAAAGCCGTCTCATAATAGTTACTACAGTCATTGAAACCATTTGTGACCACCCGCAGTTTGTCCCGTTCATCAACAACATCCGTGTATTGTTGGTGCAGGTCCACTAGCTCCCGTTTCAAGCTTGTGTTTTTCTGAATGACTTTCTCGATTTCAACCTCGCGTTCCTCTCTATCCAACAACAGCTGTTGACATCTGCTGTTTGCTGCGTTAAGTTCATCAAGGGCCGTTCTCAACTTAGCCTGCAACTCCTGGGTAGTAGCCTTACGGGTCATCACAGGCATGGTTTCAGGGAATAGAACACTTATTTGATATTTAGTTACAAATTGACGATTTTTTTACACTTAAAATTAATTAAAACTAATTTTAAAATACGGAGCAAAAATTTTGACAAGTCACTCAACCAGTGTTGCCAAAAAAAAAAAAAAAAGTTTAGCTTTAGCATCCCATCTTGCTAAAGGTGGCTTCCTAAATTCTATGACTCATTCATCTTTGTCCGTATCGCTGGTCTCAATGGTACTAGCGTCATCAGAGCACGAGCAGGAGTCTACAATAGGAGGCTCTATGTGTAGGTATAGGGTTACCGGCACAAGGGCAATCCGGTGGATTTGGATCTGATTTACCAGATTATTAGTAGATAGGCAGTACTTGCTTGATTGTACGCCTTTAAACAAATCTCTTGACACCTGTCTCTGAATGAAGACTGTAATAATCTACTCTTTCTCCTTGTGTTCGTTCTTCCTTGTTACGTTCTCTCCTGTCACGTTGCCTCTGAATTTTACGAACCTCTTCCGCTGTTTTTCCTATTGTAATAATATAATATTGTATTGTATAAGTGGTGGTTTTTCATCGTACGAATATTAAAATAGAAGTCGTTCTCTCCTCTCTGCGCGATGTACCTTTTCACCAATATTGCGTTTGCAGCGCCCGGCTTCCAGTTTGGCCTGGTCTAAAAAAATAGAGAGGTTGAATTGATTACTTGATGTCTGTGTCTCATTCTAACTTGTTAACAAAATGTACTAATGAAATAACTTTATTTTTAGTAAAAAAAAGTTTAATAAAAACGGTTCGTAAAAGCGTTTAACATACTTTTGTCTTTGAAAGGCAGTATCATAGGCAGGTAAATATAAACAAAATAATGAATTTGGCATTCTGTGGGTGATATAGCTTGCAACAGGTGCAACTGCTGAAGGATGTACGTATAAGTTAGTGCGCAACTTCACAGTTTTCTTGAATCTACTCCAGTGAAAGACATAAAGCAAAAATATTTATTTGTCGCAGAGACAAGACGTGCATACAAAATGACTAAAAATAAAATAAACATACAACACATAACAAATATTTATAAATACAATAGGACGGAACAAAAAAAAAGTAAAACAAGTAGCACTCAGTAAAGAAGTTCTTATTCTCATTCCGATGACCATTAAATCAAACGAGTCCTGGAATAGAGACTGTACGGGCAAGCGAAGAGTGATACGCCCCCTATATGGACCGACGTCTTTAAAAAGATGGCTGGTGACCCTACCATCTTGGCTTGATGCAGAAAGCGGGGTGTTGTGGTGTAGCTAGGGAGATTCCTGCTCAGCATATGATGTGCTGAGTTGATAGAATTTTAATCTACAACTTCACATTTTAGGATCAGTAATAGCTACATTTACCTTAATGAGATTAAAAGGCCTCCTGGTTTGCACTGCACATCATCGCCATAGAAGCGAGAAACTCTTCGGCTTTAGTTATTCTTTCATTTCGGCACTAAATTCAAATGATTAACTAATACAGCAAAATCAATCCATAATGGGTACATTATTTTCTGCACTTCTGGTACACTGGCTGGTACTTACTGTCTATATGAGAAAGTGAACTGTAATCCGCCAAGCGGGACAGGCAGTGCCGGTTTAATAGATGTCACATTTTTGTAGTCTTTTCAGTTCTAGGATATGCCCATTAACTCACGATGTTTTCCTTCGCCATTTTGAGAGCAGTAGGAATGAAATAAAAAAACACAAACTGACGCAATTGCCGGGGTCAGACCCACGAAGTACACAACCACAGAGTCGTCACTGTTAAATTAAATACCTAACTCAATAAACCTTTTTCCGTGACACTGGCTTGGCAAAAATTAAGGCGACAAATTTCGACAAATTGGCGACAAAATATTGGAGAAAACAGATCTTCGCTAGGTGCTCTAGTTTTTAAGATATAAATGTGGCCAAGCTGGGGAGACTCTCTCCAGATCGGCCGGCCACCTATAAACCCTATATCTTATGAACCAGTGACCGACAAATTCTGATATTTGGCCACAAATTAGCGACTAAATATTTGTGTTATCAAAATTAAAATCCAGTGTGGTGTAAATCAGTGGCCAAGCCAGTTTCATTGACACGTGTTACGGCGCTGCCTCACCGGGAGCATTCGGCTGTAATGTAATAATCCAAGATTCGATTTTGTACAGAAACGAGTGAATCTGAACACACAGGCATTACAGGCTATTATTTTATACTACTATTATTAGAGTTAGATATTTCATTAAACTGATAAGGTATTAAGAAGCGTCGTTTAACGTTTGAGTAAAACTAACCTACTGGTTGCTAAAAATTTTTCTTGCCGATTTCATTTATTTTCATATTTTTATTGCTAATTCAAATAGGTATTTGTACATCAAACTGGTACTTGGATTTTTATGTTCATTTCTTCTTCTTTCTTAAAAACGAATAAAATGTCTTACTTTCATTCCCGGTATATCTTCAGCTAGCCAATTCCGGTAACCCATATTTTTGGGAACGGGAGGATAATTTTTTTCAAGTCTTGTTTTTTAACAGGCACTTTTGCCACAATTGAAACATATTAAAGTAAAAATAAAGCATTCTAAACGCGGCTTACACACGTTTCGCTAAAACCGGATACTTACGACTGCCTTGCGATTTTTTAGATTTCTTCTTTTTTTCCTTGTCACCTTCTCTTTCTCTCTTTCTCCCTTATTATCTTCTCCGGCACCTTCTTGAGGCTTATCTACTTTTTTACATCCACGCTCTTTCTTGTTTTTTCTTCAGCTGTTATGTCTTTGGTTTTTCTATCAGTAGGTATTCCTTTTTGTTGATTTAGGTCCTATGGCCTTTGAACTCTTTGCACTTAAATTTTCATTCTCTTCTTTTCCTGGCCATGCACTTTCAACTTTGATGTACTTCTTATCGTACAGTTTGTTGTACACTGGACATGGATGAGGCTTAATATGCGCTGGCTGATAGCGCATGTGGAGCCGTGTGGTATCCGGCAGAGTAGAATAGAACCAACCCATTACACTCACGGGTGTCGTATAAGGCGACTAATGTCTGAAGCAGAACACCTTGCACCTGAGAATGGGCAGCCGCGTTTTCTGTTAGTCTTTCATCACTGCGATCTCCAATCCGCCTGCCAAGCGTGGAGATTACGGCAAATTCCTCCCATCATGGGAGAGGCTTATGTCCAGCAGTGGACGTTATGGGCTGTTGTAGTAGTTGTAGACAGCGTATGTCGTCTCCGAGACGCTCGTAGCCTCCGCGAACCGCACAGTAAGTAGTTTTGTTTGAAAATTTAAATGTGCACACATTCCTCCATATATACTCCATATACTCCATCGATTTTTTAGGTTATTTTTTCTTTGGACACCTCATCAGCGATAAAATCTTAACCTTTACGGCTGCGTCACACGACTTTACGCAATACATGTTGTGAATTTCGTCGAGTCGTATTTCTACGTCACTGTCCGCAAGACTGGGATGTAATTCGAGACGAGTAGGACATACTGGTGCAACACACGTTGAAGGCCATTATTAATGTTGAAATTACACGCGAATGGAGAGCATGGCATCGGTTCCGGATCTACCTCAGTGGGGTATTCAGCATGACACAACTTAAAATTTAGCAACAGATTTTCCAGAAGTTTTTGAAACGGTCCCAGGGCCAGATTGACTGGTTCCAGAAGTTTTTGAATCGGACCTAGGTGCTGGCGATGAACCCTTAGTAGATTTATCTTCGAAATCATATTCTACTGTGAAATAATACACATCATACACTTTCGGTTCGGGTTTTTTATAAGGGCACCCTAATCCTTCACAGACACTCCCTCCGCTCGACGATGCATTCTCACAGTCTTTACTACAAATAGATTCACATGACTCTCTCCTGGTCAGTGACGTTCTCATCTTTTCTATGCAAGCGCACTGAGTAGACAAACCTTCGCGCGTTGCCCCATGAGAGAACACGCCTTCATGCCGCAAAAAGTCTTGAATAGTAGCAACCAATGTACAGTTTTTGCTTCCACACGGCCCTATAAGATCATCGATTATAAATTCTTTTTCGTCTTCCTCTACAAGGTTTTCTATGTAGGCTCTAATATCTCTCGCAATTTTACATTCTGGTTTACCACATGGACCTCGGATATTAGCAATGTCGAAAGTAGCGGCCCTAGATCCTTTGGGCTTTTTGCCAGTATCGATACAAAGTGGGCACGGCTCTTGTACTGCTTCACTCTTAAATCGATCAGCGAATGCACCCTCAGGCCAGTTTGTCTCTCGACAGTAACAAAGTCTATCAATATCGGTAGCTTTTACTCTCGGACTTATTGTTGGCCGTGGTGTTAACATCCTCAAATTATCATTACAGGACACAATGATCTTTCTTACGTAGTCAATAATAAAATCGATGTCCGGACAAGTCTCAGGTGATTTGTAAATCGATTCGGGAGGTTTATCCGCATGACCCATACAACAATAGTCTTTTTCATTGAAGAAGGCCAGATTTGCTCCAGGAGCATTTTTATAGTCGGCAAAGACCATTTTAGTTGGCTTTGGCTTGTCGACAATAAATCGGTTTTCTATCTTTTTACAATTTGCCTCGAAATCTTCATCTGTCGACTTCAAAGTACACATGTATGACGTCGTTTTGGAATTAATTCCAGTGTAGAGAAACTTTCTGATAGAAGGATCCTCTGAAAGTGTTCGAAATGACGTTGTAAGCTTGTCGCCCAAGAATGTCAATTTTACTTGAATTGCTATTTTCGCTAAGACTTTCGCTTTGCCTTCTTCAAATATATTATAATCATCTTTTAAGGTCACGGGAGGAGGATCCCCACAGTTAGCTATCTCTGATAAATAAATCAAAAATCTCGGGTCCCAAGGTATGGCAGTTGAGCCAATAAACACTAATTTATCTTCCTTGCTCCATAACGACAGTTCCAAAGGGCAGTTCTTCATATTTTGTATTAACATCTCTGCGCTACTTGAAAATAACACAGACTGGCCGGATTGTATTGCCGGTTCTGGTGGCGGTGCCTCTACTTTAGCTTTTTTTCCTTTTTTGGGTTTTTTTGGTTTTGGTTTCTTTTTTTTTTTGCCTTTTTTTCCCACTGGCTCGGGTGGCAGAGGGAGCGGTTCTGGCATGACTATATACATTTGTTTCGGATCTTTAAGTTCCAGTGAAAATATGTCTGCAAAATCAGATTTTATAACAAAGCCTCGAGTGTCTGCCACATGCACACCCTGTACTTTTTCAACCACCACCTCAAATAGGAACATTGCAGTTCTAACCATCGGCATCGACATGTTTTTAGTTTATTTTTGTGCTTTATAATTTTTATTAAAAAATCTGGAATGTAAATTACATTATAAGTAGTGTAAACAAATTTGAATAGCAAAAACTTATTTTTTTGTCATTTATCCTGTCAAACGATAATAATTTGATGACATAATTTGATGGCATTTTTACAACTTTATGCACTAAATTTCAGCCAGACGCATTAAATATGTAATCGTATACGATCTCCACGCTGGAATTTTTCTTATTGTTATGTAAAACATAGCAATACTTTAGCCTAGGCTTGAATAAACTAATAACTAGGTAACTTAAACTATAGCTGCTTATGGATCTGAGACTAACTAGACTTTATTATTATCATAATTCTTTTGCCCTTATTCCATTTTTTTGGGATATGCACAGCATGTCTTGTTCTTGAAATTTCTCTATTATTTTTTATCTCATGGGTATACTATCCATATTTTTCATGTTTTGGTATTTTTGAATGTTTATCATAAGTTGTGTTATGTGGCGTTGTCTACTTCTTATTAGAAGGGGGGGCAATTTTTGGAAAATTCATAAAAAAAAAAGTTTTGATAATAAATGGGCTTGACTTTACAGAAATCCATGATATGCAAGATACAAGGGGGCCGCCAGCTTTTGGGCCAGGAGAGGGGGGCGGGGAGCGTAGCGAGAAATTCTTACGACACCTTACCTTGGACAGGTTAGAATGGTTTCGAACGTTCATATAGGAGTTACTTGGTCGAATTTCAGATAAATTCAAGAGAAAGTAATCTGCAGAGCGAGCGGAGCGAGCTCGAAAATTTGAACACTTTTCCTACCGACCTATTGGAGTTACCTGGGTCTCCTATAGACAAAGTTAAGACTCAAGAAAAACTAGGCTTCAAGGGCGAGCGCAGCGAGCTCAAAATTTTTATAACCTGCCTCAGATAATTATGCTATAATGAGGGATTTTCTTTTTAGCTCTTCCCTAGTCGCTGGATAGATGGCGCTAGGAGGAAGTATGATAATGCAAGGAACGGAACCTAAAAAAACAGATTTTAACAAAGCGCGATAAATGTTGGTTATATTCGGAAGGTTAAGCAAAAGAAAGTGTCAGTCAACAAGAGTATGTGACGTGACACAATGTTTTTTTTTTTCAAGCGTTTTGGCTTTGGCATAGTAAGTTCAACGCCATCTATAGAGTTCTTGGAAACTAAGTTTTTTTTTAAAACCTCAAAAGGAAAACCTCTCATTGCAAATAAATATAAGGCCTTGGGGCAAGGGGCTCCTAATTAATTTCAGGCTCTTCCTATTGTATAGATCGATCATGCAAAAATCCATACGAGTGCCAATCCAGAACTGAAAAAAAGGAGCTTTTTTGATTAATGTTTTTTCGCAGGGTTAAACAATATCTTAATTTAAGTGATTCCATTTTACGCTACATATTATTACGTATAATAAATACCATTCTATAGCATCAGGCAGGAAAAGCTATAATTTTTTTTAAACTTGAGCCTCTAGGGTCAGGGGCAGTCAATTCCGTCAAACTAAATCAAGCTTGGCTAATGACGTATTTAGTCCGGTTCAGGGGGGGGGGGGAATTGCACCCATTGCCCCCCCCCCCCACCCCTGAATCCGCGCCTGAATGGCTTACCTCAAAAATTACCATCAACTAAGTTTTGTAATTAAGGTGACACATCACACGAGCTCGAACTCATTGGTGGGCGTGGCCAAAAAGCACGCTGTCTCACCTGGCATCGTGCCCGACAGAGATAGTATCAGTGATGAGCAGTTAGACGCTAGTCTTCACGCGCGTCTAGTTCGTACGGTTCCGAACCGTTCCGAACAAAAACGAAGTTATATAATACTTTCGTCTGACCTTATAATTAAATGCGCTAAAAAGAATAAAATAAACTTTTTCTTTAAAAATTTTACTATAAACTTATAACGTCATCGTCACTACACAATTCGCGAGATTAGTGGCAACAATAATATTGTATAACTATATTGTTTGTTATTGTTCGCCAGGTCTGCTAATCCCTCGAGAGAAATAAATGGCTGTGAAGCCAGCAGAGTCTGGACGTTGGTCGGCAGACGACTGCTTTATATTGTCATCGTGGTACTGTGGATTTCCTTGGCCTGATAAAGTTTAGGATTTCCTTTTCAGGGCGTATCACGTCGGAGTCACCAATTTAGTGGTTGTTGTACACTACCTAAATTAAATAAAAAATGTTCATAATTTTATATAAATTTAGTCAACACAAGACAGAGAAGTGACAGATCAGAAGAAAAATAAAAATTATATCGTGAAGGTTTTATGTATATAAAGTTTCTAAATAAGTAGGTCACAACACCATATTATAGGGTGTGCGTTTTGATGGCGCGACCACGGCGTTTTTTTTTTAAATAACTATGCCATGATTTTGTAAAAATATGTAGTACGTGGTTCAAATTTCCCAAAACCTTAAATTTGTCAAAGTTATGGTTAAAAAGTTATAAGGGTTTGAACGTGGCCACGCCATCGAAACGCGGATAACCGCGCGGCCACGGAAATCTTAAAAACTAAGCGTTGCAGAGACCTGAAATTTAGGTAAATAACAGATTGAATTTGTAAAAAAAATATAAAAAATTCTAGGTTTATATTTCAGGAGCATAGGCACGGTATCGTAAATCACCTTCAAAATGTTCTGAATGTGAAATTTAAAATTGAAATTAATTAATTTAATTAATTAAAGAATTTAATTTTAAATTATTTTTTTTACAAAATCTTGCCATAGTTTAAAAAAAAAAATGCCGTGGTCGCGCCATCGAAACGCACACATTATAGGAGAGCAATAAAAATGCGGCCCTTCAACTTCAGCGAAAAACAAATGACACGTCACTGACGTCATGCATGAAATGAAAAGGACAGAAATATAGGTCTTGTTCTTCTATCAAACGAAGGACATGTCAATATCGCGTGTCCCCCTCCCGCACCGCACCGGGGGAAACATTATTCAGTGAGATGCACGAAAATTCATAGTAAAAGGTGCGCGTAAAAAAATATGAAAAGGCTTTTGGGAAATCGAATTTTATGAAAAAACCACTGCATAAATCATTATCAAATAAAATTTATTGAATTCTTCGATAATTGTGCTGTGTCGGTAACGACTTTGTTTTGGAAATTTGACACTTCTTTTATTACTAATTTACGCCCAAAGTTACGTTAAAATTGGCAATAAAAATGAATCTTTGGTAGCTCGTAACTTTTGAATCAAAATCAAAATCAAAATCAAAAATCAAAGCATTTATTTCAAGTAAGCCAGTTACAGGCACTTTTGAATTGTCGAAACAAAGATGAAAATTAAATGTAGCTACAGTCCCAGTCACAAGACATAAAAACTGTGAAAGTACTGTAGTTGCCCATTCCCTAGCGTAGATCTCTATGGAGAAGAATGGGCAAGAAACTCCATGGACACTCTTTTAAATCAGAATATTGTTACAAAATCTTGGTTACATCATTCACGTTGAGATGGTATATTATGTGAGAACAATGTAGCAAGATGTGCACGGTAAAAGTGTCCACAGTAAAAAAACACAAACAAAAAAAAAATACAATTCAAAATAATTCCTTCAAATAAGCCATGGCAACCATGAGATGACCAGTCACAACTGACAGCGCCCGTTCACGGACATGACGCATGGATCAGCACCATTCAACTCAACCATTTTGAAGGGAACTAAATGATCCGACACATGCGCCACCATCAGCGAGACAATAGAGTGAGCATGACATACTCCAAACCGCCAGGGCACATTCAAGTCAAAAAAAAAGACGTAGGTTTCCAGTGAATGATAGCTTTCTAGTACATAGTACTCACACAATATGGGCTATGCATTTATATAATACTAAAGAGATTGATTCTATACAATGCAAAGATAGTTGTACAATCTTCAGCAGCTCCAACAATACAATTCAATGCTATCAATTTATGCGCCCCTGTCCATGTGGAGCAGGACCAGCATTGAGCCAAGCATTTTTATCATCGATATAATCGCTCAACTTGTAATATGCTTGCTTACATAGTGTGCGTTTAATGCATGTTTTAAATTTCGTCTCATTCAGTTCAAGAATACTTTGTGGAATTTTATTATAGCATCTCAAACAGTACCCCATGAAAGATGAGTCTACTTTAGCGAGTCTGAAACCTGGCTGAACTAGTTGGTCCCTATTTCTAGTACTGTAATTATGTCTGTCACCCCTTTTACCAAAAAGGTGCAGATTTTTTCTGACGTACATTATGTTTTCGTAGATGTATTGACAATGTACCGTCATGATGCCAATATCCTTAAACAGTTCCCTTAGAGAATCGCGCCTACGAAGATTATATATGGCTCTGATGGCTCTTTTCTGCAGAATAAATATAGACTCAATATCAGCAGCCCGTCCCCACAGCAAAATGCCATAAGACATTATACTATGAAAGTAACTAAAATAAACCAGTCTAGCGGTATCTACATCAGTATACTGACGGATTTTTCTAATGGCAAAGGCTGCTGAACTTAGCCGCCCCGCAAGAGATGTCAAATGAGAACCCCATTGTAGCCTTGAATCAAGCGTAATCCCCAGGAAAACCGTTTTATCTACGAATTCAAGTTTCTCTTTATTCAATATTATATCACAATCACTACTTTTAACATTCGGTAAAGCAAATCTTATGCATTTGGTTTTTTTTTCATTTAATACCAAATTGTTTGCTGTGAACCAATTTTGGACCTGAAGTAGGGCATTATTCACGTCATCTAGATTTTGGGCCCGCCTATTTATCTTAAAAATTAGGGAAGTGTCATCAGCAAATAACACCATATTTTGAGGTTGGTTTTTCAGTAAATAGGGTAGATCATTTATATATACTAGAAAGAGGAAAGGACCCAATATTGAGCCTTGTGGAACCCCCATTTTTACTTTTAACCCCTGTGAATTAACACCATTTATTTGAACATGTTGTTGTCTATCATTCAAATAAGATTTTACCAAACTAAGTGCAAGTTTACCCAGTCCGTAATGCTCAAGTTTCAAAAGTAATGTGTCGTGATTTACGCAATCAAACGCTTTGGAGAGGTCACAAAAAATTCCTATGGCGTCTTGAGACTCTTCCCACGCAGTAAATATGTGCTTTAATAAGGTTACACCGGCGTCAGTTGTACAACGTCCCTTGGTGAAGCCATACTGTTGATCATGTAAGATTCTGTTGGTGTTAAAATGATAGAGCATTTGATTAAGCATTACTTTTTCAAAAACCTTGCTAAAAACTGGTAACACGGATACAGGTCAATAATTATTAGTATCTTTACTGTCCCCGGATTTGAAAAGAGGTATGACTTTACTGTATTTCATTAAATCAGGGAAAACTCCTTGGTCTACACATAAATTAAAAATTAAAGCTAAGTAAGGGGCTATAGTCTCAAGTATGGATGTACAAACTTTGACAGACATTCCCCATAGATCTTCGGTTTGTTTGATCTTTATTTGCCGGAAAGTTTTAATAACAATCATAGGGTTAATGTGTTTAAATTTAAATTCAACCAGGCAGCCAGACACATTCGCCTTTAATAAACCAATTGAGAGTTCAGGTGAGGAAATAAGAGCCTCCGTTGTTTTTTGTGGTATATCGGTAAAGAATTTTACAAATTCTTGAGCTACTTCCTGATTAGAGCTTTTAGGACCACATGCTGTATCTAATGTGTAGCTAGTGTTACGTATTTTCTTCCTGTTAGTCTCATTATTTATAACTTTCCAAACTGTCTTTATTTTATTTTCTGCTGTTTTGATCTTGTTGCTAATGTGCAGTGCTTTAGCAACCTTGCATGTATTTCTAAAAATGTTTGAATACTTAGCAACATACTTGTTAAAAGTTTCAGTGTTTATAAAAGGCTTAAGGCCATAAAGCTCAAATAGTCTTTCCCTACTTTTTCTGATACCTCTAGTTGCCCAATCACTAAATATGAATTTAGGGCAAATACTTTTTGTCTTCTTTTCAAAAGTTTTATTGAATTCCGTGTGAACTATTGAAAAGAAACGATCATACAATTGATCTATATTAATATCATCAAGGCCCATAACGCTTAACTTGTTCTGTAGCAAAATATTATACCTATTTAATCTGCTAGAAGTTATAGGTCTAAATTTAATTTGAACTTTTTGCGATGGGGGTGTATTACACCTGAAGGTTACAGTTTGTCCACTATGGTCAGAGGGTAGACAATTTACTATTGCTTTATCTAAATAATCACAATCGCAGAAAATATTATCTATACAAGTAGCAGAAGATGGAGTGACTCTAGTAGGTTCTGTAAAAGTGTTGGTCAAGTCAAATGACTTAAAAAGATTTAATAAGCGACTGCTATTTGCACATTCTTCTAAAATATTGATATTAAAATCACCACAAATAATTGTAGATTTATTACTGACTGCAAGTTTTGCCATCACATCTTCCATTATTGATTCAAACAAAGAAAAGTTTTGATAGTTTGGGGGTCTGTACACACACACAATTACATGCTTATCTAGCTCAACACAGGACAGTTCAACGCAATGTTCAACCGAGAGACCTACTATGTCATTACGTTGCTTATATTTAAAACAATTTCTTATTAATATTAGGAAACCTCCACGAAGCATAGTTTTACGGTTAAAGCAGCTACCCACCATATAGTTCTCATAATTGATAAGCATTTGGTAATCCTTAAGCCAATGTTCAGTAAAACATATAATGTCAAACTTACTATTTTCTAAAAACAATTCAATTTCTAATAATTTGGAAGAAATGCCTTGGATATTTTGGTGGAATAATTTCAAAGTGTTCTGCTGAGGCCCTTTTTTACTAACTAATTGAGTGCAAGAAGATACGTTGGTAGGATTAACAATATTGTTAATCGTACCTCCTGTTGTCTCATTTCCTAGTTTAAATTAATTTTTGGAGTGAGGCTGGAGACACCCGTACCATCCTCAGACAACAAGACCCTATCACTAATACTAATATACCCAAATTGAGAATTCTCCACGGTGACACATGGATCCTCCTCAGTACAATGTTTGTAAACATTTATAGCACTAGTGCTATATTCATTGAAAGTCACCTGTATATTAGTATTACTACTAATAGTCGCAGTGTTAATAATAGAACTAAACTTAGACATACTATTTATGTCTGTGTGAATATTATAAGCTAATAGCCGAGCTATTTTGTGTCTACATCTAATAGGTAGATACACCTTACCCCGTGTCGACTTCAGTTTACCAACAATAGTGTTGATATCCAGATATATAAGTCTGTCACTATAGTGACCTACTAAAAAATGTACATGGTTATTTAACATATGTATATAATTATTTTTTCTATTACCCAAATTTTCAAAAAATGGAAAACCACACAATATTATTTTGTTACAATTTAACTTTAACAACTCTGAAACACAGTCAGGATTCAGAATGGCTTTTCTATTTTGTTTCCGCACAGACAGCTAAGAAACTGTTTGTTCATAGGATAATATATTATGATGGACTGAAAATAATTCTATTCTATTCTAATAGAGTAGCGACATCTAAGTAATTCCAAATTCACCTCGGTTTTGTCACAATTATTCTCTCCCGAATTGTGAAGGTTGGGGGAGGCCTATGTCCAGGAGTGGACGTCTTTCGGCTGAAAAGATGACGATGATGATGATTCACTCCCGGACTTTTCAATCAGTCTCGGTTTAGGAGCGGAAGCGTAGGACTTATCAGAAGTGTATATGTCGCAGGTAGGTATATTGTCAAAGCCGTGATATTACAATTTCACTAGTGATATTAAAGTGTAACGGTAGATTGTCAATTGAATTCATTTATTACAATTTAACGGTCTGGTTTTAGTGTCATTGTAACGTCACGGGGTCATTATAGTGACATTATAATAAATCTAGGTATACTATGAGTGAAGTTGGCAGTGGCAGACGTCGAGCGTTCTGATTGGTCAATTTATTTCCATTAGTTCGGTGTATTTTTCCATGGTATTTTATTTGAACGAGCGAAGCGAACGAGGCCCTTTTCATACTTCGTTCGGCTTTTTCGGTAGCTCGCGGTGTGAACCCAGAAGTATGTAAAGAGGTGAAACGATATTCGCCCGCCTAGCCCGCCCGCCCGCTAGCTGGCGGTGTGGCCTGCGCTTAAAAGCGGGGACTACGTCGACTGCGCCTTATTACAACATTTTCATATTTACCTTGACGTTGAAACATTCCGTTCACTCTGTCCAAATACATAAGTTAGGTGAGGTTAGAATTGTGACCAACAACATGCGAGCCGAGCGAGCGTAGCGAGAGGGGTGCCGCGGAAGAGGCCGGCGAGGGCTACGTCGAAATTGGTTGCAGTAATAAAATTGAGGCACTCCGACAATCATGAACAGCAAAATAAACTTATGACTCTATGAATGCAAAATTGACATTGGAAACGGACCAATCAGAGACGGCCCCATAATCTAACGACCAGTGAATTTGGCAAAATATCAATGTCTTACAATAATATCACTAAAGTGTCTCCGTGACATTACTATGAAACTAAAACCAGGCCGTTAAATTTTAAGAAATGAATTGACAATCTACCGTTTAATTATAATATCACTAGTGAAATTGTAATATCACGGCTTTGACAATATACCTGCGAAATAAAATATTTAACATTGGAAATGCAAGGTAACCACTTTAGGCTCATACATTTGGCTTTTAAATTATCAAAATGATCTATCCATCAACCCCAGTAGTGCCATAAGGGTGTGACGTGGTTGGAGGGACCCCCTAAAGGTGCCAGTATCGAAGGAACACCCGATTCAAGGCGCCTTCTTGTTTGGCGCCTGAAGGTTATATTTTTGTCAAATGTTTTAGATTCAGGACTGCCAGCAAAGAAGTATTCTTTACTGGCCTTGTTGGTCTAGTGGTCGGACAATGTTATTTATTAGTTGTGTGATGTGTGTGTGTGTGTGTGGTGTGTTGTGTGTGTGTGTGTGGTGTGTTGTGTTTGTGTGTGTAGTGTTTGTGTGTTATTTTGATTTTAATAATGTAATCTAATGTGATTTAATTTTAATGTAATTTATGTAATAAGTTTTAGGGTTAAGTACCTGACATAGACGATAATCTTTGATCTTTGATTAGGTTTTTGCACCAGGAAAATTTCAGTAGCAACCATAGTATCTGGATTTGTATCTAGTTGATGGCAATGAGACCTTTCGCGAAAATGTGTTCATGCAATGTGTTCTATTTGATCATACGAATAGCCCGGAAACCTTCAACGAATATGAAAGCTAGTTAACGATTTATCACGGTATAGGTGGGTAAATGATACAAGAAATAAGGAATTACATCACTATTTACTTTTAAAAATAATCACATTAAAGTTTAATAACAGCATGTACGTGGCCTTTTTTTATGGGACCGCTTGCAAGGCTTCTTTTTGCGGCGCTTCGTTCGTCCACTGCAGCTGCGGGCTACGTTCGACACATACCTGCTTCCCCGCCGCTCTAGAAAGCCCAGCATGGCGCTCCTTTTTAATGTATCTTCTGCCTTACAGGTTAGTGCACTGGTCTTCCACACGTCGCCAAACTTGTCCCGCAAGTACTTCGTGATCTCTTCCGCCGTGGCGCCATCTTTGTCAGCTACTTTATGAAATGCGCTCATCACCAGTTTGCCGGTGTTCCGGTCTTGTTCCAGATGTTGACAGTCGCGAGACATCATATCAAATCTATATTTTTACTTTTGCTAAGGATATAACATTGTTTCGGAATTTTCGATGTTAAAATCAAAGCATCAAATAATATGCAAATGTGTCAAATAAAAATAAAAGCTTGAATCATATTGACAGAGCAAAGACTTTATTTAACCTTTTTAAATCTCTTTGCAGGGCGAATGTTGATGAAAGGAGGTTTTCTTCCGAGTATAAGGTACCTATTTATTGCTCCATTTTTCAGTGCGCAGAGATGCGGGTAAAGGATGATTTCCACCAAACAGTTTGCATCGCATCGGATCAGATCGGATTTTACAATCTTTATACGATATTAAATCGTGTACACAGTATATAAAGTCTTTACAACCAAGCTGCGAACAGCAGCTAAAAACACCATGCCGTCAATCTAAAATGAGCTACGTACAGCTACGTAGCTCATACAGCTGCTACCACATACCTTGTAGAGACGTAGAGTTAAAGAGAATCAAGTCGATTAGAGAGGCCTTATACAGGACAGGCCTTATAATGCACTGCTGTAGGCTGATGATGATGAGTGCACAAAGAAGTTTAGATATTAAATTACAACTTCATGTGATTAAGGAGGATCCTCCTTCATCGAAGAGGCAGTGTAATCCCAGTCACAATGTCGAAATAATGTGAGACAGGTGGAAGGTATTCCTAAGTTAATGGGACTTTAAAACAGGTTGTTTGGGGGTTACCCCATGGTAAAGAAAGAAATAAAGAAAAAGCATTTATTAGACCGCACAGGGCAAAACACACAAATTAAAATGGTAACATTAACAGCAGGTACCTACAACTAATAACAATTAAATAAAAATAAACGAAATTGGTCCTGTACGAGGCCAAAAGGCCAAAATTAAAAAACGTTACAGCGCTGGTATTCTGATAGGGCCTAGAGCAGAGTGATGCCACGGTCAGTTACGGATAAAATGAATTAAAAATATATTATATAAAGTGTAAACGAAAAAACAATACAAATATGTGCAGAATAGATACGAAGAAAATGATAATTACGTCTACACCCCACGTACCCACCATGACTTTCACAGGCAACACTGACGAACAGAGACGCGGGCGCAGACGCAATACCTACCTGGGTACCTATAGGTACTAGTAAGACTACCCCAAGTTGAAAATTACTGATCAACAAATTAACATAGTAATGATGGTTTTCATGCCATTTTGCCAATAATAGAATATTGAAACTGGTAGGAAGTGGTTTTTTTACGGTGGGATTTTTTTTCCCTATATCCATTAAAGGCTAATTTTTGTAGGAAATTATTTCCTTATATCCATGATCATATATGCGGGAAATAATTTCCCACTTGACTAGCTATTGCCTTCGACTATTTTTATTATTTTCTTTTTTTCTGGAAGGCGCCGGCGGCGTCTATATTTGGAAATAATAATAGTAAATAGAAATTAATGTTTTAAAAAAAAACAAAAAGACAACATTGTCCACTGTAAAAAAATAATATTCCCCAGCAGTTATAGGGAAACTATTTCCCACTTAAACTCATACACACACACGGCTTTAGGCTAATAATTTCCCACTATTTTTGAACAAGATAAAATACATACAGCTTTCATACGTTTTTTTTAAATCTAATAAAGCACTTGTTTAATTTTAGGAAATTTAAGCAATCTCATACTTATAGATTTTTTTCTGGGCGTGGTCCCAAAAACAAACTCAAATTTTGGCAGAAAATGGTCGTTAAAATAAACTTTCACTTTGAATATTTATTTACATTGACAGATGACATTTAGAAATGAGTTTTGCCTTACAAAACTTTAAAAAAGGACATGGTCTTTTTTGGTACTTTATTCTGAGATAATCTAACCACTGTAAAGAAAATTAACACAAATATTACTGCACAATAGACTGCCTAATCTCAAGTTTCAAGCTGGAAATTGCCTGCATTTTCGAGAAAATAATGTCCAAAGATCTACTATTTAGTGTAGATGTAGAGATGTTTTAATAATGTCAATAGATGGCGCTGTGCTGAGTTTGGACCCAATTCTAATTTATTATTACAAATATGCACTGGTGGTATTCTTATCTCTCTAATATAGATGATGCACTCTATTTTTGCACCGAATAATACACTGAACAGAACGCACGCAGTCAAATCACTAACTGTCTCAACTGTCTGACGGACTTATCTATCGTGACATTGACATCTAGCTTTTTTCAAATGTCATTCAACGCATAGACTTAGTATATACTGCCGTATAATTCAACGCAGCGTGTTCCGAATTACGCTGAATGCATTCTTAAGTATATTTGCTCAAAGCACAAACATGTCGGTAGACCGTACACCTTGTTTTTCATTTTTATTCCTCATTATATTCTCGTAACCATTCTTATTACTTTGATTACCAAAAATGCGTTTCAGTACAACCATCCTTACAATTCTTAGTTAGCGCTGCGATAGGATAGGAACGTAAAACACGGTGTTACCAAAATCTACCTGTGTTGCATTGTGAACTAAAAATAAAAAACTTAATAAATTAATATCTTTATTTTGCAGGATATTTACGTGATTACGATTTAGTTAAGTTAAATTATATTTTATCCTCTTCCGATTAATACATTAAAATCTGTGGTTGCGTTCAATTTGAATAAAGTACCAAGCTTCATACTAATTCAGTTTTGTCCTTTCCATCTTAATATGCGTTTAGTTTAATTTAGTATAAGAACAGTAAACAAATAAAAAATGGATTTGTTGTCTACTTCGTGGTGAGAAATAATCCTATGGCTTATTAAGGGTTATTAATGAATGTTGACTGTTTTCAAAAGTTAGGCAACCTTACTTAACATATACTGACATGGCTACATATACATAAAAAAATACTTTTTGCTATCCGATGTTGCTCTGTAACACTTTATTTATTAATCATCAACACTTGGAAACGTTGTTCTACAAAAAGTAACTGCGGTGTGGATGCACCTTAACTGCTTGACCAGTGTTGTGCAAACCTATCAAGGTTTGCTACGGCGTCGTACCCACAGCGCGTAACCACAGGAAACTCTATGGTAAATGGATGGAGTAGGAGTATGGTAAATGCATTGGTAAATGAGTCAATGGGTAAATGTTAATCATCAGATTAACATTTACCATAGAGTTTCCTGTGGTTTCTTTTTAAAATAGGAACAGACTACTCTTAGGCTGCGTTCCGAATTAGGCTGTAATCGATTTGAGCGTCCATAAACTTGTACCGAATGAGAGGTTTTCCTTTTGAGGTTTTAAAAAAAAACTTAGGTTTCCAAGAACTCTATAGATGGCGTTGAACTTACTATGCCAAAGCCAAAACGCTTGAAAAAAAAAACATTGTGTCACGTCACATACTCTCGTTGACTGATACTTTCATTTGCTTAACCTTCCGAATATAACCAACATTTCTCGCGCTTTGTTAAAATCAGTTTTTTTAGGTTCCGTTCCTTGCATTATCATACTTACTCCTAGCGCCATCTATCCAGCGACTAGGGAAGAGCTAAAAAGAAAATCCCTCATTACCGTGAGCGCGATATCGATGTCCCTTGAATCATCATAGATGACGTCATGACATGCGCCATCTTGCGATTACACCGACCATGCCAGAAATAAATATCACCGTGAGCGCTGTCAAAAATGACAGTAGTGTTCACAGGTTGTGTTATGATTTGATTGAAAAAAAATTAAATGAGTTTCAAACTCATGAACATTATATTTCATTTCCGTTGCATCTATGTAATTTGTAATTTTTAGGTTTTTTTTAAGGGGTAAATCTTTGCCGGGAGCAAAATACGCTAATATAAACGCTTTCGTCATCTTTTTCATCACTGGACGAATCGTCGTTCTCTATCTCAAAATCTGAGTTATCAGAGTAGATAGAGTCAACCAACGTAACTTCCATTTTCAAAAAAGGTCTTGTGAAATGTTTTGGTTTGGGGTTATGATTACTGTCAACGCGTTCACGAGCGTTCCGAATGGGAGCTATCGCGTGTGAATTTGCCGCTAGAGGCGCATGTGTAGACTAAGGTCCTCCAAAATGTCAGATGTCATACAGTGTTGGCGCGTTGCGCGATTTTTTATCACGTATTTATACTAATACTCACGATTGTGTTCTAGATTGAGCCATTCCTGATTAATTATAACTTGAAGATTTTAAGTAGCAACTTAGGATCATAATATTGTTAGTACTTGGAGGTAGAATGATTTTTAAATGTTTCATGCTTGCTAATTTTAGGAAGAATATTGTAAATATATATCTAAAGCGTAAACACTATGTTGTTATACGTAATCAAATAATCATTTTTATGAAGTTATTGGTGAATTCTCCTTTAAAGTATAATTTAAGCTTTTCTTTAAAAAAAGGTTGCTTTGGTTTTCATTTATAAATTCTTTCATTTGAAATCCGTTGTTTTGTAACAGTCTCTATTTTCATTAGTGGTTAAATAAATGATTACTGAAGAAGTATTTTTTATCGCTTACAAAATTGATATACAATCCCTACTCAGTTGAGTTTCTTTGAATAAAGGCCTTGTGGCGGTAGTTTGGTGATCCCAGCGCCAATACTATTACTTACTAGCTGACCCACGCAACTTCGTCTGCGTCACATGAGAGAAAGAGGGTTAGAGAGAGTGTGAGTCAACCTTCAAAGATAGACATAATGCTATCGCGGTTTTTTTAGCACGTTTTAAAACGAGCAATTCCCTAATACATGATTGTTGCGTAACTTTAACCGTTTATGCAGCGCCCGCAAAGGAAGCTCTCAAAAGAAATACATTTTCCTTGTTTTTGCAACATTTATCATTGTTGCTCCGCTCCTTTTAATTATAGCGTGATGTTAGATAACCTATAGCCGTCCTCGATAACTATTCAACACTAAAAGTTTTTTTTTAATTCGAACCAGTAGTTCCTGTAATTAGCGCGTTCATTCAACCAAACTCTTTAGCTTTATAATATTAGTGGATATAGATCCAAGTGGGTAACAATTTAATTTCTTCGATATATTTGCATTAATCGCTAAAATAATCAACTTAGGTTTTTTCAAAAAAGGGCTTGCCTCGACAGCCTAACGTCTTCATCCTTAGACACTCGATGACAGTCATACTCCAGCTAGGTCGAAAGTTCTCATCAAAGGTGCAAGAAATTAGCCCAAACACGATTTTTCAATTATAAATGGGACCAACTTTGAGATGTACCTACGCTTTTAAAAAAAAAAAGGACCATGTACGGACTTCCCTGTAAAAATTATCCGTGGCCAACAACAACACCACATAACGTCCACTGCTGGACATAAGCCTCTCCCACGATGGGAGGAATTTGCCGTAATCTCCACGCTTGGCAGGCGGATTGGAGATCGCAGTGATGAAAGACTAACAGAAAACGCTGCTGCCCATTCTCTGGTCTACGGAGGCGCAAGGTGTTCTGCCTCAGACATTAGTCGCCATAAACGACACCCGTGAGTGTAATAGGTTGGTTCTATTCTACTCTGCCGGACACCACACGGCTTAACCACGGCTCACGGTTTTCCGTGGTCATATATAAAATAAACACGCGTCGAATTGAGAACATCCTTATTTTTGTTTTGTTTTTTTTTTTTTATAATTATCTTGCAATCCGTTTTACAACTATGAGCAGATGATTTGTATGAGGAGCTGACGGGTTAGAGTTTGTTCCTCATCAGGATCAACTCTTTCAGTTATATATCATCACACTACAAGTTATCTAGCTGTAGAATGTTGCGTCTTTTGAGTCTGCTGACACAATCCGGTATTGTTAGTTGTGCGGCCAATTGGTTGGGGTGTCTCTCCAATCTGGACTTGTATTTTTGTGAACACAATTTTATTTCTGTTTTGACTGTGTTCATGTCAAGGTGTTCGTGAACTTCCGTATTCTTTATAAACCAAGGAGTATTAGCTATTTGTTTAAGTATGATGTCCTGAGTTCTTTGAATGATGTTGATGTTACTATCACTTGCTGAGCCCCACAACTGGATGCCGTAAGTCCAGATAGGTTTCAATATGGACTTATAGATCAGAAGCTTGTTGTCTACAGACAGCTTGGAATTTCTACCCAGGAGCCATTGCATGCTTTTGTATTTAATGTCAATTTCTTTCCATTTTGTTGTGATATGCCTCCTCCATGTCAACCGCTGGTCCAGATGCATACCAAGATATTTGACGCAGTCTCTTTGAGGAAGTTGACTACCACCAAGTTTCACAGGTGGACATTGTTGTTGTCTTAGGGTGAAAGTGACCTGTACCGATTTGGATGTGTTAGCTCTTATCCTCCGTTTTGAGAGCCATTGGTCAATGTCATCTAGACTTTTCTGCAGGATTTGCGAAACTTCAGTGGGGCAGCTACTACATGCTAAGACTGCAGTATCGTCTGCGTAGGTAGCGATTGTCACACCAGGGGTTTGTGGCAAGTCAGCAGTGAAAAGCGTATAGAGGACTGGTCCAAGTACCGAGCCCTGCGGCACTCCAGCTTTTGTGTCTTGGAAACCGGAAGTGATATCCTCTTCCTTCACCTGGAAAATTCTATCAGAAAGGTATGATTCCAGAATGTTGTAGTAGGAGTGTGGCAGGTGTAATTTGATTTTATATAAAAGTCCCTTATGCCACACTCGGTCGAAGGCTTGCTGTACGTCCAGAAAGACTGAGGAACAGTATTGCTTGGTTTCCAGGGTGTTTCTGATGACGCGACAAATCCTGTGTATTTGTTCTGTGGTGGCATGTTCCGGTCTAAATCCAAATTAATGGTCAGGGATTACAGACATTGTACTCAGAAGTCGGGACAATAATATTTTCTCAAAAAGTTTTGAGGTTACAGGCAGCAAACTGATTGGTCGATATTATGTCACTTCATTCGGTGCTTTCCCTGGCTTGTGTATCATAATAATTTGCGATACTTTCCATAGCAATGGGTAGTATCCCACCCTGACCAGACTATTGAAAATAGTCGTCAGATAGACGATTGCCTTTTTAGGTAGTTCACCTAGGACTTTTTTGTCGACGAGATCGAATCCTGGGGCCTTTTTATCATCCAGTGCTCTGATTAACCAACCAACTTCCCGCGGTGTTACAGGTTTAACTGGCCTAGCTAACTGGAAGTCACTCTTTAGTAGGTTGTCTATGTCGACATTGTCTGCACCATTTTCCGGTTCATTGGGCACAAAGACTTTTGCTAGGTGTTCAGCAAATGCATCTGCTTTTTCTTTATTTGTTCTAGCCCAAGCTGGTCCTTCTATCCTAATAGGTGGTTTCGGTATTATGGGTTGGTTTGTCTTCTAGCATATTTTCCAGAGTGAGTAATCAGTTGAGCTCGTTGCAGACAAAGATTCCAGGTGAGCTTCCATAGTAGCGTCTTCAGTCTCTTTAATGGCTCGTTTCAGATTCTCGATAGCCTTGTTTAGGGCCCGTTTGTCATCAGCAAGTAGGCTGGTGTGCCACACTCGGCACAGCCTGCGCTTTTCTAGGATCATCTGACGAATTTCCATTGGCACTGGATTATGTCTAGGTGTATAATTAGTTGACGTAGGTGTACACCTCTAACATGCGTCTTCGACCATTCTTGTAAAGTCTGTCACTGCCTTGTCTATTTCATCATTAGTTTTTAGGGATATTTTAAGAGTCAGTGACTTTTCAATGATGCTGCGGTACTCCGTCCAGTCCGTTCCACTGTTGTATAATCTTGGATTTTTTTGGCAATTTTGGACAGTCGCGCCGATTGTCAATATCACTGGTACATGGTTGGACGATCCATCCAAGCAAGATTGAATCTCATAGAAGAGTCGACTCAAACCTTTCATAATGAAGAAGTCCAGAATGTCAGGTAGCTTGTTGGGGTCTGTTGGCCAGTGGGTCGGTTGTCTTGTAGCAATTGTGGCAAGATTATTTTTATCAACGCACTTTTTTAACTCTCTTCCCCTTGTTGTGTTAAGTCTCGAACCCCAGTGGACATGTTTTGAATTCCAGTCGCCTCCTGCAATAAAGCGTGGTCCAAGAGTTTCTATGTAGAGAGTTAAATGTTCTTCTTTTAAGTTATGCTTTGGAGGACAGTAAACAGAGGACACCGAGAAGACTCCATTCTTATCACTGACAGCTACTGATGTTGCTTGTATATGGTCAGTGGTAAACGGGGGAAGCTCATAGTTATTGATGGATTTTCTGATTATGACAGCGGTTCCACCATGGGCAGTGCCATCAGGGTGGTTCGTGCAATATATGTTGATTAGACTACTTGATGTGAAGTGTGTTTCTGATATAAGTAGAATATCGAGACTATGGAAGTTTATTAGAGTCTCAACTTCTCTTTTGTTGGGAGACAGCCCATTAATGTTCCAAGTGGCTATTTTGATTGTGTTAATCACTTTGCGATTTTATTGACGAGAGTAGTTATGAGACCCAAGAGGGTGCTCATCTGTTGTAAGATGATGTCAATCTTTTCACTTTGTTTTAGGAACATCTCTTCTAGATTGCCAGTGGTGTGTTGTGGGGGTACATCGTATGGAGTTTCAGTCTTTTGTTGGGGTTTTGACTTAGCTGGGTCTCCCTTGTTTGACCGAAAGGAATTTGACAAATTTTCACTTCCCAAAAAATGTTTCGCATGATTTCATTTGCCAAATGATTACTAAGCAAAAAATCTATTCACAAAAAATTGTAACGCAAACCTAATGTTTGGGAAATGAACGTTTAAACTATAACTTGTTTACCAAATAGTACTTTTGACATTTTTTATTTAGTCAAATATTTCAGTTGAAATAACAGTTTTTACGCAAAACCAAATAAGCCAAATAATTAGTATCGTCAGTTTTCAATTCTTACTTTCCTATTCAGTCTTTAAAGTGGCACCAAATATCTTGAGGTCACAGTTTTAACCTAACTTAACCATTTTTTTTTTAATAAGTAATTATCCTAATCTAAATAGTTCAGTTCCGGGTAACCTACTAAAAACAATCTCTTTTTTCTATTAATGCAAGTCGTTTCTGGCACTCGCCGGCCGCTGCCGCGGCACCGCTCGCTTCGCTCGCTCGGCTCGTGCGTAGGAGGTTACAGTTTTAACCTAACCTAACCTACCCATTTAGTTTAAAGAAGAAATTAACCTAATCTAAATAGTCGAGTTCCGGGTAACCTAATATAAACAACATCTTTTTTTATATTAATGCAAGTCGTGTCTGGCACTCGCCCGTCTGGATACTCCGAAATAAAATTGCTAATGTCCATTGCAAAAAAATTAAAATTGTAATGTAAAAATATTATGCATTAAACAAATGATTATATTAAAAATGCATTTTTTAATCCCAAAAAATCTTATTTTTGCTTGAATATTTTTTGTCTTAACAAATCATTTCACCAAACGTTTATTGTCTGAAGATTGTTTGCTGTAATAAATCATTTGATTAAAGACCAAATGCCATAATGACATTATACTTGGTAATATTTTGCCAAGTAAAAATTTGACCAAATAAAAATATGCGTACTAAAATCATTCGAAATATTGCAATGGTATAAAAAAAGGTTGCTAAAATTTGTTTGGGTAATGAAATTTTGTCAAAATCTTTTCGGCAAAACGGCAGGATCCCGACTTAGCTACTTCTGCATATTGTTTGCTTTCAGTTGTAGTTACGTCCTTCTTTGCTTGCAATGTGTTTGGTTCCAGGATCTTGTTGCCAGTCTGCGTGTTTTGTGCAGATCTGTTTCCTATGTAGGTTTGCCTTCGTGTTTTTCTGGCCAGGATTTCTTTGTAGACCTCGCACCCCTTATAGTTTGATGGGTGCGGGCCTAGACATAAAGCACACTTGGCTGGAGAGCTGCGGTCAGTCTTAGGGCATTCCTTAGTATTATGTGATTCAGCACATTTTAGGCAACGGTAGGGTCTCATGCAGTAGTTTTTGGAATGTCCATACTGCTGACATCTATGGCACTGGACTGGGGCTGTTCTCTTCTTAGGGTCCTCTATACTGACAATTTGATGATAAATTACTTTCACCTGTTTCGCTGCTTTGTTATTTGGTCCTGCTTGCAGATTAATGAAGAAGGTAGATGTAGGTAATTTCTCAGGCCTATATCTGGAATTTATGATTTCGCCCAGTACTATGTTCCCAGTGCTCTCAAACGCCTGCTTGATAGCTTCGTGCGGTGTTGTGTGGTGTAAGTTTTTGATAACTAGTCTGTAATTTTTTCCATCTTTCCGATTGAATGTATGACCTATCACACCGTGTTCTCGGATCACACGCATTAATTGTTTATAGATGCTGATATCCTCACATGTAATACGGAGTTGATTTTTGTTTATTATCTTATATGAGAATTTATTGTTCTCGGCTGCCGTCTCAAGAAGCTGTGTAAGCTTATTGACATCATCAACCCCATATAGCATTATTGGTGGTGGTTTACTAGTTCTCTTATCTTTTGTTTTAATGTCCTCACTGGAGCTTGCTTCCACTGGTAGGCCTGAGAATCTGTTCGACACCTCTATGTCTTCAGGCGGTGGTGGACTGGTAAGTTTCCTTTTTTTGGAGGTTCTCGTAATTGGAACTCTTTGCCAGTCGGGAGGACGAGTGCCAGAGTCCTTTTCTGGCTCTGTTGGGATTAAGTTTTCCTTGCGTAGGCTGATTTTAGTTTGGTGCTCCATAGGACTTTGAGAAGTACTTCCTAGAGAGGAGCTTCTAGGACGTGACAAAAATAATCCTGTGTGAAAGGCTTGTTGAACTAATCTTCTGCTACTGCTGCTGCCGCCAGATGCATTAACTAACACAGGGGCCTGGTCGCCCACTCCTGAGTAGTCTTCGGTAACAGATTTAACACTCACAGGCCCGGGTACCTGTGAGCGCCGGGTGTTAGCCGGATCGTCCGACATATCGTTCATCGTATTTTCCATATTCATAAAAAGGGGGTTGGGAATATACCTATGACACTTTCCCATGGTGCGATGGCCACTCGTTTAGAGAGGATTTAATTTCTCTAGGCTTGTGGTAGCCTTGACAGGTTATTCAAAGTCCGCCGCCTGTTGCTCGGCGTTGTTGCTCGTTTTGCACCACCCGGGGGACACGTGTAGGGTGGGCCTAGGAAAAGGTGGTAAATCCTACGGACGAGAGCAACTCCATCCCCCAATTTTTGTTTTGTCGGTTAAAAAACCAATCTTGAGGCAACTGACACGGGCGAGGGTCATTCGATTCAGAAAATGGAGTGAAATGAACAACGCCATCTATGGACCAAAATGTTAAACTGCTAAAGTATATTTTTTTAAAGCTGGTCAGTCGATTTAAAAGTTATGTGGTGAGCACATTTTTAGTCATTGGTACCATTTTAGTTCAACAGATGTCGCTGCATGTATGTATCTTACATTTGATGATTAGTTCTTCTTGAAAACTATCATATATCTTTTGATAGAATTAACCGATTTCAATGAAACAAACACTAAATCGTATCCCAAGTTACACACAATTTTTATGTATAAAAATTATCTACATTGGTTTTGTAAATTTTACGTGATGCTTGATCATCGAAACAGACAAACAGACAAAAATTCCAAAAATGCTGGAAATGTGTTCTGTTGCTCTTATCCTTTAATAGCCTGGCAATTTTTTTTCTAAATATTTTCGATGTACAAAAACGATTTTTCTACAGATTTATTATATGTATAGATATACGGATTTGAGACTAGATTCAGCTGCCTACGGGACTTACTGACGTGCGCGAAGCCTCCAACCACACGTCTGCGCGATCCCCAGCGGACTGTCGGACGTACAAGTACTAGGAGTGCAAATCATGCTGGAGGTAGTTTGAGCCTTAAATGGGTGACTGATAATTAATGTAGTCCGCATAAAGCTTGACTCGCTAGACCGTGTCGGGTCCGAGCCGAGTGTCGACCGTGCAATTTTGTCTCACACTCACGTTTCCGAGCCGCTACCGAGCAACGGACAATGGATTGTGCTACGGCCGACACTCGGTTCGGACCCGGCACGGTCTAGCGTGTGTCATCCGGTACGTATGTGTTGAAATCGAGTACTAGGGGCGCAGCGGGAACTTATCAGGAGCAAACCGATAAAATAATAGTCCTGCCTGGTCTTGCCATTCTTGCGCCCCCAGAGTCCACGCCCTGGTCCTAAGCACCGATGGCACCACCCTATTTACGGCACTGGACTCGACCGATGAACAGTCGTATACAAAAAACAGTTTGCACTTCGTATATCAGGTGAAAGTGACAAAAAGTGAGGTATTTCTGCCTTATCGTGATTACATAATTAAACAAGCATGGTTTCCGGTACCTACGGGCGGGTCGGTACCGATCGGTATTAATTTGTATTCTTCTATTTCTTTTTCATGTTAACTTATGCGCTCACTTCTGAAGTAACTGGTTTAAACTGTATGCAAGTTAACCCTGCACCGATCGGTACCGACCCGCACAGATTTGTCTGTACCGGAATCCTGCTAATTTATTTAACCACCCATAGCAAACAACATAATTACAGGCTGTGTTGTCGTCGATGTAATAATACCTCGACGACAAAACAGCAAACAACAACTACACAACAATAACAAACAACAACAAAAAACAACACACAACATTGAGGTCAAAAGTCAAAGTATAAACTTTGACTTTTGATCTCAATGTTCCATCGTCATCATCATTTCCAGCTGTTGTGCTTGTGATCTGAGTTTCATTATCATCACGTGAGCTTGCGAGCTGCTCGTTGTCACCATTGCTTGGTATTTGAAATGTTCTGCTGAACTGAAAAAATCGTTAACTGAATTTCATCTACGGCCAGGGTTCGTCTCCTCTAAATCACGCCTGTAATCCTCGAAGGGAGATGCAGAGGTGTTCCGAATAGAACACCCACATATGGCCAGCCTATTGCCACCAGCCGGGCAAAAATCCAACCTACATGCCTGCTACTGAAGAAATCCTGAAGAAATCCCCTATAACACTGCTGGACCTACGAATCTAACCCAGGGCCTCATGATGCTTGCAACCTCTAGCTAGACAATCGAGGCTGATACATTAATGTGTAGATTCCATATCGTTGCTGCACTTAACTTATTGTGCAAGAACAGTAAGACGGTACCGGCAAACATTTTTTTCTTTTAAAAACCAGGTAGACCCGGAACAACTGTATGTAGCCCATAAAATTAACCACCAAACAGCACCACCATCAACACAGTTTGTATTTTATCACATGTATGTTAGTCTGTAAGGTATTTATTAATGGGCCAAAGTTGCCCTCTACATAAATTAATATCATATTCTAAGTCGCTATAATGATGGAAGCAATAGTAAACAGGGTGAAATGGACGACGCACAAACGGTTACAAGAAAACTGGTTTTCCGTAGTCGCAATAAAAAAAATCGGATGGGGCTGTGTCGGTCGGCCGGACACACAGCCGCAGCAGAGTGTTGTTAGTTTTATCTCATTACGCCCTACCTACTTAAACATCAAGTTTGCAAATTCAATTTTCATCTCATGACACGGGTTCAGGCCATAAAACGATAACTTAACGAAGATAGGTAAAGTATCTATGTAGTATATCAATTATCTGGTGTCCACGACACAAGTCTCGTTGCTTAGTGTGGCACTAGATGGCTCTGTGTGTAATTTCCAGCGATATTTAATTATTTATAGGTACTGTGGGCTTTCTTCACTCAATCTGACGAATTAAATAAAATAAATAAGATAAACTACAACGTTGAAATGCAAACGACCGACTCCTTGACAGATTTTATAAGTCAAAAACTCCTGAAAAGTACTGAGAAAATTCGGGAGAAAATGTAGTCAAATTTCCTCCTTCTCCAATTCTTTATTATTTTATACCATTGCCACTCTAAAATAGTAGACTATACAACAAGTGAAAAAAGGGAATTTAATTCGAAGGACTAAGTTGGATCCCAAGAGCAGCGAAGGATTCTAGAGTAGAATCCTGAGCGGAGCGATGGATACAAGAACCCAGATGATTTTTTTTTCACGAGTTGTGTACTCAATTTTTTACCGTTGACTGCGAAAAAATAAATAGAAGTATAGTATTTATGAAGATCGACCCGCGAGCAGCTGTTATTATTAACCTACGAGAAATTTTAATAAGCTTGCAATGCTTCTATTTATTTACTCGCAGTCAATGGTAAAAAGTAGAGTACAGTACACAACTCGTGGAAAAAATATCATCTCGGTTCTTGTATCCCTCGCTCCGCTCAGGATTCTACTCTAGAATCCTTCGCTGCCCTCGGGATCCAACTAAGCCCCTCGAATTAAATTCCCTTTTTTCACTTGTTGTTTATTCTACTATTGCCCTTGTCCTGCTTCTTTCATAATAGGGTATATGCATGATTTTTTTATCACTCTAAACAAAGCGTATTAACATCAGAAATAGCAAAGTGATTTTTTTTTTATATCTATAAAAAATACTAAGTTATAAGCATTTGAAATTGCTGATTAGACAGAGAGATCCAATACAGCGAATGACGTCATTCGCTGCATCGACGTACAAAATCCATAGCAAATTCCGTTTATCTAGAAAGAGATAGAAACAAAAGTTTAAATGGTGATAACTTTTGTGTTGTTTGGCCGATCTATGTCTTGTTTTCGCTGTTTGTCATTATTTTTATAGTATCTACTTTAACATTCCGTATCGAAATAAAAAAAAAACTAAAATGTATGCATATTCCCTATTCTCTAGCCGGCGTCATCTTAGTAGTTATCCCCATTTCCTATCGATCATTTCTGTAGTTTTTACCAACACTTATAACGATCCTCATCATCTAAACTTATCCTCACAACTTTTCCTGAGTCCTCCTCATTACATGCGCATTCCACGACATCTCAATTTCAATTCCTCCACAATACCCTTAAAATAAAAGACATGTCTTATTCATACAATGGTTTATTAAACATTATCTTAAAATCAAAATTATTATGACTGTATCGGATCTTCCGCTTACGAAAACTAATTTGATTGGATTAAGTTATAAATAAATCTAAATAATCACTTTGGTTCTTTAACGATCGATTTATGCGTCCGACGTGTATACCTGAAAAAGAAAAGTTATGTTAGGCAGAGACAAAGCAGACTTCAAAGACAAACGTGTATCATTAATATTTGAACCGAAAGACGTTCACAGCTACACATAGGCCACATCGACTAGTCCTATGAATCCCCGCATCCAATGAATGCTCGTGATCTTCATAGAGGCAAATACTACAATAATAGGTGTATATGTTTTTAATTATTGTTATAGATGACTTTGTTCCATAGGCTGACGAGCTTTAAAATAAATGCTCATTGTACCCAACACGTGACCCCTTCCTACGAACTAAATTTTGAATGTGTCATGTATTGTGTCATGCATGATTCGTTTGTAACTCAAACTATCTATTAAATCTACCCTGATTTAATAGATAGTTTGAGTTACAAACGAATCTAAATATCGAAGCAAAACGACATACGACGCAAAAATATAATCAGGACATTTGAAAGATATCACTGCGATTTCTCTTTGGAGCTCCAGTCCATGTAGAAACAACAGCCTAAAATATACCAACTGGTCTAACCTTATGATATTGGTATTTCTACCGGTTGAGTTGGTGAATTCAGACGGTCAGTTGCTCCGCACAAAATATTGACATTCACGTGCATCTGGTTAGAAAAACATAAAATTTCATAAAACATTCATTCAGGAAAATAAAGCGAAATGGTATATTGCGTGTTGATGTTCAGGATTGCGGAAAAACTGCCGTCTGACATCCATAACTTTGCAATATAATCCATCTTAATCTTATTCTATCTTTCTGTAAATGTGTTGTTTACTTTGTCAAGGTGGGCGCACATAAGTGACTACAGAAGTACAGATTAATAATAAAGAGTGTAAAACACCTCTTAGCGGAGCCGAAAGGCACTTCTTCTCCCGGTCATTGCGATCATTTTCATCATTTCATCATTTTTCATCATTTTTCATCATTTTTTATCATTTTTTGTTCTACACCATACCTGGGAACCTTCTAGTTACTGAGATATTGGAGGTCGAAGTTCCAACTTTTTGACAAGTTTTTTTTTTAAATACAATACATTAATGTAAGATTATTACTTTAAACACCTCCACGACCCCCGTACTGTTCAATCCATCCATCAGCACAATGTTTTGAAACCGTTACATTGAGTTCTACCACAAAACATGATTTTTCACCCCAAAAAATAAAGTCGTTTCCCAGCAATATTTTTTGCGTAAAGTTACTTAGTTTGATGTACAGAATGAACCGTTCACGGCTTCGTGATGAGGTTGTTTACACCCTGCATGCTGCCCGTTACAAACGTTTCGTATCGATTCTCTTTCTACTATCGTAAACGCCTCGGCGTAAGCGATTGTGAAAGCGCTAAATTGGTAGGTAGCCAAGAAGTTTACACGACTGAGTCGATCACTCGTTCTTTATTGTCTGTCAAAAAAACCTACACTTTAGTCTATAGTGAGCGTACCTACCAAAGAATTTATCGATCAACATTGTAGAAACGATAACATTCTATCATTTTGAACAATGTAAACTTGTCTACGAATTTTCTATTCGTTTGTGTTGATCACGTGATTTGAAATGATGTCATTCCCATTCATTTGAATAGTATTCTATTACTAGCGTTAACGATTGTAGATTGTCAACTTGGCTAGGGGTGCTGTATACATAAATAGGGTCTTCAAAGAATGTGATTTCAAAAATTGCCTGTTTCGTACCCGAACAGGCTGTTATTATGGCGATTTTATCTATTTTTTCTCCTAGGGGCATAATGACACAACCATTGAATTAGGTGTACAATATGAGAAAGTAAGGACGTGGACGAAAGGTCTGTAAGTATCTTGAGGATAGTTGGAAATATTGTCTATAAGTATTATTGGACGACCCGAATGGTGCAGCGGCAGTAAGGCTGCCTTACGTTCTTAGGGTCCCGGGTTCGAATCCCGGTCGGAGCAAATGTTTGTGTGATGAGCATGGACATTTGTTTCCGAGTCATGGATGTTTATATGTATAATAAGTATGTATTTACAAACAAAAAGTATCTATGTAGTATATCAATTATCTGGTGTCCACGACACAAGCCTCGTTGCTTAGTGTGGCACTAGATGGCGCTGTGTGTTCATGTCCAGCGATATTTATTATTTATTATTATTATTATCAGATCACTTTTGAGCCTCTAATATCGAATGCGCTAAGTGATTATGTATCTAAATAAATAGCAAACAAATTGAGTCGTCGTTTTCAGCTTCTGAATTATAAACCTGAGTTTAAGAGAGCCTAAATTTTTTGTATCATGATGGGTGATGAATGGGTCTTTTAACTTTTACAACATAAAAGAAGCTAAGAATCACTTACGGCCGTTTTCTGTAACTTACTTACGTATAACTGTTAGTTAATAGGCACCTCTCGTAGCTATCTGTGTTTCTATTAACAAAGTTAGTTCGGAATATTCTATCCGCGTCACCTACCTGTCATTCGGAGGATCGTGATTCATAGAAAAAACCAAGAAAGCTTTACTGAGACGTTTTGTTTCTAACGGCCCGTAAGCTAAATGTCAAACATACAAAGATAGCACAACCTTCCGTTACCTGTTAGTAAGTTATTAAAAATGATCGGTAGTCTTGTTAAAAATCTCACACCAAACTATCTATTATGAACGTATTAGTTTTCGTGTAAAATAAAGAGTTACTGTTAGCCTGTCATCCCACTGCTGGGCAAAGGCCTCTCCCCACGACTTTCACATTCTTCATATATTGCGGTAGACCTCAAAGAAGATATCAGGACGAGCTGGACAAAAGCAACGACCAGTGGTCTACATTAATTATATCCTCCCGACGAATGCATTCCAGAAAAATATCTGGCAGCTCAATCCTAGAAGAAACCTAAAAATCCTTTGTCCCCGACTTGAGAATTGAACCCAGGTGTGAGAGTTACTCAGACTCAGCGACCACTAGACTAACCAAGGCAGTAGATTCATCTGTTACACACCTTTTTCCTCAATTTCATGTTCCTGCCGTCTATGTACTCTTGCAGCGCGAGGTATATGAACCTGTACTGCAATTTATTCTGCACCATGCCATTCCGCTGTGCCCTAACCAGTTTCACTGTAGAGTGGACGTCGATGTCACAGTTGAATCCTATAACAGAAAAGTACATCAGTAAGATCATGGTATACCCTAATTGTCGTGTAAATGTGGGATCTATGACTTCTGCCTAAATCTTCAGGGTTACAGTCGCGATGTTGTTATAGCAAGCGATGCGCTTTAAATTAAAAAGTAAAAGACGAAATTCTAGAAAATAGGTAAAGAGTATTGAATCAATAACATTCGCCACTGAGCAATATAAGTTCGTTGAGTCACCCTGTAGCAAGCAATTCGCAGATAAGTACACAAATAAATACTATAGCATATTACATAAAAAACAAGAATTAAATTAATTAGTTAAGGCTAGAGTGACCGTGTTCTTAGACAACGTGTCCTACCCGCTTAGCATGAACAAAAGAGCAGTAGCCGAATAAACGAAAGAGCAGTGCAAGTACGTAGGAATCGATTCGATAAATCTGACAGTTATTTTCGACAAAATGAGTTTTTTATCTTTGTTATAAACTCATTTTGTCGAGAATGACTGTCAGATTTATCGAATCGATGGGTCCGTGGCTTAGGCCCCCATGCAAGTGGTCGACGCACCCGTGGTCGGCGCCCCTGATTCGATTCATTTGTTTTTTATCGATTCCTACGTACTTACAGGGGAGAATCGACAAATGTTTTGTTCATCAGTCATTGTGCCGATTCAATGACAGCAAAATGACAGATGAACAAAAGATTTATCGATTCTCTTTCGTTGCTTCGGTGGTCATGCTAAGCGGGCTAGAACACGGTCACTCTAGTCTTGCCTAGAGAATTTAGGTATTTTAGATCTAAACAATTCGCAGTTGGGTATGGAAAATAATAAAAATAGAAAGGCATTCGCTTAGGGCTACAACAATAATGTGAACAAACAAACGATGTGCGAGTTGGACTTGCGCACCGAGGGTTCCATTAAATTGTAGGTAAACTACATATTTACGGATTTTATTCCTTTACATGAGCTGTAAGACATTGCTTCTTGCCAAATTTAATGATTCTAGGTCAACGGGAAGTAACCTATAAGAGAGTGTCGATATTATTATATACGTTTTTTTTGCGGCATAAACGGCCGTATCTTTTTTTCTTTTCAGCTTCAAGAGACTGTAGAGCTGAGTTTTCAACTCCATACCTCCACGCGTTCCGGAGATAAAGTGTCTTGACAGACTGACGGACAACAAAGTGACCCTATAAGGGGTCCGTTTTTTTCCTTTTGAGGTGCGGAACCCTAATTACGATTAAACAGATCGAAGCCATGTTATAATATTCGTTTAAAAACAAGTACACACAAGCAAACATTATGCACAAAGTATTAAGTCTCACCAGATGTTTTAATTTTATCAATTAGAATGTCGAGGACTATGAATGTACCCGTCCTGCCGACGCCAGCTGAACAATGCACGCACAGGATGTTCTGAAACATTTACTTCAATGATAAAAAAGTTTAGATAACAAACATAAAATAAACTTTTAGAACTGCCGAAAGTTATTTAATATATGGGTATACTCAATGATATATAAACTATAGATACGTTGTCCGCACTCTAAAATGACAACATGAAATGAAGCCAATTGGCCACATCGCGCTTAGTTACGCACCAACCTGTCGCGCGACGCTACGTTTGTTTATAATTTAATAAATCCTGTGACGTGACTGAAGATGTATATTTATCTCCCTCTCGCAACAGGCATCCCGCCGTTCGGTGTCATATTTTCTTTCTCTTTCTTCACGCTTATAAGTAGTTCTAGTATTTTCGCCGTTTTTAAGCGCCGCGATGTTGGTTCATGACGTGTCTATATATAATACGTCATTGGGTATACTTATATAAAAAATGAAAAAAAAAACTAAAAAAAAATATATATATATAATGTGTTTTTTATATGTGTGTGTGTGCGTGTATGTTGTGTGTGTGTGTGTGTGTGTATAAGTTTTTTTTTTTCAGCTTACAGACTTTAAAACATTATAGTAACAAAAATATATAAGTAAATTGCACATCACATTGCAGTCCACAGATAAAAAATTAATACAAAGCAATCGAACACTACGGTAGGATATCCCCTATCCTACCGAAGTGTTTGTTTCTTTTCAAGTCACTATAGTTCAATCTTACTTTTACACCTCAAGTTGCAATGTAAGGGTTTCGATCGCTGTTTGTTAATTAAAGCTGCTAAAAGATTGTAAAACCAACCTGTTCTGGTGCATCTGTGTCGTGCGAGTTCTTTATCATTCTCCTGTTGATGTCGTCTGTAAAGGACAGCACTCCGTCTGAGTCTGCAGGGGCTCCGTGGTCGGGCCACGCCTGGAGCGGAACATAAAGATATTATTCAGAGTGATATCGTACGGTTGCGGGAATCCGCTGGATGCGGATCGCACGGGACCGGTCTATGTGGCGACACTTGGGGGAGGCCTATGTCCAGCAGTGGACGTCTTTCAGCTGAAATGATGATGATGATGATATCGCGGAAATAGTTGCTATTGTAGGTCAGTGTCCTCTTCATGTTAGGGTAGTGCTTTTCATAGGTGGGGTTATAGTTCAAGGTACTCCTGCGATTCTAAACTTTTGTTAGTCATCATTTCAATAAAGAACTTAAAACCCACTGCTGGACAAAAGTTCAGTGTCGTTCGACTCTATTCCTGCTAAAAACCTAGCCGGCACTAGCAACAGTTTATTTTTAACCATATAAGCCAAATCATCAGATGTAGACGTGTCATCCCAACTTTTTTTACCGAAAATAACAAAATTCTTACCGTGAACTGATATTGGAAGACAGTTCGACAGGTCTTGTCATCACAGACATCGAACTCCCTCAGAAGGTACTCCTCATAGTTTGTCTCGGATATAGATTTGACTGTGAGACCATCGAACTTCTCCTCATGACCTGACAGAGGCCAGTAGCGTTCGCACTTTTTCTGTAAATAGAGTCAAGTAATGTTCCGTTAATGACAAGATCCAACAACGTAACTCATGTTTTTTTTTAAACTAGCAATACAATAATGCATAGCATGTTATTACAGATGAATTACACAAATCGCCAAAAGTGGTGAGATTTGGAAGAGACCTATACTCAGCGTTGAATGGCCAAAGGTTGAAGAAGAAGAAAGAAAAAGGTAGATGGGTAACTATTAGAAGGTAGATAGGTAACTATTAGAAGGTAGATAGGTAACTATTAGAAGGTAGATAGGTAACTATTAGAAGGTAGAAAGGTAACTATTAGAAGGTAGATATTATAGATAGATAATTTGAAATGGTTGTCACTTTAAACTAGGCCCCGCTGAAGGTGAAGAAGTTTTACCAAATTACGTACCTTCCCATTTTCAACTTCGTTAGTGATCATAGCTATAACTCGGACATCTTCTTGCCAGATCATTCGCCAGAAGTCGTCCTTTGTGTTGGAGAGGCAGCCTTGCGCCGCGATGTATGATTTGTCTTTTACTGGTATCAGAAAATGTATAGTGTTATAGTGTGCTCAGATGTGTTAATAAAATTATTTTTTTAATTGAACGGGTTTGATTTGAGAAATCAGCATTGATTTTCATGTTATCATTACAATAAATGCTCTCGACTGATTTTTTGATCACGGTGGCCAATTTCAAAGGAGATTCACCAAGGACTCACACACACAAGGTGCACAAAAATATGCACCGCACTTAGACACGTCCGGGGAGAAATCAAGCGAACGTGTTTTGAGAGGCGCTGCGCAGCCAAAGCATAGACATCACTCATAAGGCTGCATTATTATTATTCAGGGAGATTCGAAGACGTAAGTATAAGATATATTCCTACGTAGGTATGTGGTCGCATTTCGTGGCGATCTCGAAAGAATGGCACTACAAAACAGAACGAGTCATGAATACAAGTACGGTGGGCTGCATCAATTGGGTACCCCAGACCCCGGGTTCGAACGTAGGTGCTTTCAAGGGGGTACCCAGATCATGAAGGTGACTGTACCATTCTCACTGTCTTTACATAAAACATGTCTTCGTTTTGTAGAATAGGGATAAAAAGTTATTATTGGTCAAAAACAGGAAGATTCGGCGTTTTTATCTTATTTTCATTTACAAGTTTCTTCTTTACCAAAGTTTGCTTCAACGACGTAACTGATTTATTTTACTTTCCTTACCTGTTACATTTCGACACAGGTTTCCGTTAATTTTGTCCAAATTAAACGACTTTTTGACTTCTCTGAGAGCTTCATCTGACAGCGACTTGGTCACCAGTGGCGAAGCTTTCTTTGTTTCGCTGTTCAGTATTAATGCTGAAATTAAAAGAAAATAATTCTATGAGTTTCAACAACATCGTCAGTCATTAGTCCTAACCTTAATCCCATTGGGATTCTTCCCGTTCTTCTTTTCTATAACTTGGTTATCATCTCAGTTTCTATTGCTAAGGTTCTAAACAGATAACTGAGGTCAGAGATGACAATGATAACTTGGTGATGGACTGGAATCAGATTGTAATGCAATAGATACAATCTGATTCCAGTCCATCACCAAGTTCTAGAGGAGTTCTGGAGGTCTATCCTTGTAAATTAGTAGAACCAATTTTTCCGGGAGACAAACTAGTGTACCTGCTATTGAACATTCAACCTCAGAAATATTACGACCTTATTTTATTATGTGGCAACTGTACGACATGAAGATATAAGTCTCCCAGGAAAGATGGAATCAACGCTTATCCTTACGTTGAAGCAGCTGATGGAGAAGTGCCAAGAAGTGCCATGCTCATGGAGCTCAGGTCGATTATCGCCATTCTGGTTTCGTAAATGTCCGCATGCATAACTTATCTAAACCCGTATTGATCAAGCAGGGAGTGCACACTGGGCAATACCATTTCACCAAAGCTCTTCACAGCAGTCCTTGAAGACACCATGAAACGAACGAACGAACTAGATGACAGATTAATGAAAGCTTTGAAATAGAAGAGGATGTTGAGAAAAATTCAGGACGAAATTCTGAAATCAGTCAAAATACCACACTGTCTGAAGACACGCTTCTACATCCGTCCGAACGAATTTCAAACGACGAAATCCAAAGACGTATGAAAGTCTTCGACATTGGCATGGCGTTATGGACTCACTGTGGCAGATGGAGTATACCTGTGACCAAGCGGTGTCTAAGGATCCAGAAAGTGAAGTGTGCGTGACGACACATACTTCACTTTCTGGATCCGAGAAGGGTAAACGACATTGCTGCCATTGCGAGTACCTATATCCTGGATGTGGAATCGTGGAGACAAGCTCAAGAAAAAAGCAACCATCCAGCAGTGGGTAAAGTCTATGGATAATGATGATTGTGCAGGTACATACTAAGTTAAACTTATTTTTCTCGAAGCGCAACCATAAATATTCAAATGAGACAAAACCGCATATACGTGCGAGCATCTTTAATTTGCTCATTGTATTTCATCTTCATTAGTATTCCATTTGGTCTTTAGTGTGACGTACCCAGCTTTACTTTGTTTAAAATTATTGTTATGGTCAATAAAAAACAAAGAGTACCTACTTCGAATCCGAAACTTATATTTATCTAATAAATAAATCTTGACAAGGTTCCTCTGCAATTCTAGTATAACTACAATGCTTCTTTCAGAGCAGAACTTCTTTTGAGAAGTTTTCGACAGTCCTGCACGTTATCAATTTGGTACACAGGCCAAACAGATATGTTTCCTTGTACCTCCACAATTCGGATCACGTACTAATAAATATGTTGCTTGGTTAGTGAATCTACAAACGTTATTGCCAATTGACGTACTGTGGAATAGGGGATTTTCCCAGAAACCAAGACCAACCATAATAAAAAAAGTAGGTAGCGTAGAGCATATATGAACATAGATCATGAGCCCAGAAATCCCCGCGTCGGAATGGACCCTTTTAATAACTGCACAGACAAGACAAGCGTGACACAAAAGGTGCGAAGAAGACTGCTAATGTTGAAATCAGAGTTTCATAACGAGGACTACGTTGTTTAGAGGGCCGAACACCTGGATATGGACTGGACACATTCGAAGTGTACCTACTTACTCTTTATGGTTTATCAAATATCTTTGATATCCATAATGACCTTAACGCCCTTCAAACTGCAAGGTTTCAAACTTTAAGGGAGTAAGTAGGTTATTGAATCCGTAACTATGCGCATTTGGATCAAATATTGTTTTATAGCTAATAAATTTTATGCATTAATTTGACAAGACTACTCTGTCACGTGTGTCGCGGCGTGTATCGGGTTGGCCTTTACTTAGCCTGATAGGCAAACGGAAAATTGAAATAAATAATGTTTGAAGACCATCAAACATTATAAATTCAATTTGGGAGGCTAAGCAAGCTTTATGCTAGTTAATACCAGTGCACTTCATTTTCGACATTTCAATCATTGTTTTATCTAATAGAATGTGATTGTGTTGGCCCTTAGGCTGGGTCCACACTACGAGCCTATACTACGAATATCAAACGTCGTACTTTTCAAACGTTCCTATCCGCGCGTTGTGTCCACACTGCGGGCCTAGGCAGCAAGCGACTTTATGCGCGGGTGCAGGGGTTTCAAAGCAATTTGATCTTGTCGCTCGACTTACGCGCGTCTTAGTTTTTTGTTGTTGTTAAAATGGCGATAAATACTGAAGCACAATAAACAGTCAAAATCACAATCTACAACCAGCTATATGGCAAAGTACTCCTACTGTCACAATAACAAGAAAATTTTGGAGAGAATTTTGAAAATTCTAGGGTACAATCTCAATTATTCGTACAAAGTAAAAAATTCCCCATTTATATCTCTCTGTTTTTTTTTTCCTGCACTCTCTCTCTTATGTTTAACACCTTTTATCTCAGAATAGGACTGTCTAGTAATAGTGATAAATCATCGCCCACGGTTTGCAACAACTAGAATACGCCACAACAACTCACAACGCGCACAACTCGTCAGCGTTGGCACTAGTCCCTAGGCTCACAGTGTGAACCCAAGCCAAATTCCCAACAGGTTCCCATGACCTGCACTAAGTTGGTAATCCACCTTCTGGACCTGCAATATTATAGTTCTTCTACTCACATTGAACACTGTCCAGGCTTTCGTTGGAGGATTGTACTGAGGAGGAGGAGTCGCTGAGTCTTGAGGATCGGACGTAGCTGGCGTTGATGTAGTCGGAGTCCGGCCGGTTATCTCGGCGACGTAGCACCACTCGGGTCTGATCATCTGTAAACGAGAGAAGTAGGATTAAGAATCGTAAAGAATCATTATCCTCATCTTATTAGCCGATAGACGTCCACTATAGTACAAAGGCCAACCCCTACAATGCTAGCATTTTTCTAACAAATATTGCGCGCGCGTTTGAGGAAACCAGTGTCTACGTGGCACCATTCTCATTCCTACGCAGAATTCCATTGTTTACTTGGAGTTGTGGACCATCCATTCACTCTCTTTCTTTTAAATCTGCCACACTCTTAAATACTGATATCTATCATATCACTATGGGCTATCACGATCTATAGAGACCTCGGATGTCTCCTTTTTGAGTTTATGTTGGCCATCACTGAAGAAAACGCTGTGAGGAAGCCTTGGCTTACAGTTATAATCAGTACACAGGTCTGAAGATGTCAATCCGCCCTATGCAAGTGTGATGCTCGATGAGTCTGTCTTTTTTTAATGAGAGGCTCTTGTATGGGAGTGGTCAAAAAAAAGGTTGGTATCATCAACAATGTAACGAAACTTACAAGGTAGTATATTTCTATATCTGTTTTTGGGCACGTTTTCTGGTTTGGTGCCTTCGAAGCTGGTGAACACGTGTCTGTCTTCTAGCATCTTCAGCGACTGGAACTCTCCGTCGAAACCGGACTTGCTGTCCAGCTTCTGATAGTCTTCCATCTCCTGGAAACAAGGATTAAAAGCCAAATTAACGCACATCATCATCTGCCTAGCCTTTTCCCAACTATGTTCTAGTCGGCTTCCAGTCTAACCGGATGCAGCTGAATACCTGAATATCAAATTAACGCACATTGTAGTATAATCATGACAGTCGTTACAGGTAGTCAGGGGCCCAAAAAGTCTGACAACCAGTCTTACCAAGGGGTATCGTATTACCCAACTGGGTTGTGGAGGTTAGATACGCAGTCGCTCAATGTAAAATACTGATATTCAGCTGCATCCGGTTAGACTGGAAGCCGACTCCAACATAGTTGAGAAAAGGCAAGGCAGAGATTGAGTGGTATAATCATGAAACTCTTGTGAATTGATTTTCAACCATAATTATGGTACAAACAGAATTCAACGTCTTTCTTTTTTTCTCGTCTGTCCAGTAATACTGAGTACTATATTCTAATCATGTAGCTAAACCAACGAATTTAATTTTAAATTTCATGAGTGTTTAAACCAACAGCTATTTGTTTTCTCCGTTATTGTCTCCAGACACAATGAAATAATCTAAACTGCTAAGAATGAAATGTATATTTCCCACCGTTTCTTGCGTAAGATTGGCCTACATGACATTATCACGCGCAAGCGCTATGCAGACAGGCTCGTGGCATTTTATAGAATGCCCAAGCGCATGTTGACAAACACGTGCTAATTTAATGGGTTTATATCTTAAGCACGCCATGTTTTATTCAACCAGTCGCTAGGTATAACAATAAAGCTCTTTGTCACAAATGTTATGATGATTGTATTCGCTCATACTGTTTGGAATTACTTGCGACAGTTAACTACGGCCCCATTTTCATCTAGCATTGAACGTATACGCTGTGCTAGCGTCACGTCAACTCCAATAAAACTCCGATGCCGTTAGGTACACGCGAAATAAACGTGATTTCAAGCCACCCCAGTAACAAAGGCTCCATGTATCCAACGCCTACGTGGCAGTGCTAATAGCGTAAATAAAATCGACGTGCCTGTACGATCTAGCATTGCATGGTAACAATATCTGTACCGAAAAACAAATGACCAGAATTTTGGGGTTTCTTGACAGTTCTCACAATAGAGGCGTACTAGCCTCATTTTCAGTCAAATTGGCCAACTCACACTATAACATCATTCTATATAAAATACTTAATTATTGAATGAGAGGCAAAACTGATCGGAATACAATAAATCTTTGACCAAAAAGCTACATTATTTCCGAATGCTATAGAACTATGGATGGTTTCCGAGTGAATCTCCACTTGGGTAATACAAACGTCATTCCTAGTCGACTCCACATCCAAGTTATTAGGTAACACGACACTCATGGCAAGGCGTTGTTTTACTCTCGGACTTGACTTGAACTGAATACAAGTAACGACCGTCCAAAAATTGCGAATGACAGTCGGGACCGTCTGTTTTTCAAGGCACGGAAAAAGGGTAACCAAAATAATATATATTTTTTATTTTTATTTTATTTATTATACCTGCATCTCCTGCACTTTGCGGTCTATGTCGTGTGCCCGCAGTCTTGTCCCGCTGACTGGCTGCAACAGTCGCAAGACATCGCCTGACGACTCAATCATGGGGTAAGACCTGAAGTGCTCTATGAGACCCACCAGATCGTCGAACTGCTCCCCACTACCCACGTCGTATTTGTTGTGCTGTGGACAAACGAAAATGAATTTTATTATATTGATGACGGCATTACTTAAAATAAGGCGAGAAAATTAAGAAATTATAGATTGACGGCTGACAATAATATTTCAAAGTCCTTTATCCCAGGAAAAACCTGAAATTACAAACCTACAAAAACTGTCAACGTCTACTATATTCCACGCATTCCCAGCGTGACCGATGGATAACCTGGTGAAGGTTGCAGGAATCCGCTGGATGCGGGTCGCACGGGACCGGGTCAATGTGGCGACACTTGGGGGAGGCCTATGTCTATAGTGGACGTCTTTCGGCTGAAATGATGATGATGATGATTCCCAGCGTGAACAAGTTAATAAGTTTACCGCGTATTATAACTTTGCTAAGAAACTATTTTTTATTTATCTTCAAAGTAAAAAACTCGCTTCGACAGCCTACAGTAATCCTACTGAACTTAGACCCAATTATTACTGGATCCCGATGCATACGAAAAATAGGGCACTATGCACACGATACACACTTGATCCTGTACCTTTAACTGCGGGGCTGATGTCGTTTAGCAATCGTCAAATTTTCAGGTTGTGACGGTTCTATTCGACCAAAACTTTCTAGCCGTACCAGCCAGGGCCAGGATACCAAACAATACTTCTTCAGGACGGCAATACACGACAAAATGACAGATGAACAAAAGATTTGTCGATTCTCTTTCGTTTCTACGGTGGTCATGCTACGCGGGCACGTGTAATGCGCTTTGTGAGCCGGGACTGAGGAATTAGTACTCAAGAATACTTGTCCCGTGTCACAGAGCTCATCGACTTCCTGAAGCAGGTAGTTTGTGCAGGGGCGAACCGTAAAGGTAGCTTCAGTTACCTACTAGTGTTCTGTATGTATAAGTATAAGAAAAAATGACCTTAAGTATCTAGATGGCCAGCAGGTACAGCCAAGGGCACATCACTGTGTCTGTGGCAATAGTCACGTAATATAACGAGATGTCCTTCTTATTCCATGGTGTTTCCTTCTACGTTCATTACTATGCCAGCGCAGGCGCCGCCATACGGTCACGTACGAATTCTGCTCACGTTTAACTGTTTACTATGTTTTATAGGAAAATTGTGCGTTTGTGCGATCTACGAGTAATACGACGCTTGTTTGGAGACTTGCCAGAGGATGTTGTTCATGTTTTGTTTTATTTGGAACATGTAGGTTAGGTACTAGCACTAGCTTGATTGTGAAGGTAAAGGCACGGTATGGAATGTGGATGTGCCCATGCCATCAGTCTGAATTGCAGTAGCTTTGGAAATGAAGGGGGTTAGACGACTGTAGTAGAAACATTCTAGTCAAATGGACTCTCATTGACTCTTTCCAAACACAGTGAGACCGAGGAGCTGTGTAGCTCCGTGACAAGACACGCTTCATCCTGAATTGTATTCAGGATTTGAACGAGACTATTGCCATAAAATTGAGCTGTTGTTGCTGGATACGAGAAGACGAGAGAGTACTCGTAGAAGGAGGAAAGCCTTCACTTGTGCATTTACATAGATCTTTCTAAGATTTTTGACGCTACACCTTCGAAATCTGTGACGTAGGAACTAGGAACACGGTAGTAAGGTAAGTCCGTTTATTATTCTCCAAACCACACAGAGCACGTACCTACACTAAGAAAATCCCACAGATAAAAACTAGTTCACTACATAGTGAAGGTAGGTCCACATTCAGGTGAATTGCATAGACACGCGATAGTGAGGTATTCACACTTCCCATGCTGTGATGACAGGCATTATTGTCTGGGCTCGTGGGAAGGTGGGCGCGGGGGCATTTTGTTGTGACACGCACGAGGATTTGAGGTCTTAGCTCTCATACTTGTTATAGAAATACACTTTATAAGGAAGAAAGTGGAGACGTATCGACATCGTTGTTTAATTTCTATGAAGTTGGGGGGCGAACCAGCTGTTGCCATCTACCGGGCACAAACCCAAGCTCCAGGCTCCTAATGACTCTTGACCTGACTTAGAATCGAACCCAATAAAAAGAAGCTTCCCAACAAGACAGAGAGACTGTTTTTTCTTGGATCAAAGCATGGCTTGACGGTGAAATCTTCAATAACACTGACAATTATTGCCAGCATCTGGCGGCTCGCGGCGTGCGCTCAGAGCCGCCGTATGCTGGCAACGATGTCAGTTTGGAAATAATCTCTGAAACTACTGCACGAATTTTAAATATTTTTTCACCATAAAATAGTGTTTATCTGGGAAGGCTGAGGTGATGAGCTGAGCTGCGAAGTAAATCTTGAAGTTGAGTGAACAGTTGAGTGGGCTTGGTTAAGAGACGAAGTTTATAATTACTTTTGGGAAATTAACAGGACCATCTCCCCAGATACACCTGTAATTTTCTAGTATTGGTAAATATTGTCTAAAGGTGGGAAAGGCCATGTTTCCCCCCTTACAAAACGAATGATGATTGTGTGCACATCTAGGCTAATAGGTTGTCGAGAGGTAATGAGCTGAATATTCATTATAAATGCAACAAATGGCAACAATGTCACAACACACTACGAGGCATATAAAGGCAAAAGACTAGGGTAGCTCGCGACCGCGACCCTATCAATAATTGTAAGTAAACAATATTAAGTGAAAGCTCTAGAGCATATTCACAAGAAGTTGGCAGATTTATAACTATATATTTTTTTGTTGTTTGACGACCTGAATGGCGCAGCGGTAGTGAGGCTGCCTTACGTTCTTAGGGTCCCGGGTTCGAATCCTGGTCGGAGCAAATGTTTGTGTGATGAGCATGGACATATGTTTCCGAGTCATGGATGTTTATATGTATAATAAGTATGTATTTACAAACAAAAAAAGTATCTATGTAGTATATCAACTATCTGGTGTCAACGACACAAGTCTCGTTGCTTAGTGTGGCACTAGATGGCGCTGTGTGTAATGTCCAGCGATATTTATTTATTATTTATTATGTTATATGTTTGTACCTACATATATGTATGTATTTATTTATTATATTTTCTAGTCTTTTTTTCTGTTGTTGCACTTACAGTGTACTGTCTCTACATCGCCAGGTAGACCGGTAATGACTTAAGTCCGCCTTGTACAGTTTTTTACTTGTGCCTAGAGTTTTAATAAACAAATAATTATTAAACCTACATAGTAAACATAATTAATGTACCCATAACATCACGCCTGTAATTCCCGAAGTGTTAGGCTGAGGTGTACCTACAGAATAGTACACCCACATTTCACCTGCAGTTATATTTAAGCGCCATGACATACGATAACAGGAAGCGAGGGCCTATTGCCAACAACCTAAACCTACCCTTTGATATTGCCTTAATTAATTACGTCTGTGTTGTTTAAGTTATTTAAGTAAGTACCATTTATTACCGGTTCCTGAAAACGTACAACACATTATTCATTAATTTTGTAACATTCTTGAACCTCAAAAATAGACTTTATTAATTTTAATTATGTCTCAAAATTGCAAACTGTAACCCATGGGAAGTTGCGAGGTAACCCCAACAGAAGTATCCTTATAACTTAAGGCTGATGCTCCAGGGTAGCCCGCGAAATTCAAATTTTCTTACGTTTTTTGCAATTTGCAGGCCAGTGCTAGGTTGTATGTTGATTAAAATATTATTCGCGGTTGTAAGACGTATGTAGTTACAGAATTATATTCATTAAAATCATCAATCAATACAACCCTCAAAGTTCATAAAGGTGGAAAAATTACTTTTCCAAGGTCAAAATAATTCTTGCACCTTTATGAACTTGGAGGGTTGTATTGATGATTTTGATGAATATAATTCTGTAACTACATACGTCTTACAGTCGCAAACACTATGAGTTTTTATTCTATATAAAATCAAATTTTCGTCTTTTGGAAAAAATAAAAACATAAGACCTGCTTTATAGTTAGTTCAGTTAGTATGCAAAGTTTCATGATCTAATTTGAAGTACTTATTGAATACCAGCGGTTTATTGTTCAATTTGGAGGTAACTTTGTTTTTTTTTTTCTATCGAGAAAATTTTATGGAATCGTGTTTTCACCAAACATAGGACTTAAAATTAATCCTCAACTTTACCATATATTTATTTTCTAAATTAATGCTACAATATTTTAGGCGTAACGGAGGATAATGCTAAGCTTGGCTAAACTGGCTTAGCTTGGCTAAACTGAACAATAAACCGCTGGCAATCATAAAATACTTCAAATTAGATCATGAAACTTTTTATACTAACTGAACTAACTATAAAGCAGGTGTTATGTTATTTATTTTTTTAGTCCAATCAATATATTTTTTGTAAATCGCAAAAAAACTACTCATTTCGCACTATTCGGCCCGCAGTGAATGACGTAACAACCACTGCAAGCTGATTAGAACGTTATTCTAATGCTACTGCCACATCTGGGTTAGCGTTAACGTTAATGGCAATGGCCAACTACTCGTTAATTAACGCTTTAAAAATGCGCGTTGACTACATTTAGGTTACAATGCCGTTAAGAGTTAATTTCTGTTGGCCACATCTACGAAAGTTGCTAATTTGAGGTAGTAGGGGCTGCCTCAATTTTGTGCTGTAGAACAATTGTATGATAAACAATAAAAACTTTTTATTTATTATAACAAACTATGGATAGTCTGCGAGGTGAAATCCGCGGGGTATAATCATTTATTCACCTGTAATGCTGAATGTTATAAATAGGTAATTTGACTTCACTTCACACTTTTTGCCACTTTATAATCAAGTGATTAGTATTTTATGTGAAAGACCAACTAGCTAAATACCTAGATAAATAAGCAAAAGCAGTTTATTCTTCTGTCAGTTTTTCGCACGACGTAATAGCTAGTATAGTTACTTCGTTAATTAAAACACAAATGATTGTATCAGACAACAAAACTTAACATACTTGTGACGTAAAACTATTCCACAGTTCCCATTTTGAAAAAGCAATACTTGTTCCTTCACACAATAAACACATACCTATTTCAACAAAATAATTAAAAAACCTGACTTCACATTGTAAAACATTTTATTTTTGTAATCTTTCAATTTCCTTCATTTTGATACCCTACTCGAAAGGTTTGGTTGAAAAAAAATAATATTAACGACTTACAATTAGCGCCAAAAATCCACCATTTTGTTTTTTTTATTTAAACACCTATCCAAGAACACCTTGGGTTTTTAATAAGAATACAACGATACTTTAATTGTCGAAATCCATCCTGCCGTTTATAAGATACAAGGTTATAAAGAAATTTACAAACTTACAAGATACGCGCGAAAAACATAACCCTTCCTTGGCAGTCGAGTAAAAAGCAATAGTTGTTCGTTCATACAACAAAAAAAAAAACAATATTTATCAAAACACTTCCTCTAATACTGGCTCTTATCGCACTACGATTAGGTTCAACATGCAATGTATTTCATACTCGTGGATTTTTTAATTTATTCCTACTAGTGTTTTACTTCCACAGATAACAATAGTCAATTAATTGTTAGATTCCTATAGTTGGCGTTATGATGAACTCACTGTCTATTGATATTTTCTAACAATTATTTATTACACTGCTTTGACTCGCGGTTTCGCTCGCGTTATGATGTGCGGCCATGTGTATGCCTAATTGCATATAAAATGTAGATAAGTAATCCTAATTACAATAATAATGTAATTTTGCATACATTTCTCGCTGTTATATAACAAATCTTGAAGTAAACAATGATGGTACCATAAACACTTATCTCCTATATAAAAACAGCGTAGGAGAAGTCTGCCATAACTCCGATCCGGTTTTATATGTAATAATATTCTTACGTGGGATGTAAAATGTACATTATTATGTACCTCAGTTAGCTATGTAATTATACAACACAAAAACGTATTATTTTACCCTATCAAACATTACTTGACCTCACAATTAATGTCTAATGAACCAGCGATAGTGCATACTAATATTAAAAAATATATATATAGACCAGTAAACTCAACAAACTATTAGAACCTGTAAAATTTATTTAATAGATTTGCAACTTTATCGCTAATTCATTAGGTTCAAGTTTGATTGGGAACATTTGAAAATTTCGGGTAGCTTGATGTGCTGGCGTCTGCACTGTACTTGAATCGTATACATATAATAAACAAAAGATTTAATAAACATACCACATTTCAGCTCGGAAAGGGATCGTCACCGTTTCAACTCGAGCCATTCAGTATTCTTTGTATGAAACTCCCTACTGCAACGCACATTAATCGGAATCGTTACGTTATCGCGAGTCATGAAACTCCCTACTGCTACGCATATTATTCGGAATCGTTACGTTATCGCGAGTCATGAAACTCCCTACTGCTACGCATATTATTCGGAATCGTTACGTTATCGCGAGTCATGAAACTCCCTACTGCTACGCATATTATTCGGAATCGTTACTTTATCGCGAATCATGAAACTCCCTACTGCTACGCATATTATTCGGAATCGTTACGTTATCGCGAGTCATGAAACTCCCTACTGCTACGCATATTATTCGGAATCGTTACGTTATCGCGAGTCATGAAACTCCCTACTGCTACGCATATTATTCGGAATCGTTACGTTATCGCGAGTCATGAAACTCCCTACTGCTACGCATATTATTCGGAATCGTTACGTTATCGCGAGTCATGAAACTCCCTACTGCTACGCATATTATTCGGAATCGTTACGTTATCGCGAGTCATGAAACTCCCTACTGCTATGCATATTATTCGGAATCGTTACGTTATCGCGAGTCATGAAACTCCCTACTGCTACGCATATTATTCGGAATCGTTACGTTATCGCGAGTCATGAAACTCCCTACTGCTACGCATATTATTCGGAATCGTTACGTTATCGCGAGTCATGAAACTCCCTACTGCTACGCATATTATTCGGAATCGTTACGTTATCGCGAGTCATGAAACTCCCTACTGCTACGCATATTATTCGGAATCGTTACGTTATCGCTTGCGTCGGGATAAGCTCACGAACCACGGTATGATTAACTTGGAAGTTCGCGCATTTACGTCTCTCCGTCCACCCTTTATTTCTATTGTGTTTTTCCTCTTCGTCGAGTGCTATGTCCAATGAGGACCGGGCAAATCAGCACCTCAAGTTGTTTTTTTTAAAGCAAAAATCCTATTCATACTGATGCAGATCATAAAGCTCCCGTGCCGACTCTTGTAGAGGAGTAATACCTATAACAGCCTTGTAACGTTTGATTTACGTTAAGTTTCCAGGGATTAAAGAGATTTAATAAATGTTGTTATTATTAAAATCTTGTTACTAATTTGTTTATTTATTATGGCTTTTTGGTAATTTATATAACAGGATACAGAGATTCATACGTAGTTACCTGATAGTGATAATTGGTGGTCTACCATATACTAAATATAGGTATTGCCTAGTAGGTATCAAGTAGGTACTTCCAGAAGGGATAGATTAGATAATGGTGACCGGTATTCTGTATGTAATTATTGCAATAATAAAATGCACACATCAAAAGTGTCTGGGGCAATGATATTCTAATAAAATGTATTAAGTGTAATAATTTAATAGAATATCATCATGTAATGGTCTGGGGTTATGTTACATTTATAAGCATAACTGTAACAGTACTGGACATTTCAAAAAGATTTAAACGGGAATTTGTTCTTGGTAGGTACATTTATCTTCCAAAAAAAAAAACAAAGAGAAATATATCAAAATTCCTTATCAAAACTAATTTTCTTAACTACGTGTGTTAAAGGTTTTACTGTTTTAAACAGAGACTTTTTTGTTATGTTTTTTAATCAAATCAATACTGCTGAGTTTATCTAAACCATGGAACGTCGAAATTTAACTAGGTAAAGAGATGTTGAGAGCAATATGCGAGCTGAAAGCAGGCATTGCTGATGCCATTGGGACCAGTCAAAGCGTCATATCCAGTTTGTGGTCTCGCTACTGGTGAGATGACTGAGCGGTACACTGGGAATATTCGGTTTCGGCACTACGACGTGGCAATCGCGGGAAAACTTTAGAACAAGCAAAGGAACATTTGGCTTGGAATGATCGCCAACGGTCTAGAGATGTTACTGTCAGATGAATCCCGCTTTGGTATCCTTCCAGATACACGAAGAATATTTGTGTTTGGCGAACACCTGTACGCGAGACCTGCTTGTGAAATTGCCGGAAAAATTAAAACTCCTACCCTACCCTTACCCTACCCTTACCCTTTTACCCTGATTACCCTTTTTCAGTCAATTTTTTAGGCTTCAAACCGAGGAAAAACTTGGTACTTATCTAAACAATTGCGGTCAGGCAACCCTAAATGCGGTCAAAACCCGAAGGGGTTAGGTACTGGTGCTCTTTGGTCCGTGGATAGGACACCCGTTACTGGGTTGTCTTAGGTCTACGAGTTATGGGTAGGTTCTAGATATAGGTTCGACCTCAGGCAGATACTTTACTTGGTGAAAATTATTACCTACATCACCTGCACAGCTCTCAATACAGAAGGAAAATAACGCGAGGAAATCACCGCTTAAAACTGGATATTTGAAGACAAATTATGTGCAGTCATCCGAACTGTGCCAACGTGGTGGAGTAAGGGCCATGCTGGCCGTGCAGCCATTCGAACTGGGCCAACGTGGTGGAGTAAGGGCCACGCTGGCCCTCACAGAGTGAAGCTTTGTCTCCCACTCCCAGCAGTGTAGTTATGCTTAGAGTTTATGGATGGAGATGCGTCTACTTACATTGTTTTAAGACACGCTTCCTCAGTGTAGACCACAAATACTAATAGGTACTGTATTACCTAGTTCTCTCCAAGTTAAGAATATGGGCACAATCATGTCTCACCTGAATTAGCAACATTTGCATTCAACACAATATTATTCCCAAATAAGGTAAAATACTCAGAGCTCTAACTTGATTCATGCTACGAAGATTTCTAAGAATGAACACCTCATGCTACCAATCAACATGTATGCATTTCTGACTCACCTGTTTAGTGAAAAGTTTCCAATGATAATGCGCAAAACGATCAGAATATTCTAAATGGATATTATGCTAATTTCTTATTAACGGAACGGACTGGATACTAGTAGTAAAGCTGGATAAAACAACAAATACATCAGAAACTGCGTCGTTGACTGTTTGAGTATGATTGTTTATTTATTTATTTAAACTTCATGTACAATAGTGGTACATAGGCGGACTTAATGCCACAAGGCATTCTCTACCAGTCAATCATACTCTATTATTGTTCAGAATGTTGATGGATTTATTAATAGGGAGACCAGAGAAACGATGGATTGATTGTTTAAAGGATGGATAAATGGCTAGAAATCAGGTGGCTGATAAGATGACGGGTAATGGAGAAGAATAGAAGAAGAAGACAATCATGCTGCGCTGATCCCAAATAAATTGGGATAATATAAGTTTGCACTCAAATTGAAAGAAAACAGAGTTTGATTTTGAATTGCTTGCTTCAATTTCTTAGTTTCTAGTACCAAATTCCAGTAGCAACTGATGGACTTTGAACTTTATTGGAAGGGTGACAAAATTGAAAGTATGTTTGATATATCATACACGGGGTGGCAAGGACACCGACGACGTTTGAACGGTTACCAAATATTCTGTACGTCATTCTGAACCCAGGAATTTTTCATCGGTTATTAAAAAAGAAACAATTGTTTTTTGAAACACGGTCAAAATGTAAGGAACTGTTGAATGTTGTGTGTTTCCATCTTTAATAGAGTTTATTGATGCTTTCTACATATTTTAAAGTTTATTTTTTTAAGTATTAGGCGTGATTTTCTAAGTATCTGGGTGTGTGTTTGCAAACCACTATTGCATTTGGGTCATCCTGTAAAAATAGTGTGTGTAAGTTTAATAATAAATAAGTAAACAAATCTTACAACAAATGAACAATGACTTATGACTTGTAGATCAATTTAGTCGCTTCAAATAATAACAACGCAAGATGTAATGTTGACGTTACAGAATAGAATCACTATACTAATCCTAGTATTTTTTGCACTATTTTATGAGATAAACAATTTATAATGAGTTATTGTTATAACTGAGGACTTAAGCCGCATGTGGGTGGACACATATATATGAGCAAAATTATAGATTATTTCTAATTATTTAAAGACGAATGTTATGTTTTTTTTTCTAATGTACAGCGACGACCACAATTTTTATACACGCAACAACTTTCAAAAGTGATTTTCTCTAACTGCATGATTACCACAAAAATTTAACAGTTTTGTTTAACGTTTTACGTTTTCACGAACGTAAATAACGTTTTATTTTGAAAGCATAAAAGTAATTTCTCGAGAAAAACGCTTTGCGTTCGCGCAAAGCGTTGGTAATTGTAAACGTATTAGAGCTTGTATTTCCAATAGGTACTTTGTATGAAATTGACAGTTTCATAAGGTGGCAGGTACCCGCTATATAAGAAAGGAATCTATATGACTGTATCTAAGTAGATAATTAGGTATGTACCTACTTAATTACTGTTTCTACTTCTATGTAGAAACAGTAATTTCTCGAGAAAAACGCTTTGCGCGAATGTTGGTAATTGTTTACGTATTAGTGCTCGTATTGCCAATACTTTGTATGAAATTGACAGTTTCATAAGGTGGCAGGCGCCCGCTATATAAAAAAGGAATCTATATGACTGAATCTAAGTAGATAATTAACATAACACTAAATAACCGCTACGGATAAATTGAGGACGCGGCTCCGGACATGAACATCTCCACACAAATACTACTAAAGTATCTGATCTGTCAGTGTCCGTGTCTAAAGCCGCGTCCGCCTTTAGTCTGTGTCGGTTCGGCAAATCCAAAACAGTGCCAAAAGACTGGTAGGTACCTATATAGAATAATGCAATCTAAAATCAAATTAGGTAACTTACGCAACGGCTAGACGCGAAACTATTCACACTAAACAAAAAAAATAATAATTAGAAATAAAAAATAAAAATGAATACTATCTACCGTGGAATGTGCAATACCATTAAATGGCAACGGTATAATAGATTTGCGCAACGTAATTATCGTCTGTGTGATATAAATAATTAACATTTTGTTATGAAGTGTGTCAAAAGCACGGCATCGGCAGGCGAGGCGGCACCCTCTGTGGTGGCCAGTCGGCGACCTTTCACGGTTATGCATCAACGATGTAGTAATAGTCCAATGGAGGTCCACTACTTCTAAGCATGACGACCTAGGTTGCGCTTGCGACTCACAGGTCCGGAAGGTCCTATTAGGTTGTTCCACCAGGAATTTCGGAAAAACAGCACGGAATCTGGATGTATTCCTGGTTGATGCCAATTGGAAATAGGCCCGCTCGTATTTACTTAGGTCTTAAACGAAACTGGCGATGTATGGAAGCGTACACCTCTGCTTAACCCTTCCGGAACGGACAAGGCGTGAAGATAAGGAATGTATTACCTACCTAGTAATGTTGAAACTATTAACAATGTTAACTTTGTATGTTAAACGAAGGACACAATGCCACGTAATAGTAGCAAGAAGAAATCGTGGGATATTTCCTTCAGAAAACCATTTAAACAATTATTTATTTGTTTATGAATATAGTAGTTCTATGAAATTTATTTCTTACTATTTATTTCACAAGATACATTTAATTTAAATCCTAATTATCAAACACTGGATACCACTAACTATGCACTACTACTACTACTACTACAACAGCCCATAACGTCCACTGCTGGACATAAGCCTCTCCCATGATGGGAGGAATTGCCAATACCACACGGCGGAACTATTCACATAACATGTTAATTTACACAAATGCAATATTACACAGGCAAATCTATTGACAAAACGCGTCGCAACGAGGCTATAACACTTAAAAAAACTATAAGAAAAGTACGTAGTTGCAATACCATCTCAGTACGAATTAAAAAAATTATTTGTTAACTTTTAATATTCAAAATTACTTACATTAAAAAAATATATGAAATGCAAACGTTTAAAAAACCTGGACATCCGTCGAAAACAGTCACTAGGTGTGAATTTAAAGTTTATTTGTGCAATTTGTTGAGTTAAAAATGACTTACATAAGTATGTTCAGAAGTAAACGACGCGGTAGAGTGGCTGCCGCGCAATGTGCCAGCTTTGTTGACTATATTAGCATATGTAAACATCAGACTAAGTTTTTATGTACTGCGGTGCGGACACACTGACGCGCTGGCTGAGAAACATGCTCGGGATCGAGATAATTTCAGTTCGTTTTCAAGGTACCAAGCAAACCCACCGGTGGGTCTCTTTTAGCGTTACATCATACGTCTGCATCTGCCTAACCGTTTTTTAACCTTGATGTTAGCTTTCAGATAAACCACATTCAGCAGCTGAAAGCAGAATGTTGCAAGGAGTTTAGTGATTGTGTAACACGATACCCAGTAAGACTGGTTCTCAGAATTTCGGGCTTCTGATAACCCATGACAACTTAAAGTTAAGATAAGATAAGATAATTTTTATTTGTCCAAAACATGAGTATACACACACATAGCATGCAAGATGTTACATCAAATTATAATTATGACAGTCATGTTTTGCCTGAACGGCGTACAAATATAATATGTCAGACTCTACACAGCATCAAGTGAATTTAAATTCGTCCATTGCACACAGCAAATCTAGCAGTCAACCATCCAATTTAGACCATATTTAAACTAAAAGGTACAAATAAAATAAAATCAAATAGTGTCATAAGCTCATCATAGCAAATAATACAAATCCAATAATACAAATAAAAAATTCAAATGTTAAACAATTATTAATAAAAATTAGGATGTCATTATACATGTCAAATTAATTTGTCAGTCAGAAATTCATCAGTGCTGTAATAGACTTTCTCTAACAGAAGGCTTTTTAATCTATTTCTTAATTTTTCAGTAGTCAATTCCCTCCAATGTTTCAAAGTCAATGAAGTGAATGTTTCAAGTCGAAGACCTCGAAGTCGGTGACCTTTGTTTGATTGATTTAGTGTTTTTGTCACCGACTTCTGAAGCTAAAGTTATTTTTCACTTTTTGTGTTTTTCGTTTTGTGTTTTTATGAAGACGGTTTTATTTAAAAATAAAAAATAAATATTTTTCTTCATATTCTTCACACAATTTATCCATCGTTTCCTTGGTCTTCCAAGCTTAAGGCGGAGAATCGGGTAACTAATGCGGTTGTGCTGTGTCACAACTTGGAAGAGGCCTATGTCTATCAGTGGATAAGGCCGAGATGATTGAAAACTTCTTTATTTGATTTTTCCTAAAGTTTACAAAAATAACGGTTTTTTTGTGCATTTTCTCGAAAGTTTGGCCAAGAATGTAATGTATTTTCCAAAAACTAAAGTAAGGTTAAGCACTTCAATGCGACCTTGTCGAAGGTCAATCTTCAACGGTTGACCTCTCGTGAATCCATATATGACATCATTAAGTATGATTTCTGTAACTTTATAAAGTAGGTATCTCAACAAACCGCTGCCCAACCTTCCAGCCGGTGTGTCACGCAGTTTGATCTTGAAAACAGTCATCGATACAACCCACGCGGTTCGTTTCCAGTGCTAAGATATTTATGACATAGACAAAAAATAAAATTATTACAATGTCTTTAATAGTTTTATTGACCTGCCTTAGTTGATGATACAGGATTATATTCATTATTGAGAGACCATCTGTTCAGCTTATATTATTTTTAACAATTCGTTTGTAGTATTTAACAGCCAACTTTTGTTTTGGGTTGAGTTAGTTAAATTTATAAAATATTATTCTACTTTATTTAGTTACTTAGTTAATTTAATGCTTGTGTTTATTAAATATTGCTATTTGCATGCTATTTTTATGGCGAAATGTGTCATTGCACTACCAGTTATTTTTACCACCTTTTGTACCACATTTAAATATAAATTAAATACAAATAAATAAATAATTTTGACTTTGACTTTACTCTGTTCAAAACTTCAAAGACCGTCTGCTAAAAATATATTGAGTTATGAAGGTCCTTATTTGTTTATTTAATATAAAAGGTATTCAACATGCGTCTGTAGATATCTGTATACATTATTATAATTATTATATACTAGCTGACGTCCCGCGGTTTCACCCGCGTAGTTCCCGTTCCCGTGGGAGTACGGGAACAAAATATAGCCTATAGCACTCACGAATAATGTAGCTTTCTACCAGTGAAACAATTTTTAAAATTGTTTTTTTTTACTTCCGGAGATTACCCCCTACAAACAAACTTACAAACAAATGTTACCTCTTTATAATATTAGTATAGATTACGATTACATTTTTTTTGTTGTGACGTAAAATCAGGTTTTACAGCAGGACTCAATGTTACGCACTCAAAACATTGTAAACATGGATGCATCGACTTTTGATTAGGAACTTTGTTCTCCAATATCTCCGTAACTAGACGGTTCCTAGTACTGTATGGTGCGAACAAAAAAAAATCGGAATGACGGGAAAAACAAGTGACTTTTACACACCCAATAAATGATATCAGTATCCACGTACCAACCGACTAATACGAAGATTAACATTATTTGTTGCCTTAGAATTTATCCATGCATGCTAATCGACTAATAAGGCTCACCGGTGCACGGTATATTAAATACTACATCTATGCGGGACTAATAGTAATTTTGTAATTGTAAAGTTCATCTTCAATCAACTCTGGTGCTCACATTAGACAAAACTACATGGTTTTAAATGATTACATAGGTTTTAAGAACCTCGTGTTTATATTTAAATGTCATTGAGCACGTAATAAATAAATTCCAAAGGATACATCAACAAAAATGATAACCTCCAAGAAGTGCCTCATCCCTAACCTTACCCCTCCCTATATAAACTCGGCCTATTCCTTGAAAGTGGTTATACTAGACGTCCACTTTTGACCCCTACTTGACTGAACTTAATTTGTTGCTTTAAAGGGTGTAAAAAACCTCTTAACGAAGCCGAAAGGCACTTGTTCTCCCCATCATTGCGATCATTTTATTGTTGTTCACCATACCTGGGAACCTTCTAGTTACGGAGATATTGGGGGCTAAAGCACCAACTTTTGGACAAGTTTTTATTCTAAGATTTTTACTTTAAACACGTCCACGAACCCCGTACTATTCAATCCATCTATCAGCACAATGTTTTGAGTGCGTTACATTGAGTTCTCAACACATGATTTTGCACCTCAAAAAAAAAGTCGTTTCCCAGTAATAATTTTTGTATACAGTTACTTAGTTTGATGTACAGAATGCTTGGTTGACGGCTTCGTGATGAGGTTGTTTACACCCTGTATGACCTCTTTCAAGGAATAAAAGTGTCGAGTTTCTCTGTCACCCTGAATTCTTCTTATTCTGAGAAAGACAATTACAATAATGCTTAGACTAGCATAAGTACAGAAGTAAACACTACTAAACCAACACATTCATTACATTACAGTTACTCGTACCTATTTGTAGAAAATTCAATTAATATAAACACATAGGTATTGTTTCTGGGACTGAACATAAGGAGTCATTGTTTTTGTTACTCACATTAAGTACATAAGTTATATTTAAATATTGTATTATGTACCTATATGTATGAGTGTTAGTGTTGTCATCACGGTCAAGGCTGCCATGTTAGGTTATAGAGAAACCTAGGTGGATCTACCCTGTTTGGAATAGGTAAGATTAGGCTAATAAAGTATAGGTACTATCGGGGTCTTTTCCGCCTGACCATTTAAATTTTTTTTCGCTTGAATCATGCGGAGGCACCGAGCCACGCCCCCTTAAAGTTTGGGCCTATTAGGAAAGCGTCAACTTTGGCGCACAAAATTACATTAACTCTGGTTTGGCGTGCGTCGTCAATGCGCTCGACCGATTCGGTATCTTTTCATTCATTTTTTCTACACAAAGTCAACGGGGCGGGGCTAGAGATCGTTTTTGTGTTGCGAGTGCAAGCAAAAATGAGCTTAGTGGTGGTCAGGCGGGAGTGTCCTCGATAGTACTTATGTGGTACACGGTTTGCAGTCTCGAGAATTGAATGTAATGGGTGTAATATAGTTAAGGCCTTTCTAACCCTAACATTAGCAACTCTATTTGTGGTGGTTCAAACTTCGTTTGAAATACTGTTAGAATTAAGTTCTAATCAGCTTGCACTACAAAGCGGTTGTTACGTCAGTCACTGCGGCCGAATAGTGCGAAATGAGTAGTTTTTTGCGATTTACAAAAAACCTATTGATTGGACTTAAAAAATAAAACACATAATTAGTTCAGTTAGAAGTTTCATGATATAATTTGAAGTATTTTTTTAATACCAGCGGTTTATTGTTCGATTTGGAGGTAACTTTTTTCTATCGAGAAAAGTTTATGGAATCGTGTTTTCGTCACACATAGTACTTAGCATTAAGTAATCCTCAACTTTACCATTATATTTATGTCAAAATTAATTCTGCAGTGTTTTAGGCGTAACGGAGGATCATGCTAAGCCATTTGACGGAGTATAGGCCCTTAATGATGCCGAAAGGCACTTGTTCTCCCTGTCATTGCATATCTGACAACCTTACAGTTACGGAGATTTTGGTGAGGTCAAAGTTGCAACCCTTTATCTGGGTAATCTGATACGCATTGCTTAAATTTGACAGTCGGACTTCTGGGCTTCTGATGGTCACCCATCCGCAGAGTGTCCTCGAAATCGTTGCTTAACCTAAAATACTGTTATTATTTGGTTTAAAAATATATCATTAAACTAAAATTAATCAATATCTAATGTGCTAACTCGATCTATTTCTAGACCATTTTCAGCAGAAATCAAGGCCACATACTCGATAATCCTCACATTAGAGCCGTGTGAGCATAAAGTTCGCTGACCTTGCCTGTTACGTGACACCGTGCCTCGCTCTGTTTCTGTATTGAGAGTTTGAAGTTGGGAACTTGTCAAACTCTTTGGTGTTTCCTTCAACGTAGATTCGTGAAAAACGATTCTCCCGTTATAGGGTTTCGTAGTCCTGGCAAGGAACCCTTATAGTTTCGTCATGTCCGTCTGTCTGTCCGTCCGTCCGTGGTTTTGCTCAAATACTGTTAAGTAGTACTAGAAAGCTGTAATTTTGTAGAGGTTAGTATATCAATTACGCCGCAAAACGGTAAAATAAATTTTAGAAAATATTTTTTTACGGTAGCTCCCCTACATGTGAACTGGGGATGAATTTTTTTTTCGTCTATCCCATTGTGTGAGGTATCGTTGAATAGGTCTTTTAAAATGACTTGCTTATACCTACTATTTTTTTATTGAATGCTCCATTTACGAAATATTAAACTTCAAAGTGCAAATATTTGTTCCAGTAAGGCATCCCCCCTCTAAAAGCTAAACTGCTGGCTTGAAAAATCTGGAAAAATTCATGATGACAGTAAATTTCATGAACTTTAAAAGAAAATTATAGCGGTTAAGATAACTTTATTAGTTTAGCTCTAATAGTCGTTGAACTTGGGTGTTGGATAATTTTGTACCAAATACAAAATCCTTAGAATAAATCTTTTAAACTTTTAGAGTGACTAAGATGAAGTATATAATTGCTTGTGATAATGGGCTACTACGGAACCCTACACTGCGCGTGGCCCGACACGCACTTGCTGGTTTTTTTTACAATTTTTATTCTCCTTCTTTGCGTGTCGATAGACTCAAATAGTACCCGACCAGTATGTTGCCACCTGCATAGCTCTACCGGTGGCTTCTATATTATGTATATTAATATTATACATAAATATATATATATATATATTAGAGAGCAGCGGCCTAGTGGTGGCGGCCCCGACTTACGAACAGTGAGTCGTGGGTTCGAACCCAGACAGGCGCATTACTTTGTGTAGTTTATATCATCACCACTGCTCTCAAAACGGTGAAGGAAAACATTGTGAGGAAACCGGCATGTCCTAGAAGCGAAAATTCGAAGACATGTGACATCTACCAATCCGCCCTGGGCTCGCGTGGCGGAATATAGGTAGCCCATTCCCTCTCATTGAGAGGAGACCGTGTCCCAGCAGTGGGAACATTATAGGCTGATGATGATGATAATGAATATATATATAATATTATTATACAATTTATATTGCACTATTCGTTTAAAGTTTGCAAATCATTTTTCGCCGTCTTGTTGGTATCTGATACATTTTTTTTTGGCATACATAATTTGTTTCGATCCCCACTAAGAAAAATATTGTGTCCTAAACTCGACTTTTAAGTACGGAGCAAAGACCTTATAATTTATTGAATGCCGGTTTCTTTCAACTACTTTTGCTATTGTTTTAAAATTCCATTCACTTCCCAAATTCCAACAGAAAAAAGAACTTCATAACTAAAATTATAACATACAACCTATTATAAACAGAGCAAATAATTACTTATTGTTCCAACTAAACTAAACTCATACGGACATGATTGAAATAATAACAGCCCCTCGGATCGATCTTCCGGTTAAGCCTCACTTGCCTAGGTTGGTCCGAGGATGGATGACCACCCATTACCTTCATACCGAGTTTCAACCGTGCCTCGGCGTTCGTTGGTCTCAACAATCATTTGTAGATCTTTGACAGTTGTTACAAGAGGTACCTACGTCACATTCTTCATCTTCATACATTGAGTCTCGTTTCTTCATAGCCCATAAGTCTGACAACCAGTCTTACGAAGGGGTAACATATTGGGGGTTTAGTACTAACTAGGTTGTGGAGGTCAGATAGGCAGTCGGTCCATGTAAAATACTGGTATTCAGATACTTCCGGTTAGACTGGAAGCCGACTCCAACAGGCAAGGCAGATGATGATGAAACTCGTACGGACAAATTATGAAGCGGCGGTAACTGGACTCTGACGGATACCTCAGGAGAGACTCGGATGTCCACGGCCGCTTCAATCTTTGTCCGTACGAGTACCTTTTTTGTTTCGCAAGTGGGCGACTTTGAGCCCAATTTTAAACCAAACTAACGAACACATATCTTGTAACAAGCAAAAAAATCTTAATGTCCTCTGTTCTTCTTATTTTTTGTTCGTTACGGCCAATTGTTTTGAAGATTACGTGTCATTTAATTGATTAACACGGTCGCCGTATTTGGTTGGGGATCATTTGGGCAGGTTTAGACAAAGGAGTTCGGATTTTTTTTGACGAGGAGTTACGAATATTATGTTTTACAGTTCTCGAGTGAGTAATCATGTTTTTAGATTATATTTTTTTTTGTTTTGAAGAGTTTTAATCTGTTCTTGCTTAACGCCAGTGCTGCCAACCCGTCTGAGCAAAAACGCGCTGTTAGCTCTTTAAAAAAGCGCTAGAAAGCGCTAAATGGTCGCTGTCAAAAAAGCGCTGTATTTGGCGCCCAAATTCAAACAAAACGCCCAATAATTTGAGACTAGGGATGTATTAACGAATTTCGTCGGAATGATTCGGTACCTAGTTAAGACAAATTAATTATTTTGAAGTAATTAATAAGTAATTCAAATTAATTAATGCATTTTTTATTGAATCAAAATAGGTTTGTTAGACTACGATACCAACTGAAACATAATTATCAGCATATAAGTGATGCAAGTTCAAAAAATTTAAGTAATTCGTTCCGTGTTACGCACATCACAGAATAAAATATAGTAGATGTCCATATAATAATATGATTTCAAAAAGCGCTAGATTTAGCGCTAGGCGCTAGAACGCGCTATTGAACAAAAAAAGCGCTAGATCTGGCGCTGAAAGCGCTAAGTTGGCAGCACTGCTTAACGCAGTGCTGTTTGCGCATTCTCCTTATACCTCCATAAAATATTAGTCTATAAGTTAAAAAACAATCATGTAAAAACAAAAGTCAGAGCTTACTTATAGGATACTCAATAATCGTCTAGTTATTTCCATCAACTCAGAATAATTTACCACAGGTACATTGTTACTTCGAAACGTGACCACTACTCAAACTTACGCAAAGCGAACAAGAAACTTTTATTTTCAACCATTCACTGAATGGATTTGGCTTTTTGTATTGGATTTCGTACAAGAAACTTTCCTTGTTTCCCCGAATACTAAAAGAACAAAGCAACAGTTGCGCAACGTAACCAATAATTACGTAAACCCGTTACGAGAAATAAATGCCAACTTTTGGAAAACCCGCAAAGGAAGAAATAAGTTATTATATTACCAAACGAAAGTTACTGGATATTGGCACTTAGTGGAATCTTCCGTAATTGTGCTGAGTCATGGGTTTATATTGACCCCAAGCCGCACAGTGTTAAACAAAAAATCTTTGACTTTTTCCTGTATCCTCCTATATATTCATCCTTCTTCGAATCAGGAGTAGTGGTTTCTCGAGATTGTCTATAGACGTTATCCCATCCTCACCAGGGGCATTTCCATTCGTAAACTAATAAGAGCCGCCTCGATTTCGTTTTGGCTGACTTGTGGCAGGTTCATTTGAAATGGTGGGTTTAAGCGGCTCTGGAATCCTCCTGGGTCATTTTGTGGGCGATTTCCTTTTTTGTATTTTATTGGGGTAAGTTTTCCTTTGTTTTTAAGTCATTGACACAACCCGGTTACATTATCTCTACCTGGCGTCGATGACTTTTATAACAATAAAAGTCCAATAAATGTTTAAAAATAAAGCAGTGATAGCTCGAAAATTTCACGACATGTATCGGCAACGAAAGTGCTTGTTTGTGAACATTTCATTGTTACGTTTGGACTTTTATTGTTATAAAAGTCATCGACGCCAGGTCCAGAGAAAATGTAACCGGGTTTTAAATACCTACCAGCTAAGAAGAGTGGGCAGTCTAGACAAAGTGACACGACAATATCATCATCTGCCTAGCTTTTTCCCAACTATGTTGGGGTCGGCTTTCAGTCTAACCAGATGTTGCTGAATACCAGTATTTCACACGGAGCGACCACCTATCTGACCTCCACAGCCCAGTTACTACTGGGAAATACGATACAACAATATATAAGATGGAAAACTTTCACGCATGGTAAAATATTCATGTTAGTTTACCATGCTCACACAAAATCACATAAGTCGAAACTCAACTGTGTAAAATTAACGCACAGCCAAGACCACTGGATCTGGAGAAATCTTGCCCTAGAATTCCTTTGAAAACGTATGAAGGTAGGTGAAATAATTTATAATATAAAGGGGTTGAATAAAAAGAACAGGGGATGAGAGTTTTCATGGAAGATAATCATTTTGGCCGATAGCAAAATGCCATCGCACACGGCTTGTAATGAAATAATATGTTTGTTGTGAACCGTACTTACACGACCGTCCTTGTTTGTTACTCTTGTCGTCACACAGTTATGGTGGCAGGAGGAATTCCACAGTTCACTATTACATGCTTCGCGTTTTAACATTTCACACAATTAATTCCTAATGATGCATTTTGTGCATACTTCGTGTGCATTGTAGAAATTGTAGGAAAGTCCCTGACTTCATTATGGGTTAGGTTGTACTGATGTGGTTATGGTAAGTTATTTAGGCAAATGAGTTGTTGGTTCTGATGCAGAAGCTCCAAACAAATATTTAATCCTACCCCTTACCACTTTCTTCTTTATTTAAAGGTTAATTTTCTTTTTTTTTTTGTTAGTTTTTAGTGTCCCACACTTGAGGGCCTAGAAAAAGCTACAAGCAAGATCGCTTTAATGGTGTTTCATCTATATAAAAGTGTCAACTTTCGGTAGTATTTCGGAAGCTTCCATCAGTTCATAACGTTTCGAAATTTCCATCACGGTTATTACCGATATCATGTAAGTGGTGGGCCTGGCTTATTTGTTAATAAGCGCTTGATGGCCCCTTAAACGCTGATCATGTAAATGGAAATTATATAGATCATCATACAGGGTGTAAAAGACCTCATCACGAAGCCGTCAACCAAGCATTCTGTACATCAAATTACGTAACTTTACTCAAAAAATATTGCTGGGAAACGACTTTTTTTTTGGGGTGAAAAATCATATTTTGTGGTAGAACTCAATGTGAAAACAATTGTGCCGATGGAGGGATTGAATAGTATGGGGATTGTAAAACTGTGGTATGGGGGTCGTGGAGGTGTTAAAAGTCTTACATTAAAAACGTGTATTTAAAAAATAAAAATAAATGTCAAAAAGTTGGTACTTTGACCCCTAATATCTCCGTAACTAGAAGGATCCCAGGTATGGTGTAGAACAAAAAAATGATCGCAATGACGGGGGAAACAAGTGCCTTTCGGCTTCGTTAAGACGTGGTTTACACCCTTTATATAATTATGATGATGATGATGATGATATAATTATGCATCGGTATGGAAATTATGTCCGTTATTTTGAGTTGCAGTTTTAGATACCTGTTGGTGTCCGTTCCAAAATGTTATGTGCTCCTAAGTCGTGTAGATAGATGCGATTTCAGCGTTTTTCTTAATTAAAAGAAAAAGAAAGAGCATTAGCTCTTTCTATTTCACATTGAGCATGACGCAATTTATATTGACTGAGATATAATTGCTTTGTGTTTAGCCTAGTAATAGGAATGCATACCTACATAGTAATAAGTACATAATTTCTGTGCCATTAGGTAAATAGTCACACGTTCAGTAGGTCTGATTTTCTATACTTAGGTACTAGATAAATTTACAAGTGTTCATTTATATTTGAAAATTAATTTTAGTTAAGTTGTTGCATTTTTGCATATTCTTAGTCCCAGAACTTGCAACATCTTACAATCTTATGCTTCAATTTTGGTTTATTGAAATTACCAATCGGAGTGGTGATGTTGTCAGATCTCAATAAAGCATTTTTTTTTTATAGAGTTTGAAAATCCTCTGAATATACTTTACCTAATAGCCATAACGTCAGTTTTTCAATATCGAATGTGCCGTCAAATCTCTAAATATCAATAAAATGCAATTTTCTCGTGAAACAACATTAGCAGAGATTAGAAGTCGGTTAAAAATCCTATAACATAATAGGTAGCATGTTTCCAAAAATACTATGTCAGTAACACCATCATATTAATATCAATCAAAACTTTAGGTCAAACAGTTTATGTCATGCATGTGTCACGTATAGGTATATTTCTCCGTGACTGTAAGTACATGTAAAGTAAATAATAATAATGTATAGTAAACACAATATGATTTAAATTCTAATTTATCTCCAATTATTGCCAATCAGCTGTAATCTTTCTTGGCAAAATGCCAGAGGTCACAATACAGAGTCTACCCAATTACAATCAATCAATCAATTATCAATCTACTCTCTGACCCATGATAAGTACTTATTATTTATTCTAGAACTAGAATTATAAATTAATAATGTCTTGTTAGACTGCAGGCAGTCAAAAATGGCGATGCCAAGTCTGCATCCGCGATTAACAAAACGACTGCTCAGCCTAAGTAGAAATAACCTCAGATTAATAATAGGGACAATAACGGGCCATTGCCCCCTTAACAAACTATTTAACATAGGCGCCACGGACAGCCCACTCTGCAGGGGCTGCTTTGACGTCGAAGAATCAGCCGCCCACGTCATCCTGGAATGCGAGGCCGTAGCTAACCAACGCAAACAAATCCTCGGAACGGTGAGGTCGCTCAGCGAAGCCTGTGAACCTCCCAGGAAAGTTCTGTGTTTCTGGGCGGAGCTAGGCTGGCTAACTTAGCCAGGACCCCTACGCACAACGGACCGAATGAGAGTTTAAGTGCAGAAAATGGAGTCCCTACTCTACTCTCTAATCTCTTGTTGTTAAAATTGGCAGCTGCATCATCTGTTGGAATAATTTATTTTCAGCATGGTAAGGCAATTCATCATCTCCATAACCTTTTTCCAACTATATTGGGGTCGGCTTCCAGTCTAACCAGATGCCGCTGAATACCAGTTTTTTACATGGAGTGACTGGAAAATTTTTCCGTTCCCCAGCAATATTTTTTCCTTAGATTTATTTAGTTTAATGTTTAGAATGCTTGGTTGTCGCCTTCGCAAACGGTCCGGTTACACCATGTATAAAACCATAAATACTGATGGCAAACCGCGAAACTTCAGCTGCGAACAAAGGAAACGGGTCTAGAACTAGGATTTCAATAATAAAGACTCACCTGTCTCCTAATCATCACATGGCTGACTCTCCCCCGAACCCCGACGGAGAGCACGTACTCCCCCGGGTGCGCAAGCGACTCCCTCACCAAGAAGGAGCCGTTCTTGCCCTTCTCCATGATCAGGTGCTCTGCCTCCTTTGCTGACATCACTCCGTGGAACCATCTGAAAAGATGGGTTTAAATATAGAAATCGTTTTCGGCCATTTTCCGGCAGACCTAGTTTTTCTTTTCTTAGAATTAGTTTTGTCAAGATCACTTTACATAATTATTGTTTTTTTTTTAAACCTCGGATCAGAGAGGTTCGCTTGGTTGGTTGTTAACGAAGCCGTTAACCAAGCATTCTGTTCAAACTAACTTTACGCAAAAATTATTGCTGGGAAACGACTTTTTTTTTTGGGGTGAAAAATCATGATTTGTGCTAGAACTCAATGTAACGCACTCAAAACATTGTGCTGATGGATGTATTGAATAGTAGGTCGTGGAGGTGTTTAAAGAAAAAAACTTACGTTAAAAACTTGTATAAAAAATATCTTGTCAAAAAGTTGGAACTTTGACCCCCAATATCTCCGTAACTAGAAGGTTCCCAGGTATGGTGTAGAACAAAAAAATGATCGCAATGACGAGGAGAATAAGTGCCTTTCATTTTCGTTAAGAGGTGTTTTATACCCTTTATAATCAATTTAAAATAAATTAAATTAGAAATACTACTAAATTAGATCTAAAAAACGGTCACATTTCATTAACATAATCATAGCTTAATCAGCCTATAAGGTGCTCACTACTAGTCACTACACTACAGGCCTAGCTTCTCTCCGTGGAAGGAGTGGGCAAGGTGCTCGTTATCAAGTTTTCGAACTTTGGCCGATTCCTGACGATGTTTTCCTTTACAGTTTTGAGAGTAATGCATGGTGTCGTATAAAAACAAAGCTACGTGTCTGCCTTTGTTCGAGTAATTATAAGTCGTGGTGGTTGGTAACTTAGCACAAGTACTGGCCTGGGGCACCACAGTTCATTATCAAAATAAATGTTAATAGAATGCGATCGTCTCTCCTCCTCGCTCCTCTGATCTCGATCACGTAGGCATAGTCATTAGGTACATAACAGATACGCAAGCGGTCGTGGTCCAGTACCCAGCCCTTGAAGCTCCTCAGTCATCCGACAATGCGACACAAAACGTTTATTAAAATAATCGATTGCGACAAAAAAAGTCGCCTTGAAGCTTGAAGACGTAAGGCTGCTTATCGTTCCATATTGTATTGTGAGAAATAAATTAAGGTGCATACCAAACTGACTTTGATTGAGGAAGCAGATTATTTATTGAGAATATTAAAAGGTTACTTATGATTGGTACCTATTAATCACGTACATAAAATAAGAAACTGTTTGCCTAGAATCTAAAGAAAGAAAGAAAATACTCCTAGGTACATTCATTTCACACATTACGACAAATGTATTGAATCAATTTCAGCACCCGTAGCCAAGTTGACAATCTACAATCGTTAACGCTAATAGAAAACTATTCAAATGAATGGGAATGGGGCTATCGTTTTTGAGCTCACCAGATGGCGCACTGTCGAGTAAGGTCCTGTCAGTAAATCTGTTTAATACTTTAAAGCACCAATAACTTCGTAAAAAAGTTTATTTTATTACGTTTAACAACACTGTGTAAGGTTTAGATATATATTTACAATATTCTTCATAAAATTAGCAAGCATGAAACATTTAAAAATCATTCTACCTCCAAGTACTAACAATATTATGATCTTATGTTGACTTAAAATCTTCAAGTCATAATTAATCAGGAATGGGCTCAATCTAGAACGCAAACGTGAGTATTAGTATAAATACGTGATAAAAAAGCACGCAACGCGCGAACACTATGCCATCTGACATTTTGGAGGACCTCAGTCTACACAAGCGCCTCTAGTGGCAAATTCACACGCGATACCCCCATTACATCATCTCAACGTTAAATCACGTGATCAACACAAAAGAATAGAAAATTCGTAGACAAGTTTACATCGTTCAAAATGATAGAATAGAACAATGAATAGAATGTTATCGTTTCTACAATGTTGATCGCTAAACTCTTTGGTAGGAACGCTCACCATAGACTAAAGTGTAACTTTTTTCTACAGACATTAGAGAACGAGCGATCGACTCAGTCGTGTCGACTTGGCTACCAATGTAGCGCTTTCTTACAATCGCTTACGATAGTAGAAAGAGAATCGATACGTTGTAACTTGGCTAGGGGTGCAGACTACTCAAAGGTATTCGGAGCTGCAACTGAAAACCAAGGCTGTCTCATGTCCGTGAAAGTAGGTGTTCAAAAAGATCAGTCAAGAAAACGGAACAAATATTCTCGTATAAATGCAGTTATTTATTTTCAGCAATTTCTTTTACAGAATTTGTACAGTATTGTCGGGTGCAATAAATGTTGTTGGGTGGAGAGGGAGAGGAAGGCCAAAGAAAAGATGGGTGGGTTGTGTGAGCAATGATATGAAAGGAGTAAATGGTGGCGTGACGTCAGACAGGGGAGAATGGGATAAGGGCAATGGAATCATGGTGATGTCGGGTGCCATATTACTTTTCTAAAGGATGTCAGGTGGGCTGTCAGTTGTGACTGGTCATCTCTAGTTGCCATGGCTTACTTGAATGAATTATTTTGGTTTTTGAATTGTATTTTTTTGTGTGTTTTTACTGTAGATCCTTTTAGCGTGCACATCTTGCTACATTGTTCTCAAATAATATACCATCTCAACATGAATGATGTAACCAAGATTTTGTAACAATATTCTTTAAAAGAGTGTCAATGGAGTTTCTTGCCCGTTCTTCTCCATAGAGATCTAAGCTAGGGAATGAGCAACTACAGTACTTTCACAGTTTTTATGTCTTGTGACTGGGACTGTAGCTACATTTAATTTACATATTTGTTTCGACAATGAGAGGTTTTCTTTTTGAGGTATTAAAACAAAACTTATTTCCAAGAATTCTATAGATGGCGTTGAACTTACTACGATAGTTGGTGCCAAACCCAAAACGCTTGGAAAAAAAACATTGTGTCACGTCACATACTCTCGTAGACTGACACTTTCATTTGCCTAACCTTCCGAATATAACCAACATTTCTCGCGCTTTGTTAAAATGGTTTAATCAGTTTTTTTAGGTTCTGTTAAATTCCTTGCATTATCATACTAACTCCTAGCGCCATCTATCCAGCGACTAGGGAAGAGCTAAAAAGAAAATCCCTCATTCAAAAGTGCCTGTAACTGGCTGACTTGAAATAAATGCTGTGTTTTTTATTTTTTTTTATTTTTTTGCTATAACAAGAAAATTCCCTCGGGGAAAAATCACAGGCTGAACCTAGTACAAACATGCTTTCATTCAACCATTGCTAATTTATTTACTGTCTTATTTATTGCTTTGCTGTCTGTGAATAATTAACCATTTCCCAGTGTCATTGAGTTTATTACGAGTTCATTGACCGATCAGGCTAAAGACTTCACTGTGTGAAATTAAACAAACAACAGCGAAATTTTATATTTAAGGATGTAACAAAGCGTGTCTAATTTAACACAAGAATAGTACTAACGAGTTCACTGGCAGTCTCCCAATTTTTACCCTAATGACCTATGTTATAAGGTTGAAAAGTTGTCGTCAGTGAACTTGGTAGTATAGTCCACCGCACATCAGGTGACCACAAACTGAAAAATTTCTTATAATGATTTTAAACCATACACTGTTTGTTTTTAAGCTCAAAATCGAATGAGATAATTTGACAGTTTGTAGCAACTTGATGCGCTGGCAACTGTACATCTACTTGGAATGAAGACATTTAATTTTCTGCTAAGGATTGGGAGTGAAAATGGAACTGTCGATGGATTCTTATTAAAAAATATAATAGGTAACACATTAGCTTGTTCTAAGTGTTGAAATATTGTTAGTTCTTCATGAACGAATGGATAACACAGTCATATAATTATGACAACGTTAGTTAAGGTTATCTATCTGATTTTACTTGCAGCTTATTGTTGTGAACATTTTGAATACGAAAATAACAGTTTAAAAGGTAACTGGCAATTGTTTGTCCGCTAAATGTCTTCTTATAGAAAAGTTATGTTCATGTCCAAGCAGCGGAGGCATTATACAGGGTGGAAACATCCTTTTTTGACCCATGGAACACCAAAGTGGTTCACCTAGGTGTTCCACGGTTAACTTTCTGTACCCCTGGTTCACCTAGGTGTTCCACGGTTAATTAACTGTACCCCTGGTTCACCTAGGTGTTCCACGGTTAACTTTCTGTACCCCTGGTTCACCTAGGTGTTCCATGGTTAACTTTCTGTACCCCTGGTTCACCTAGGTGTTCCACGGTTAATTTTCTGTACCTCTGGTTCACCTAGGTGTTCCACGGTTAACTTTCTGTACTTACTTACTTTTTTAACCGACTTCAAAAAAGGCGGAGGTTATATGTTCTTTCTTTCGAATTACAGACTAGTATTTATTTATTCGTAATAAATAATAAATATTGTATTCGTAATAAATATTGTTATTAATAGAATTTTGTTGTTGTGTTAATTTTAAATGTCATCGAAAAATCCCTGAATAAATATACAAATTATGGATTACTATTTCGTACACGACAGTACCTGCGCAAGCAAGCGTCGACAATTTAAATTAATTTGATAAAACAAAAAACAGGTAATCCATCCGAGATTTTCACGCATCCAAAATTTTTCGATAATCTAACTGACGAACTAAACCGAATCATATTTTTTTTAGTCAGGAATCTCAATCATCCCCTATTGTCTAAGCTATTAAATACATTAATCATAATCATGTACCAACCCGTATACGCCGAGAAGACGACATGTTACATGCGCCACCCGTATTCATGAGAGTTATTTCGAGGTAATAGTAACCGCGCGTTATCAGTTATCACCTCGTCCGGCAGATTGATGATCTTTTCATAACATAACATAACACCTCGCTGGTTATCCCTGAAGGATTAGGCAGAGAGGTCCTGCCGGGGTTGCGGGACTGTTCGAAAGAGATACCGTGGCCCCGGAACACAAAGGGCGATGAAGGAACATGGATGGGTTTTAGTCAGTAAAAGTCTGACACTCCCTCCCGCTCCACCCAGAGCGGGAGGAGTCATTTGATGATTGATTTCCCATCCAAAAAAAAAAGAATTAGGCAGAAGTCTTACTCGTACACCCACATTTCGCCAGGTTTAAAAACTCCCGTGTAATAGGGGGCGACGCGGCGTATATTACTATCAACCGGGTACAATTCTAGATTCCGTGATTGCTCCAGGGTAGCCCGCGAAATTCAAATTTTCTTACGGTTGTTTTGCAATTTGCAGGCCAGTGCTAGGTTGTATGTTGATTGAAATATTGTTCGAGACTGTTAGACGTATGTATGTATATTTTTCATGGAATAGTCATTCAATCGAGTTACATGAACTTGGAAGGTTGCATTGATGATTATAATTCTGTAACTACATACGTCTTACTGCCGCGAATCATATTTTGATGAAAATACAACCTAGCACTGGCCTGCAAATTGCAAAAAACGTAAGAAAAATTGAATTTCGCGGGCTACCCTGGAGCATCAGCCTTAAGCAATTCTTGAATCTAATAACACTTTGCGCGACTTGGGAATCTAACCCTCAGCTTATAACGTTCCTATTGCTATAATACAGGCCTGCTCTCTGCGGATCACAGTAGGGAAATTATCCTCCACTTGGACCTAGCCCAATTTGGTGCACGTCACAAATGTTTGTTTCCAAAACATTCCAATTTCTTGAAATCTTTCTATCTAAGCTCTACAATCTGTTTCAAATTCAATTAAATTTCTTCAATAGATTTTTTAACTCTATCGCTAAAGCATTAGGTTCAAAGTTGATTTGGGGACAAAGTCCATACATTACCTTTCATTTTGTATGGACATGAACATAATTATTTTTGAAATTTTTTGTAGGTACTGTAATGTCCCACGAAACTGAAACATCACCCAAAAGAGGTTTTCAGAAGCTAAAGTTTTTTTTTTGTGTTTTTGAAGTCGTTTTATTTTTTGCAAAAAGTTTTTTTATTACCCAAAGAAAGAATATCGGCTGATGTTTTAGTTCCCTCATTTTCAGGCGACCAACCAAGCTATACAAAACCAGTTTAATTGTACGGGAAATTTAAACAAAGTGAGGTCATGTTATAATGGAAATACTTGAAATTGATGCACCGGTGTGTCAGGTACACACCGGCTATTTATATTGCTTTCTTTGTTTTAAACTCTTAAAAAGGAGGAGCTCGTGGCTAAATAATAACAGCCGCTCGGGTTGATCGTGAGGTTAAGCCGTGCTTGCCTAGGTTGGTCTGTGGATGGGTGACCGCCCATTACATACCGAGTTTCCTCCGTGCCTCGGAAAGCACGATAAGCCGTTGGTCCCGGCTGTCATTTGTAGATCTTTGACAGTCGTTAGCTAGTCAGAGGCCTAAAATGTCTGACAACCAGTTTTACCAAGGGGTATCGTATTATCCGGTACTAACTGGGTTGTGGAGGTCAGATAGGCAGTCGCTTCATGTAAAATACTGGTATTCAGCTGCATCCGGTAGAACTGGAGGCCGACCCCAACAAAGTTGGGAAAAGGCTAGGCAGATGATGATTTGTTTTAAACTCTTAAACGTAAATCTAAGTAAGTGTCTTTAAATGAAAGCATATCAAAGCGTAGAATTAGCAGTGAGCAAGTTCAATCACACTAGCACAAAAGGTCTCGTCATCATTAATCAGTAACTTCCATTTGTTTACATGCTTGAAAAGATTCCAAGCACCACTTGACTGAACTCGGTTCAGCCACAAAAAAATACGGCAACAAAAACCCTAAAATAGGAAATGCATAAACATTTCAATGATTCTTATCCGGAAGTGTACCGAAGCAAAACGTTTATTCAAGAAAAAATACGCATTGATGAGAACCATGAAGGTAACACCCGCCGGCCTCATTTAGTTTAAAAAAAAACTTTATTTTGAAGACGTGTAAAAGTGTTTAATTAAAAAAATTACAAAATAAACATCATTTATAATGCCTGGAATTAAACTTTTTTTTATCGCGAATAATTAGTTTTATTATGTTTTTAATACACTATAATACATTTTTTTTTTACTATTGCAGTGAATCATATACTTTTTTGCATTATAAAACTCGCGTTTATAGGTGGTGCCAGTTAAGATGAGAATAGCGGTCATTGCCCTTTCCCTAATATCTCTTCGTACGAACCAAAATAAACAAACCATGTAGGTATCGTTTTTCATTACAAAAAATGTTGAAGATCACGATAGATGACAATCAATGATGTTATATATAATACTTCTCATTGATGACAATTCAAGACTTTAACAGGCTTATTTTTAGCTTAATAAATGTAGGTGGGTCAATGACCGCTATTCTCATCTTAATGGCACCAGCTATAGCATCTGTAGTCCCATTAAGTTGTAAGCGCTACCGGCAGACAAAAAGACATTTACGTGTGACGATAACGACATAAACTCGCTAATAACCAGCAGAGCTAATAACACCTCAAGGGCAAATAATTATTGACAAGATATGCAAGAAAAGAATGTCTTTCCTTTGCATGCACTCAGAGATGGAAAAAACCACTTTTCATATTGCCTGTAGCTTTTAAATGTATGCCGTTGTCAAAAGTTGGCTTGCTGAGCATAATGAAATGTAAAGTTAAAATAAATCATTTACTAGATTTTACTTGAAGCAACATAGAACGGTGGAAGAAAACGTGAGGAAACCAGCATGTCTGTTAGATATTATTATTATTATTCTGGACGGCATATAAAGCCAAGTTAGAGGAAAACTCTGGCACACCACGTTAGACACTCCACACCATAAAAAAAGAAGATCAAAGTTACTTTCTTCTGTATTTTGTTTCTATGTATTTTTGACTACTTATAAGTACCGACGATCGATCTACCACACATCAAAAAAAGTTTGTAATCACTAGCATAAGCAGATATAATTTTTTAAATTGATTTTTATTAAGAAAAAAGTTTTGTAGTGTTTTTTTCTTTAGATAGTAATTTAATTAATTAATTTTTTTTTTTTTTTAATACTCTATTTGAAATAATCTAAAAAGAAGAAGATATTATAAATAATATACGTACAGTAACAAAAAAGATTTCGATTTTTCAAAGTGATCGTTAACATTCCTTCACATCTTTCACGACTCGACTTGGGAACGGGTGTATCGTTTGGCGGAACAAGGCCTCTCTCAGATAGCGCACGCCCTAGACACTAATCTACTAACATTAAATGTCAGTAAAAGTAAATATATTGCTTTCTCAAAAACCAGTGCCTCCAGCCCATCCCAAACTATGTCCATAAAAATACACACTTGCTCACAAGAACACAACAACGCTTCCCACCACACATGCCCATGTGAAGTCCTTGAACGAACAGACGCAATAAAATACCTCGGAATAATCTTAGATAACCAATTAACTTACAAAGCCCACATATATGCCGTATCCTCCAGAGTGCGAAAACTGATCCATGTCATGAAAAAACTCCGTGACTGTTCCCCAATCGATGTGCTGCGAACGGTCTACTACGCACTCTTCCAGTCAATCATGCAGTACTGCATCGGTATATGGGGTCGGGCTTGTAAAACCACATTCATTACATTAGAGAGGGCACAACGGGCACTGATCAAGGTTGCACTTAGAAAACCTTTTAGATTCCCCACAGACCTTATTTATCAGGAGTTTAAAGTTCTAAGGGTACGACAACTTTTCATATTACAAGCAACGCTTAAGTACCACGCAACCGTAAAAAAACTGCCTGATTACAACAAATTAATAAACAAGCGGGTATTTAGAGTACCTATACCAATTACCAAATCGGAACTAGCTAGACGTTGTACTAATTTTTCACATCCAAACACCTTCAATAAAATCAGTAAAATTTGCGACCTAAGAAACTGCTCAACCTCCACCTGTAAAAATATATTAAGAGTAGCCCTTTTAAAATTGACATACGAAGCTACCGAAGCCTTGCTATAGCACCTGCACAACAGTCACACACACACCCATACACACATACACACCCATACACACACACACGTACACTCACAAAAACTCAAACACACCAGAACAAAAGCCCAACAAATGCAGACTTTGCTTTATTTCTATTTTCTACCTTGCTTTAACCTTTACCCTGTTAATAATATTTTTAATGTCCACATGTTTGTTTTTCAATGTAACAATTGTTTGTAAAATTCGCACTCCCGAGCCACAAGATACAAGCGATGCTTAGTTTGTGGCTCACCGACTATTATGACACACCTGTATTTTTATATTGATTAATAAACTGATTTTTTGATTTTTTTTTTTTTTTTTGATTCCGTGTGAAAACGAATTTTCTCAGATAAGAGACTCAGCTAGATCGACTTTTCGCCCCCATAAAACCCCACATTATAGGTACAACTTTCATCGAAATCGTTGGAACCGTTTTCGAGAATATGGTCGTATATGGTCGAGAATAGTAGAATATAGTCGTATATGGTTGCGAAGGCTCTTCAACAGAGCCAAGAACACACGGTCGCCGGACGACTGGGACCGTTACAAAACTGCCCGTAGAAACTATAAAAAACTAATACGCCTCCGAAGTAAAAACAGCTGGAGGCGTTTTTGTACTAACATTGAAAATAGCAACCAGGCAATGAGGGTCAAAACATGTCTCGCCGCCGGGACTGATCTTTCTATAGGATGCCTCAAAAAACCAGATAATACCTACACAAATAACGATGCGGAGACTAGCGAATTACTTCTCACCACCCACTTCCCAGGCTGCCGGATTGCGTCCGAGCAGAGCTGGGAACCGTACAGTGAAAGGGCTGCGAGCAACATAGACTGGGAGGTAGCCTCAGAAGTAATAGACAAAGACAAAATAATATGGGCAATCAACACATTCCTGCCTTTCAAGGCTGCAGGGTTGGATGGTATTTTTCCGGCTCTGCTCAGATGGAGCGGTGACACGCTAGCTGAATATCTTGTTAAGATTTTCCGGGCCTGTCTGGCCCACCGCTACATCCCCTTGAAATGGCGCGAAGTAAAAATAATCTTTATTCCAAAACCAGGTAGGAGCGATTATACTCAACCCAAGTCCTTCAGACCCATCAGCCTCACCTCGTTCTTTTTGAAGACACTAGAGAGGCTGGGGGACAGAAGGATTCGGAATCAAATCTCGCCACTTAAACCTTTACACCCTAACCAACACGCCTACTGCGAAGGCAAGTCAACTGAATCCGCTCTCCACTGCGTAGTCACACGCATAGGAAACGCTCTAAAAACCAAAAACCCAACACTGGGCGCTTTCATAGACATAGAGGGCGCTTTTGACAAAACCAACTTCACCAGCATCAGCCAGGCACTAGTTGTGCACGGTGTGGCGCCAACGCTTATACAATGGATTCACAACATGTTAAAATACCGTGCTATTCAATTTACTGTTAACACCACCACACGAGGTATCGTTAGTAGGGGCTGCCCACAGGGTGGGGTGCTGTCACCACTACTGTGGAACCTAGTAGTAAATGAGCTCATTACAGAGCTCAATGCTAGCAGTCTGTACTCGGTGGGTTATGCAGATGACATAGCAATTCTAATTACGGGGAAATTTGAAGGAGTCTTATGTGACCTCATGAGGAAAGCCTTCAAAATAATCGAGAATTGGTGTACAAAACACGAACTATCAGTTAACCCCACTAAAACAGAACTAATAATGTTTACAAACAAAAGAGTCCTTGGACCACACAAACTTCCTAAACTATTTAACACCGAACTAACACTTAAAGAAGAAGTCAAGTACTTAGGAGTGATCCTCGATAACAAATTGCTCTGGAATAGGCATCTTGACTACAAACTTAACAAAAGCACAATCGCACTGTACCAATGCAAAAAAATGTTAGGAAAAACGTGGGGGCTGTCTCCAAAGATCACGCTGTGGCTTTACACAGCGGTGATCAGACCAATGCTGACTTATGGCGCTTTGGTTTGGTGGACGAGAACTGAACTCTCGACCACCGTTTCTAGGCTTCAGCGGTTCCAAAGGCTGGCCTGTTCCGCTATCACGGGCTGTATGAGGACAACCCCAACTGCGGCAATGGAGATAGCCCTACTCTAACTCCCCTTGAATTGTACATACAGCAGGAGGCAGCACTAGCAGCTATCAGGCTTATGCACTTGGGCATATGGGGAAAGAACCACACCAGTCCCCACGCAGGCATCCTGGACCGGGCGATTGAGTATCAACCTCTCATCGCTGCCCCGTGTGATAGGACACATAATAAGCCTATGTTCAACAAAAGTTATAGCATACAAACAACAGAGGAATTAAGGGATCAGTCAGGAGTCAATGAAGTACGCATATACACAGATGGCTCTAAAACTCAAAACGGCTCAGGGGCTGGCGTACACTCCCTTGACCTCAACATTAACTTTCACCTACCACTAGGCGAACACAGCTCGATTTTCCAATGCGAGTGTGTCGCCCTAACACAAGCTGCAACAGCCGTAAAGCGTCTGGGGATTCACAAATACGCAATCAGATTCGTATCTGATAGCCTAGCTGTTCTTAAAGCCCTAGAAAACAAACAAACCAACAGTAAATTAATATTTGAATGTCACCTCGCCATGGAGAGTATATCGCTGTCTAACAGAATAACCCTCCAGTGGATTAAGGGGCACAGTGGTTCCCTAGGCAATGACGCCGCGGACGAGCTTGCTAAGAGAGGTTCCGAGATGGCAGTGCTAGGCCCGTACCCACTCCTTCCCCTACCTTTCTCACAATTCCGTGCGTGGATTCGCCAGAGATCAACTGAACTTCATAACAACAAATGGTCAAGGTCTACAGACTGTAGGCAGTCAAAAATGGCGATGCCAAGTCTACATCCACGACTAACAAAACGACTGCTCAGCTTAAGCACAAACAACCTCAGAATAATAATAGGGACAATAACGGGCCATTGCCCCCTTAACAAACATCTCTTTAACATAGGCGCCACGGACAGCCCACTCTGCAGGGGCTGCTTTGACGCCGAAGAATCAGCTGCCCACGTCATCCTGGAATGCGAGGCTGTGGCTACCCAACGCAAACAAATCCTCGGAACGGTGAGGTCGCTCCACGAAGCCTGTGATGATCCCAGGAAAATTCTGTGCTTCTGGACGGAGCTAGGCTGGCTAACTTAGCCAGGACACCTACGCACAACGGACCGAATGAGAGTCTAAGTGCGGAAAATGGAGTCCCTACTCTACTCTACTACTCATGGTCGAGAATATATCGTTATGTAGTAAATAGTTGCATGTGTGTTAGTAATAATTAAAAAAAAAAAAAAAAAGTGTATGTATAGACTAAGAAGACTGAAAATGAGAGCACAAAATTGTATTGTCTGCCAATAAACTGCTGCGCAGTTTGTCAGAGTGTTACTAATGTAAATTTCGTATAATTTTCAATGAATAAATCATTTACAAACAAAAAAAAAACCTGCCAAGTGCGAGTCGGACTCGCGCACAAAGGGTTCCGTACCATTATCTATACATTAGACAAAACGGCAAAAAAGTCACGTTTGTTGTATGGGAGCCCCCCTTAAATATTAATTTTATTCTGTTTTTAGTATTTGTTGTTATAGCGGGAACAGAAATACATTATCTGTGAAAATTTCAACTGTCTAGCTGTCACGGTTCATGAGATACAGCCTGGTGACAGACAGACGGACAGACAGACGGACAGACAGCGAAGTCTTAGTAATAGGGTTCCGTTTTTACCCTTTGGGTACGGAACCCTAAAAAAGAACAGGATAATATAAATATATAAACACACGAGAAAACACACTGCAAAAGATTTTTCTTGATAAAGATCAAGAAAAATCTTTTGCAGTGTGTTTTCTTTAAATAGAATTACCCTGTTTAATAATATAGAATAAAATTAAAACTAAAGCTTATAAATTCAAGTAATTAATGATGATGACATGACATGAACTGTAGGTAAGTTTAACACCATAAATCAATATTATTTGCTTGCTTAATTAAAATTTTCTTCATTAGTAGGTAGTTTTGAAAACAGTGGTGAAATGATTTAATTAGGGATCGTCCCTGTTAAAACAAATAAAGTACGTACCTTTTTATGCCTGTCCAACTTTAGGTTCAAATACATTTAGCAATTCAACAAAATCTTAATAATTACTCGCCAACACATTCTGAATAGTTTAAACCACTGCGTGGCAAACTGTCTGCATTGAGAGTAACTTAGGATGAAATAAAAGTTCAGTTTTTCAATAATATTTTGTGATCTCTTTAGGCATTGAATGGGTGACCAACTGACATATAATATTATGATGTTCGAGACGGACAACCTGATTTCAGGGCTCACACCGGTGAACGAAAAAAACAGCTCACGCACATAAATTAATTAGTCCCAAACTCATTTGATATTTGATAGTTCCGATCTGTCACATTCGACCTGATTTTTATCCTATACGGTAAATGTTGAGTTGCACGAAACCAACATTTAAATTCATGCAATCCCTTAGGTACATTTTGTATCAAAAAGAAAGTGACAGCATTAATTTAAAGTCTCCGTTAAATTAATGGTGGTTGCGTGCAACTCACCGAAAGACTGCCAGGTTCCAGGGCAGAGAATCATTTTTATTCAGGGATAAACTCCACCCCTTTAATTGTTTTTTCCAAGAAACGTTTCTGCGACAAAAGTTCGGCTTGTTTCACTGGGTGAAACCATACAAATTCATTTTTTACTGGAAATTCATGAAAAGTTACTTACAACGTAAGTCTTAGGGCAACTTACGTGGCGTGTCAGTGAGTTCAAATCTTAGCAGGTTATTTCCTTTGTGTAAATATTTCATCACCATTGCTTTCACAACGGTGAAGGAAAACATCGTGAGGAAACCGGCATGTCCTAGAACTATGCTCCCTGTTCACTGTAGCTTTTATGCCAGTGCAAAAATGTTTAAAATTGGATCATTAATTCTGTAGATTACCCCTTACATACAAACTCTTTATATTAGTATAGATATAGAGGGGGCATTTTCCTTCCCTTCACTGAGGTATTTTCATGTAAAAAAAATAAAAAGTATAGCATGCCGTGTAGCGTCTTCATTAATTATTTATTATAGTTATTACTTTAGTGAACTTAAATTCTTAAGTTACTACAACCACCACAACAGCCGATAACGTCCACTGCTGGACATTAATATTTTCATGTAATACAATTTAAATTAAAAGTTAGGTACAATAAAATAACTTCTCAGTTTTTGCAATTAATCTGCAAAGTTGGGACTTATAAGTCCCACCAATGAGGAGCGAACCCATTGCCATTAACCGGCCACATCCAGACTGCGAGGCTGATACTGAGAATGAAATCGTGTTTGAAATGTTCAATATCCGGGAAACAAAACGTCTCATTATACCAACGAGGCGAAACAAAATGCAATAAATAAAATTTTAATTATACATACCTAACTTACCTGTTTATACATAGTATCTACATCATTGTCATATTAACAATAGTGTCACTTTGTTTGTTGTGTATGTTTACAAGCACGTTACTCGAAAACCACTAATGTTTCGGTTTTATGGGCACAGGACCAATTACGTGTTTACTGTGTACTTTTATGGTAGGACCGACATGGTATGTTAATTCGTGACTCAGATTGTTTTAACGATAAATTATGTACTCGAAATGCTATACGAATATGTGCCTAATTGCGTATAAGCGGAAGGTAAATAAAAATAAATAAATATCGCTGGACATTACACACAGTGCCATCTAGTGCCACATTGAGCAACGAGGCTTGTGTCGTGGACACCAGATGCTTGATATACTGCATAATATATACTTTTGGTTTCTAAAAACATACTTATTAAACTTATAAACAACATCCATGACTCGGAAACAAATGTCCATGCTCATCACACAAACATTTGCTCCTACCAGGATTCGAATGCAGGAACCATAAGAACGTAAGGCAGCCTCACTACGGCTGTGTCAGACGGGTCGAAGAATCGTAGGCCCACGTAGGCCATATAGTTCACATTGATCTTATGAAGTGTGGTCATAATCGGAACTGACGCTGCCATCTTGATCTTATTAGGGTTCCGTACCTCAGTCACCAAAAACTGGACCATTTTTAAGCAATAAACAAGAATGTATAATTATTGCCTATGTATTATTCCCTGATTCAAAAGGTATCGTATTCCCCAGTACCTACTAACTGGGCTGGTATCGTATTCCCCAGTACCAACTGGGCTGGTATCGTATTCCCCAGTACTAACTGGGCTGGTATCGTATTCCCCAGTACCTACTAACTGGGCTGGTATCGTATTCCCCAGTACCAACTGGGCTGGTATCGTATTCCCCAGTACTAACTGGGCTGGTATCGTATTCCCCAGTAATAACTGGGTTGAGGAGGTCAGATAGGCAGTCGCTTCATGTAAAATACTGGTATTCAGCTGCATCCGGTTAGACTAGAAGCCGACCCCAACATAGTTGGGAAAGGCTAGGCAGATGATGATGTTATTCCCTGATTTATGATTTAGGTAATATAAGTCTGCGTCCTCAAGCGTGGTGCTCGTGCCTTCTCTGTTTAAGAAGAGGCAATAGCCCAACAGTGGGACAGAAACAGGCTGGTTTTCTTTTTTGTTATTCCTTTCTATGTTTCTTGTCAGTTCATGTATTTTTAGTGATCTTTCTAGGCAAGACCTATCTTGTAGTAGAGTATTGTAGACAGAGTCATCATCATCATCTGCCTAGCCTTTTCCCAACTATGTTGGGGTCGGCTTTCAGTTTTACGGATGCAGCTGAATACCAGTATTTTACATGGAGCGACTGCCTATCTGATCTCCACAACCCAGTTAGTACCAGTTAATACGATACCCCTTGGTAAAACTGGTTGTCAGACTTTTTGGGCCTCTGACTACTTGTAACGACTGTCAAAGATCTACAAATGACAGCCGGGACCAACGGCTTAATCTGCTTTTCGAGGCACGAAGGAAACTCGGTATGTAATGGGCGGTCACCCATCCACAGACCAACCTAGGCAAGCACGGCTTAACCTCAGAGGAGCCGCGGAGGTAGGTATACTAGGTATCATCATCATCATCATTTCAGCCGAAAGACGTCCACTGCTGGACATAGGCCTCCCCCAAAGGGGGGTTTTGGCCATAATCGCCACGCTTGGCGCCTCGGATTGGCGATCGCAGTACGGTTGTTACAAAAGCACAGAGAACGCTGGCCTATTCTCTGGTAAGTCCCTTAGTCGCCTCTTACGACACCCACGGGAAGATATGGGATGGTGCTATTCTTTACGTCCGACACTATACAGAACTACTAGGTACGAAAGTAGGAAGATACTAGGTATAGTCTTCATTAATTCTAAACATTTAGAAATCGAATACTACGGGAAACCACAAGAAATTGTAGAAGCCTCCGATTAGGTATCAAGTATTAGTCTATACGTACAAGGAAATATAGTAAGATTATTACATAACATAACTTGTTATGAAATACAGTTAGACAACACACATTATTATTAAGGTAAAACCTTGAAATAAATGATGGATTTTCTATAGATCTTTAAGTTTTTTCAAACAATCATTAATGGACGAGGTGAAGTCATTATTCTGGTTAGAAAATAAGATATTCATCTTGCGGCCATCCAAATTTACTCATAATATTAAAAAATTATACCTTCTTGAGCTTTTGACAGAACAATCCTAGCTAATCAGGCATGTACAGACCGCACATCAAGCTATTACAATCTGTCAAAGTCTTTAATATATTTTCAATTTTATCGCTAAAGCTTTTTTTTATTCTAGGTTTATTGGAAAAATTTGACAGTTTCGGGTAATATAATACAGTACTTTATTTAGGTGGTCATAATATTGATCTCAAAATTTGACAGTTTCGGGTAATAAATACAGTACTTTATTTAGGTGGTCATAATATTGATCTCAAAATTTGACAGTTTCGGGTAATATAATACAGTACTTTATTTAGGTGGTCATAATATTGATCTCAAAATCCCAGTTTAAATAACACTAAGCTGAAACTACTTATTAAAAATATTAAATATTTTCTTATGGAAAATAGGCCTTGTTTTGTAAGTGACGCTCAACTTTACTGTGGTCTGTCAATTGCGAGACCGATTAAACAAAAAATCAGAAAAACTGCTTAAAAAAAAAGTTCGGCCGCTGAGAGAATGCGTTCCTGACAGGTCGCGAGTTTTAGTATTATTGGTGATGGTAGATAACTTATTGCTTATATAACTTACCTATTATTACCCTTTTTGCCCTTTTAACAAATAATATTATTAAAAACGATATCATTAAAAATGAATTATCAATAAATGTTATAATTTCGCGCTAAATTTTTGTACCAACTGACAGACGTTAGGAACGCATTCTCTCAGCGGCCAAAGTATAATAAAAAACAAGTTCAAATAATGTATTTTTAGTTGTTATTGTAAGGTCAAAATCTCTAAATATGTTATTTGTACTATATTTACAAATCCAACCTTCAAATTGTAGTTAATAACTTGAGCATACTGTTAATTTGATACATCACGTTTTTGGTTCACGGCCGATATTTTTTTTTCCTTATTTTGGAAACAGTCCTCGCATATTAATAATATTATTAACTTTTTATGATTAACCCTGTATTTACCAACTTGGAATAAAATGTAAAAAATGAACTTTCCTTAATCATTTGCTTGATGTAAAATTATTTATAAGGTTGGAGATTTAAATAATCTTTGGTTTTTTGCAATTTGCAGGTGAGTTTCAGGCTGTAATGCGATTTGCGACCAACATCAGTACAACCCTCCTAGTTCAATAATTTCATTCCATTCAATCATTATTTCATGAAAAAGTGATTCAATGAGGTTAAATGAATCCTTTATGGTCCCAGCCGTGCCCAAATGGGCACGGTGCATTGTTATTTTAATTGTGTCTGTAATTGCGGGTATTGAAGTGGGGTTTTATTGATGATGTTAATGATTATCTATATCTATACAAATGTTATATTTTTTGTTTGTGTGTTTGTTACGATTTAACAACTCAACCATTTCACCATTAGAAAGCTACATCTTTACCGAGTAACATAGGCTATAAATTATATTAATATCATGCAATTAAGCTGAGCTATCACAATTTTCGCGGGCGACGTGCTAGTAACACTATAAAGCTATAATATTTGTTACGGCCGCGAAAAATATTTTAATCAACATACAACTCGACAATGACCTGAAAATTGAAAATAAACGTTATAAAATAAGAATTTCGCTTACAATGGAGATTCTGGTTTATTCTTCTTCGTATGAAACTAACTTTGCGCATGGTAACTATCTAGAATCAGTAAAGTTCGACGTTCAAGAGTGCTTTGAACTATTCACTTTTACTTCTTTACCCATGTAATAATGCTGTAACATATCGCACCCCCGGTGCAATACTGTCACTTATGTCAAATTTCCAAAAATGAGCTGAGTATGCAGTGCAGAGGTACTTTAGGCAACTTATTAAAGTTGCCTAAAGTACCTCTGCACTTGGTGCGATAATGTCACTGGCTTGGTACGTATAGTTTCCGTATGAGGGCGTAAGTGACGTTGTGGTTTTGGTGTGAATCAAAGGGGTACTAGGAGAAATAACGTTTTGTTGGTCAGTTGCGCGCGGTCCCCTGCATAAGCAGGAATGAATTGGAGCTACAACGTTACTAAGGTAATTGTGACATTTTATTTATATTGATACTGGAGCAACAATGGCATAAAGGTCCAGTTGTGACATTGTTTCTCTAATATTAAATTGATTTAATCAACTCAATATACATTTATGACTTTGTTCCTCCAATAATTATTTTGTTTTTGTTGTAACATTTTGTAAGTGGGTACAAAAATACTACTATGGCACAACACATAAACGTAAAATACAGATCGCAATACGGTAAGTACCGTATTGCGATCTATATTTTACCTTTATGTTGCGTTTGTATTGCGAACTATATTGAAAATATTATTTTTACTTGTTTTACATTTTCACGGAATAAAAGCAAAATGCTTAAACGTGGTAAAAGACTGGTATTATTGGCTTATTCCAAAGATGAAAATGTTGAATTAGGAGTGCCAGAGGTCGAAGAAGTAGAAACTGCTGCAGTCGACGATAATTATTTTGTGGACCAAACACCAGCTAGCAGTAGGTACCAACGAATCTTCAACAACACCTTTTAAGTTAAAGCAAGATAGAAATGGCCCTGATGGACCACCTCCAAACTCACCATCCATTTTAACTGACAATGATGCTGTGTGAATGAACCGGTGGAACAGGATAATGACTTCTCCGGTGATGATTCAGGCGACGAGCTTAAACCCTCATCTAGTTCGTCTTCCTCGAGCAGTTCAAGTAGTAGTTCGTCTGACAATAATAACTCTGATGATGACACTGTTGGTAATGCAAACCAACAACCAGAAATAACACTTAAAAAACCGGCCAAGTGCGAGTCGGACTCGCACACGAAGGGTTCCGTACCATTATTTAAAAACATTAGACAAAACTGAAAAAAAATCACGTTTGTTGTATGGGAGCCCCCCTTAAATATTGATTTAATTCTGTTTTCAACTGTCTAGCTGTCACGGTTCATGAGATACAGCCTGGTGACAGACAGACGGACAGACGGACAGACGGACAGACAGCGAAGTCTTAGTAATAGGGTTCCGTTTTTACCCTTTGGGTACGGAACCCTAAAAAAGAGGAAGTAATCCAAATGACAGAAAGAAGAATATTAGGAAAAAATTAAAAATGCTGGACAAGAATATTTGAAAACTGGCGAAACAGTAAAAGCTAAAAAATTGGGTCTCTCTTGTCCAACGAAGTTCACTACAGAAAAAAGAATTGAAATTCGAGCCTTTTTTGAAAATTGAGTTAAAATAAAACTTTAATTTAATATTTTCTTTTTTTTTAAGCAGTCACATAGTCATAATTTACACAAATTATTTTAATTTAGTGCCATAACGTCATAATTGAGGGGGTTCGAAATTATAAAACGCCATAGTATTTTTGTTTGAATTATTTGGGGTCATTTATTTTCTTTAATATAAAGTCAAAAGAACACGTCCGCATATACGCTATCCACCTTTCCTTAATCAGGAAGTATCATCAAGTAATACGATACGAAAGTTTAAAATGCTTCTCCTGAAAAAATGACTTTTTGCATAAGTGACAGTATTGCACCGGTGGTGCGATATACTAATATGTACTATCTATACTAATATTATAAAGAGGAAAGCTTTGTATTTTTGTATGTTTGTATTGAATAGGCTCAAAAACTACTGGACCGATTTCAAAATTTCTTTTACCATTACTTAGAGGGATTCTTCCGAATCCGTATAGGCTATATTTTATCACCGTACTCCCACGGGAACGGGAACTACGCGGGTGAAACCGCGTGACGTCCGCTAGTATGATAATAATTATTGTAATACCAAATGATTTGAGAAGAGTAACCATGGAGTTTCTTGCCGGTTCTTCTCCATGGAAACGACCAACCCGAACCGTGCACCGTTTTCGACGCTTTATAAGTGCCTATTTAGGCCTATGTGAAGTAAAATATTTTGATTTTGATGGTGATTTTGAATTAGTATTCCCGAACCAGCAGTTCTTTTTTTTGTAAAACTATCATAGGTATTACTTTCATACAAAATCCGCATGAGAACTTTCTACTCACATGGAGAATACCCGCGCTCAAGACTAGTTCAGGATACCAGGAGCCCACACAATGCAAGAGGTGTATATCAAACTAACGTTCCCGAATCCCGCCGCGGACACAGCCTACTAAATTGGTCTGTTTTCCATTAGTCTGACCACCTGTTCTCTACGGAACACAATGTTCGTAGGCTGTGGCGCCAAAAATCAATCGAAATATGTAGTACTACAAGTTTATACTGCATTTCACTCGCACACCGCTATGGAAAAGAAACTAACCGGTTTGTCTTTAATAGCGATAGCAATTAACAATAAATTATAGCCATTACGTGTATTATGTGCATTTTGCATAACTATTGTACGATTAATATTCTGTGACCGGCAAACTATATCTTGAACCGGTTTCTTGGATTATTCAAGCACCTTGCAGATGTTGGGGTGAGCACACACTGAAGTGAATACCGCAAATTTATTTTGAGAGCAACCTTCAACAGAATTTTATTATCGTAATCTTATTTTTATATTCATTTTTGGAGATGTTGGTAAAGAAAATATTGATTTATCTGAGTAATTGAAGGTTGAATAAATTTGAGTGTTAGTAAAACATTATGGAAGACTTCACTTTGATCGATATCAGTTTCGACAATATTTACTTTATTATATCATCATTTCCTACCTGCATGCATGCATCTGCATGACCTGAGTTTGTTCAAAAAGTGACATTATACCAGCACTAATGTAGAATGACACCATAAAACAATAATTCCAAGACACCAATCTATAAAAAAAAAACACTTTATTTTGGGCCTGAAAACCCGATTTATTTTCAATTAATTGCGAAATTAAATTTTTAGTTGCTTTGAAATCAATAAATAGTTGAGTCATTGAGTTGACCAAACAGTGACGTCGCAGTTGGCTATTGCCATACAAAATCCATGAGGGAACCGCGTTTTGACAGCTCTTAAAAAGTATCTCAATTGATTGGTGTGTCATCTATGCATCTACCCCATTACAGTACCCGGCAATAAATATTGCACATCGACCTTTGGAAAGAGACAATCGGCTAATTTCGGCTTCGTAGAGCGTTATCTCTGTCGCACACTACCTATGTGACGTTTGTCAGTCGTTGTTCATAGATACCGGACTGTTTGTATTTCGTGCGAGAGAGATAGCGCTCTACGAAGCCGAAATTAGCTGATTGTCTCTTTCCAAAGGTCGATGTGCAATATTTATTGCCGGGTACTGTACGATGGTGATGAAAAAACGAAATAAGTATATTTGATTGACATAAGCTATCGAAAAGCTTCTGTCAATCCTGCTTAAAACTCTATAAAATGAAAAGAAGAAAATTAGATCTTTATATGAAACACTAACGCGTATACTAAGTTTTGTGTTCGTGCTATTAATCGTTGAGGAGTTCTCTCGTGAGGAGTAATCCTAACTGCAGGAGCAAGTCACGGCTGTCATCAAAATTTATTGTTACCAAAACAAAAGTACCTACCTATGCATTTCAGCTCAAGTGGTCGAAAAAGAAGAAGAAGAAAAGAAAGAAAGAGAAAAATGAAGAAAAAGAAGAGAAGAGAAGATTTTAGGGCTCTCTTAATTTCAGAAGCGTTCATCAATAAAAGTATATATATTACATACAAACAGAGCAAGTTAAAAAAAAATCTTGTTGAAAAAATGAGTCGTCAAAGCGGACCCGAATGTGTAACTTAACGAACCATGACGAAAGCGAACGAATCCTCGATGCGCACCTGTCTTTAGTACACAAAACTAGTCGAACAAGTGCGAGTACTTAGTATAGTCGCTGTCAGGGCGAGGAAGCGAAAGTTCCCTTTCAAAGGGACCTTCGGCAGTACTCGTGCGAGCTATCTGACCAATGAACTACGGTGCTACCGAATTGGATGAAGGCAATATTGTTATTATTGTTGCTTGCAACTCAGGTTTGATAGCGCATAAATGGTGTGTTTTATTTGTACATGTTTTTTTTTACGGTTTGACAAAACATTTAGATTCTTGTGTTATATCTAACTGTTTGCTGATGGACTTGGGCTTGAAATTATTGTTCGAAAGCATGAAGAAAAACCGCTTCCAATATATAGACTAGTTTAAAAAATCTCAGCGATGTAACAGACAAAAAATAACAGCAACTTTATGACCTTTATTATTTCTTTACAAAGTAGGTAAAAAACTTGTGTTATGTAAAGTTATGTTGGACGCTTTCCGGTTAAAACCCCACTATTCGTAACTGCCATACTTAACTAAGAAACCGAACCGCTTCCTAGGGTAAAGTTTCTTAATCATCATATTTATTTAACCTAGAACATTCTGTCATCATTTAACTAGATATTTTCTATAACAAAATTCAACAAACACCAAATCAGGAAAAGAATTTAAACTCAAAACGGATGGCGTATTATCAGTAAAGAGTGACATGGAACGGAGACAAAGGAACATACATTTTTACTTCAACTAACATAAGTTCGCATGATAAGAACGCGGAATGCCGGAAACAATAAGGCCTTAAACATTGTACGCGTAGGTACAAAAAAATATGGGACGTTATATATATACATATATATATATATTTATTAACATACGACGGGGTGGTATAGCTCTTTGCATGTGAGCCTAGTTCAGGAAGGTACACGAATCACAAAACTTAGTTGCCAAGTGTTCAGAATTGAGATTAAAAACCGTTTGCATTTTACCGAAACACAAAATTAGCAAGCATAAAATTAGCTCGGCTAATATGCGTGATATAAACATAATAATTTACAGCATTATAGCAACCACGAATAATGTATCTTTCTATTAGTGTTTTTTTTTAATTGGATCTTTATTTCTCCCTACATACAAACTTACAGACTTTTACCTGTTTATTAACATACCTTATTATTTATCATTATCTAAGTTCTTAGGTGGACTAAGATCGCTTTTCGCGAGTTAATAGGACAATAAAACGTAGTTAGCTTCGAGAGCTTTCAGACCTCTTAATATCGACCCGGAGAGCAAAGCAGTTCCGTAGCATTTCAATGTATACACATGTGTAGATATAATATTATGTATACACGTCGCATCACTTGCCACATACTATACAAAAATACCCGCATGAACATTATTTATGGAATACAATCACCATTGCGTACGATTTTGCTTGTAGCGATACAAGTAATTACTGAACGACTAAGTACCCAACGTATTATAGACATGTATGTAAGTAGGTAAACATGGTATATGTGGGAAAATTTCTTGAACAAAGTTTTAAAAACGTGCGAAGTTCTACTTTATAAACAATGTTTTGTAACAGGCTGTTTTTTGTTTCTACTTAATGTAGTGGCGTTTTCATGTGAACTTACAATCGTATGACGTAACCGCAAGGTGACGTAACTCTGCCCTATTTTTGGCAGTTTTTACAAGTCACGTTTTTAATTGTCAAACTTTTTAACTGGCGAAAACGGGAGGTTTCTTTGCTTCAGTACCTATTATGCAATAATTTAAATGTAACAAACTATGTAAATAATTTTATTTGGAAACGATTACACTTGTGTATACGATTACACATAGGTATCCGATAGTAACCACGGAAATGACTCGCATGACATGAAAACTTCGAAAAATTTCGAAGCTGCCAACTTTGATTTTGTTTGACCCCTTTCCGCCCCTTTGCTTGCCGTAGTGAAGTTTAAATTTAATGGTAATGGCTGTTAAAAAAGGTTGACTGTGCTTCATCATCATCTGCCTAGCCTTTTCCCAACTATGTTGGGGTCGGCTTCCAGTTTTACCGGATGCAGCTGAATACCAGTATTTTACATGGAGCGACTGCTTATCTGACCTCCACAACCCAGTTAGTACCGGGAAATACGATATCCCTTGGTAAGATTGGTTGTCAGACTTTTTGGGCCTCTGACTACCTACTACTACTACTACATCAGCCCATAACGTCCACTGCTGGACATAAGCATCTCCCATGATGGGAGGAATTTGCCGTAATCTCCACGCTTGGCAGGCGGATTGGAGATCGCAGTGATGAAAGACTAACAGAAAACGCTGCTGCTCATTCTCTACGGAGGCGCAAGGTGTTCTGCCTCAGACATTAGTCGCCTTATACGACACCCGTGAGTGTAATGGGTTGGTTCTATTCTACTCTGCCGGATACCACACTGACTACCTAACGACTGCCAAAGATCTACAAATGACAGCCGGGACCAACGGCTTTACATGCTTTCCGAGGCACAGACCAACCTAGGCAAGCACGGCTTAACTTAACTATCGACCCGAGCGGCTGTTATTATTTAGCCACGAGCTCCTCGAGGTTGACTGTGCTTATTAGGAGTTAATATTTTTATACTGACTGCAGTAGCGAGCAAAACTAAATACTTCAAGTACAATGAAACAGTCCACTAACGCTTCGCTAAACAATGTTTGGTAAGCAACTATTTTAAATGTATAACGTTATTCATTAAAACGTATTAACTACAGTATTCTTTAGACGTCTTTATCCTGATAAAGTCTAAAGAATACTTAGTTACCGTCAGAAAACTGAAAGTCCGACATCTAGTCTTACCATGGGATATCGTGTTTACCCTGTACCGACGTAAAACAACTAAAGCTTTATTTCAATTTTTATTAAATTCCAAATTCTGTATTGCAATGTTATAAAGACTTTGCTAACCATTGCAAAAGAAGCATTCATTTTCGTTTCATAAATCGAAAACAGACACGCATTGGGCCCACGCGTATGCTAGATTACACTCCCACATTAAGGAGGTCTGCATGCCCAGCCGCGTTGTGTGAATATTATTGATTGATTAAAGAATCAGCATTACCATCCAACGTGGCAATGGTGCCAGCCTTCTGGGCACTTTTCCTGTTGACAGCGATGTGGACGAATATTTCGACGCCCTGTAACCCTTTTTGATACTTGTAAATATTTTTATTTCTGTTAAAGTTAGTATGTAAATAATAAATATATATATATATATATATATATATTTTAACAATAAAATAACTAACTTTATTAACACTTATGTTTGGCATACTGTATGATAATTGAAGCAACTACTGATACAGCAAAGAGTTGTTTCGGTATAGGAAATTTATTTCGCTCAAAAAGAATACAATTATTCACTTCTATGAGGAAAAACATAATAATTAAGATACAATAAGCGACGGTTTCGCTTGGTAATAAACTAAAATTAAGCTATAAAAAACGGCAAAAACTAAAGAATTGTTTCTGCAGCTAAATTCAGTATTCTTACCACTGTTCATGATTCTGGGTACCTACAGTTGTGGGTTCTGTATAGCTAGCCTGCTAAGTATGAAGAATGAGGTCCCAATTCAATAACAAACATTAAAACAAAACGCGAGTACATCATTTACCGGTAGATTGACGCAAGTAACACCCGATTTGTACGTCTTAATGTGAAAATTATTTTAATAGCACAATTATGCGGTGCCGTCGGCGACACCTTGAAACTTAATGAGTTTACAGCCAAATAAAGAGCGGTTTAAACAATACGTGATAAAGAGTTTATTTTAACTGAAACGAAGGATGCAGTACCTAAGCGACAGCACTTAGTACAGTCACGAACTAATATCAAGATAAGGATTGTAGGATCCCTTGCTAGACCAGACATTACTTTTAGATGATAGGTGAATGGAATAAAAGAAAGTAAAGTACTGAAACACTACTGTATTGTCCCAAAGGTACTTAATGTAAAATGAGCTTAAGAGCGGCCAACCCGCCATACTTTTCGCGAGAATTTTAACAATAGCTCGTGCGTGATTATGCCATTGTTAGAGATATATCTTTGAATTTTTTGAACTAATAGGTATCTTGTGGACTATATCTAGGCTTCTATCAAAGCAGAAAATAAAAATATGTAGAAACAAATTCAGTATAAGCCTCCAAAAATTGCTGTTTTGCACAACTTTTACCTTAACTTTGGCCGTTCATAATGTACTTATAAATTGTAAAGAAAGCATCCTGATAGAAGCCTTGCAAATGTAGTGGAGATTCTAAATAACAAATATTTATTTCACATACTTGTAAGACTTCAAAAACACGTATTTCCTCGAACAAGTTTTATAAATTTTCAAACAATATTTTTCGTTCAATGTCCTCGCGTTAGGCAGTATGAGGTACGCGGAGGCAAGTAGTGCGGGTTCGGGGCTAGGTAAGACAGGGGAGTTGAAGGAATGTTACCGCTGTGGCGCTGGATGAAACAACAAGCTTTTCGACCATGCTCGCGTTGACGAAAGGCGGGCCGGGAAGGGCCCTCTTAATGAACTTATTGATGGTGTGGAAAAGGAGTGACGCGGCCCTTGTTGGCTGTAACGAGAACGCCTGGCTGACTTGATAGTACAACGCGAACTGAACTAATTATTACAAGTTGAAATGAATGTGACGTAGACTTCCGAATTGCAGAATGTGGTTGCATCGTACACAGATCGTCAGCATCATCATCGGCTTCCAGTTTAACCGGCTGCAGCTGACTACCAGCATTTCACATGGAACGACCGCCCATCAGCCCTCCACAACCCAATGACTGGTGGTTAGACTTTCGAGCGTCAAAGATTTACAAATGACAGCCGAGACTAGCGGCTAAAGCTGAACGCAGACCGGGACGGCATGCGGCATGACAATGGATTAATTTTTTTGCCAATGGACATTCAAACGTATTGATATAGAAATACGACCGTGGCGCGTCTTTCAATACCCTTTCGATGCCACGGGATGACGGGATAATTTTAAAGCATAGCAATTTATGTCATATTTCTATATCGATACGTTTGATTGTCCATTGGTAAAAAATTAAATCCCTTGTCATGCCGTCCCGATCGCGTTTAACTTTAGCGCGTTTCGTGTAGCTTTAGCGTGCTTTCCGAAGCACGGAAGAGTGTCCATAATGGTCTTCCATCCACGACCGACCTTGGCAAGCGTAACTCACCGTCGATCGTACTACTACACTACTACTACTACAACAGCCCATAACGTCCACTGCTGGACATAAGCCTCTCCCATGATGGGAGGAATTTGCAGTAATCTCCACGCTTGGCAGGCGGATTGGAGATCGCAGTAATGAAAGACTAACAGAAAACGCTGCTGCCCATTCTCAGGTCTACGGAGGCGCAAGGTGTTCTGCCTCAGACATTAGTCGCCTTATACGACACCCGTGAGTGTAATGGGTTGGTTCTATTCTACTCTGCCGGATACCACACGGCTCCTGCCGGATACCACACGGCTCTTATCCTCGGATGGTGAATCTTGTTGTGAGACTGCTTTCCCATGATATGGGTACTATCGAGGACACTCCCGCCTAACCACCACTAAGCTCATTTTTGCATGCACTCGCAACATAAAAACGCTCTCTAGCCCCGCCCCGTTGACTTTGTGTAGAAAAAATGAATGAAAAGATACCGAATCGGCCGAGCGCATTGACAACGCACGCCAAACGAGTTATTGTTATTTTGCGCGCCAAAGTTGACGCTTTCCTAATAAGCCCAAACTTTAAGGGGGCATGGCTCCTCCGCATGATTTAAGCGAAAATAAAATAAAATGGTCAGGCGGAAAAGACCCCGATAGTACCTATCAAATGAAAGGATTTGATGAGAAGAATACGAGAAATAAAACGACCTCACTCTAAAGAGTGTTTTTTTAGGTTTTTAAACTATACTTTTTATTGTATTTATTTACTAGCGACCCGACCCGGCTTCGCACGGACAACATGAGCCTGTATTTGCTGTTTTGGTGATATTGAGCGATCTAGATCTCGGTATCTATAAGACCTAAGAGTTCGCTATTTGGACACCATTAAACTTGGACTTATAATCATTAAATCTGTTGAAGCGAAAACATGATTGGATAAAAAAATCACGATAGAAAAAAAATACAAAAAGAACTCGTTTTGCACATACTTTGTGTTGGATCTCTGAAACCCTAAGAAATTTAATGATGATTTTTAGCCTAATAGATAGGTGATGATATTATCTAACATCGTGTTGACTTAATTTTTTATTTTTCTACTTGGTTTTCTCGTAATTAGCAACATGTGATTTGGCGCTTACGTTATTTTATTCTAAGCGAGCACGCACTCTTTCTGTCCCTTGTTTTGCACGCGGTAGTAATAGCGCTATCCTTTTCAACCGTTCCCTTCAGTAACGAACGGGCCATCCCAGAGTGAGGACGTATGACTTTGCTGCGCGCGGTCACGTGTTCTACGTAAATTATATTCCGGTGATTGTACGCCGACTACCATACTTTGATCTGAAAAGTTTTTTTTATATTACCACTGACTGACAGAATTGTTCTCCCAGATGGTGGATGGGGAGGTGGGTATATTTTGACAGATTCGTAAACAAATAACTCTAAATAGTTTGGGAAAAGTGCCAAACCTCCCCTTTTCGCCCCCCTTCTTCCCCCTCCCTATCGTATCTCGGAAACCAAGAGACTTGGAACATTTTTTTTTCATATTCGTATAGAGGAGGGTCGGAAAAGTAAAAACCATTTTTCAAAGTTGACCCCTTTTCCCCCTTCTCCCCCCTTTAGGCGGATCTCGAAAGTTGAGAGACTTGGACATTTTTTTTTTCAGATTCGTAAGAAGGGGCCTAGAGTTAGTCAAAATCATTTTTCAAAACTCCCCACTCTCCCCCCCTTCACCCCTCTCCCCATCGTATCTCGGAAACTAGGACACGTAGTGGCTTTTTGATTTTTACTATAAATTATTAATGAGGAGCGTTTACATTTGTAAACGGAGGTTATCCTCCCCTCCCCAACCTCCCCTAAAAATAAAAGGGCTATAACTTCGTAACGGTCAGAAATAGCCATTATGTGTTTGAAGAAATATTATAGTAGGCGTCGAAACCTGTCTGGTGGTAGGTAGGTTCTGAGTGGAGCGATCCTGCGAGACCGAGTGGAGCGAAGGGGGAAGGTGGCGAGCGAAGCGAGCCGGCGACCTCCGCAGCGTAACGAAGGTTGAGTGGGTGAAGCATAACTCAGGCCGACGACAAGCAAACTTTAGGGTAGTGTTTTTTTTATGGGACTGAGTTTTTAAATACGGTTTTTTACTTTAATTTTATTTGGTTTTTATAGGTAATTTTTAGGGTTCCGTACCCAAAGGGTAAAAACGGAACCCTATTACTAAGACTTCGCTGTCTGTCCGTCTGTCCGTCTGTCCGTCTGTCCGTCTGTCTGTCACCAGGCTGTATCTCATGAACCGTGACAGCTAGACAGTTGAAATTTTCACAGATGATGTATTCTGTTGCCGCTATAACAACAAATACTAAAAACAGAATAAAATTAATATTTAAGGGGGACTCCCATACAACAAACGTGATTTTTTTGCCGTTTTGTCTAATGTATAGATAATGGTACGGAACCCTTCGTGCGCGAGTCCGACTCGCACTTGGCCGGTTTTTTTTTTAATTGGTTTTTAGAATGTTTTAGGGGTTCTTAAGGGTTTTCATACTGATATAGGGGTAGTTGTAACGGATTTTCCAATTATTTCAAGGATTCCTATGGATTCTCTAAATTTTATGATGGTAAGGAATACTTCTCAAGAACACGACAACACGCGAGCTGCGCGCAGCTCGCGCACCCACGCAAATACTAGTTTTCATTATATAAACAAAAAACTTTGCTTGTTTACTGAGATTGTTAAAATTTTGTTCAGCTTCAATACTAATGTTATGATGACGGCGTAAAGTTTGTATTCTATGTTTGGTTTGCGTGTTTGCAAGTTTAGATGCAGAGGGTAATCTTCGGAACTACTGATCCGATTACGAAAATTCTTTATTTTTTTTTAAATTATATTATCGCCGAGTGTCAAATGCTATTTGCAGGACGTTCCCGTGGGATGGAAAAAGTGGGTTAAAAAAGCCGGTGCATCTAAACCTCAAGTTAAGTCAAGTTGGCCATTTTTATGTTTTCTTATGTTCCTATTGGGTCACCAGGACGGTTCTTATTCTTAGCTTGTACTTTCTAAGTTTCATTGTCACCTAGCCAAGGAATTTTTAGACAAAATGGCCAAAGAAGGTATCTCTGGTAACAAACTGAAAGGGGTTTGAATTTTGTGGCCAAGTCTAACTTCCGCCATTTTTTTTTTTTTTTCAAAGTTGCGGCTACGCATGTAGCCTATATTAATAGATAGCTGGTATCAATACAAACAAGTTTTGTATGAGATAAAATGTCACGATATATGAGCTATTAAAAGTTAAAATCCATTCACTGATAGCATCTTCAATACAACTTTGATTTGATCAGACACGCATAAAACGTATATCAATGGATGGCATCAATACAAACAAGTTTTATCTGACACAAAATCTTGTAAAGCGTCACGTTTCCGAGATTTAAGCTATCAAAGTTGTACTGGTAGCGATCACAACGCTATATATATTCGAAAACGTAGCTAACGTTGCTGTTTCAGACATAATGAATGTGTAAATGGACCACCATGAATGGACTTTAGCTTTCATAGCTCATATTTCTGAAACGTAACGCTTTAAAAGATTATGCAAAATATGCTTGTATAAATGTCGCAGCCAATTCGTATAACACGCCGTTTCACATAATGGCGCGCCGGATTGAAATGCGCCGTCGTTATGTAATACGGCGCCCTCACGTTCACCCGGATTGTGGTGGCGATACGTTCGATAAGCGGCGTCCAACGTTTAGCCGTATTGTCAGCAATTCCGATACCTCAAATAACCTACTAAAATTGTCCTAAAAGTCTTGCTAGCTGGCATGAGGAGTGTAGGCCGAAGCCCGGTGGAGCGACGACGACATTGTGACAAAAAGTGGATGTGTAATGTAAAATGCGAGTCGTAGCGAGCGCGCGTCATGGAGTCGTAGCAGGTTATAAATTTGCTTATATCTCGAAAACGGTGCGTCCTATCGCAAAAATAATGAAAAATTCACCCCCCTTTTAGAGACCCCTGCCACGTAATTCTCAACATGTAGGTAAAAAAAAAATGAAAAAAAAACGAAAAAAAAAAAAAAAAAAAACTGAAAAGCGGGAAAAGCAGCCATTTCATTGTGACATCGTTGTCGATTGTGACGCCATGTTTCTTGTTATGATCATGCAGCGCAACTTGCGGTGATAAATGGAACTAAAACTTTCAAAGCGGTATCGACGATGCGCCCATTTGTATAACGGCGGCACGTTATTACGCCGCTTTGACGAACGCGAAGAGCTCATTCAATGCGGCGTACTTTACTTCAGCCGAATTGTAATCCAGCTGAACGTGAGGACGCCGTATTATATAACGGCGGCGTTTTTCAACCATACATAATAACGGCGCGCCATACATAATAATGGCGCGTCATACATACGAATTGCCTACGACATGAACATGACCATTTTGTTTCTTTCTTTTAACTTAGTTTTTAACTAATGTCTGACAGTTTCGGTACTTTATGCGGGTTACAAGTTGAACACCACAATTTTTTTTAGGGATGATCCTGACTAATAAAATATGATTAATGCTTAGTCTTATGTGTGACGAAAACACGATTCCATAAACTTTTCTCGATAGAAAAAAAATCCAAAGTTACCTCCAAATCGAACAATAAACCGCTGGTATTCAAAAAGTACTTCTAATTAGATCATGAAACTTTTCATACTAACTGAACTAACTATAAAGCAGGTCTTGTGTGTTTTATTTTTTAAGTCCAATCAATCGATTTTTTGTAAATCGCAAAAAAACACTAATTTCGCACTATTCGGCCCGCAGTGACTGACGTAACAACCACTTTGTAGTGCAAGCTGATTAGAACTTTATTCTAACAGGATTTCAAACGAAGTTTGAACCACCGTCAATAGAGATAAAAACCCACGGAAGTGGACTATGAGGTTAAAGAATTTGTAAAATATATTATCTATTCACAAGCACAACAAACCCCTATATTTGATGGTCATTGACATCATTTGGAGTTCTCGTATTCTTTTCAGGAAAACGTTTTATTTGAAACCCATATCATGGGGATGCATAAAAAACAACTATAGTCAGCCATCTTTGGGACTTCGCCACATTGACTTTAGAATAACATCACTTAGCTAACTATGCATTGTCATCCAAACTAAATATGTCTGCGAAATTTCAGCTTGAATCGAAAACTGGGAAGACGGTCGAATATCTTTTACATAGCTACTTACATAGCAATGTAATAAAAGCTTGTTGAAAAATAGTACATTTTGATACAAGTGGAGAAAGTTTGTTATTGCATCCGAGGCGGAATTAACTCCCGAGGCGTAGGCGAGGGTGTTTTTGAGTCGAGAACTGCAATAACAAATGTCCACGTGTATCAAACGACGTTTTTCAATGCACTTTTGAAGAAATAAAATAAATGAACGAAAAATATGTTTGTCATGAATTATTATGAAACTATGATTTTAATTTTCTTTTTTTCCGCACTTTGCTTTCGCCAGGTTGAATGAGAAGCAAAGGTATGAAGCCGCTAAACAGCCTAATTTATATATATATTTTTTTTTTTTTTGAATTTAGAACACAAATAATTCGCTTATAAAAGTAAATATTAGATTTAAATAAACATGTTTATCTATGATATTCTATTAATTTATAAACCCAATTTGAAAATTCAAAAATTATTTACGCCATAAAGACGCTTATTGCTTTGCCGAAATAAAAAAAAAACATACACAACAATCATCTCCGACTATAAGCATTGAACCTATCTGTTTCCCGCAAACGTGCGAGAAAATAAAAAAAAAACGCACGCGTGTGAAATACAATGCATGTTGAACCTAATCATAGTGCGATAAGAACTCGTTTTCGAGGAAGTGTATTGAAAACATTTTTTTGGCAAACCCTGAAGCTTACATACATGTCTCCTTGACTTATCATTATGATTTCACTTATTTCAAGTATGGTCACATACTTAAATAAAAAATATATCTGAGGTTATTGGGTGATATAATTTTGAGGATAATTTCAAAATCATCGCAAATAAACCATATTTTGTTTGTTAAAAAAACGCGAACATCTACAGCCGCTTGGGTCGATCTTCAGATTGAGCCCCGCTTGCCTAGATTAATCCGAAGATGGGTGGCCACCTATAACATACTCTCCATGTCTCGGAAAGCACGTTTAAGCCATTTTGGCCACGGCTGATATTTGTAGATCTTTGACAGTCGTTACAGGAAGTCAGTGCAGCAATGGCCCGAAAGTCTCTGACAACCAGTCTTACCAAGCAGGATCGTATTACTTACTACTAAGTGATGATGATGATGATGATGATGAACTGGGTTGTGGAACTTGTGGAGGTCAAATAGCCAGTCGCTCCATGTAAATTATTAGTATTCATGTCGACTCCAACATAGTTTAAAAAATACAAGATGACTGTTTAAGTTTTACATCAACGGAATTGGAAAAAAACAAAGAAAATCGGAAAAAAAACATTTACTTATGTGTGAGGCCAAACGAACGTAGGTACTTATCTAATTATTATGAGATGAGTCGCGTAATTTACGCCACATTTTCAAACGAAAGTTTGTGTCACGTGACGACGTAAAATGCGCCCAACGATGTATATGCAATTGTTTCATAATGAGGGGTAAATGTGGATTTATCACACGAGGCGAAGCCGAGCCGTTATCCCTCAAATGGCTTAGCATGATCCTCCGTTACGCCTAAAACACTGCAGCATTAATTTTGAAATAAATATATGGTAAAGTTGAGGATTAATGCTAAGTCCTTTAGGTAACGAAAACACGATTCCATAAACTTTTCTCGATAGAAAAAAAAACCAAAGTTACCTCCAAATCGAACAATAAACCGCTGGTATTCAAAAAGTACTTAAAATTGGATCATGAAACTTTGCATACTAAGTAAACTAACTATAAAGCAGGTCTTATGTGTTTTATTTTTTTAGTCCAACCAATAGATTTTTTGTAAATCGCAAAAAACCACTCATTTCGCACTATTCGGCCGCAGTGACTGACGTAACAACCGCTTTGTAGTGCAAGCTGATTAGAACTTTATTCTAACAGCATTTTAAACGAAGTTTGAACCACCACAAATAGAGTTGCTAATTTTAGGGTTACAAGGGCCTTAACTCCAATTTGTGCTGAGCCGACCCGAGTAATTTTTTAGTGATGCTAGATCCAGAAAGGAGTATGCCCTTTGGCATTAGCCGAATGAAACCAATTAACTGCAGTTTTTTGCTTCGAACATTAAAACCGTTGGCCATAACACTGGCGAACAAGTTTATAGCGCCGCTGAGAGTCACGTGTAATATTTTGCATTTGTTGCGTAATAAATTAATTAATTCAAGAGCCAGAAATCATTGAAAGTTTTAAAAAAATGTGCCTGCTTTGCATATAAAGTGAAGCGCACATTACATTACTGCAACATCGGACCGCAGCGCATCGGATATCAACACAAACTCCGCGATGTGGACCGCGGAAATAGAAGTTTTATCTGATTTGTGGTATGGATGTTCAAAGAGTAACGTGGAAGAGACATAAGCCGGACAGATAGATTAAAATTTCATGTCCGTGCAATAAAAGCTAAAGAAACGGCATTTTACCAAATTTAGGCAAAAAGGTAGGGTAAGGTAGGGTATATTCGACGTGACTAGACACCGTACCGAACCAAATGCGACAAATGTATATATACGTACGTAGTCCGACAAGATAAAGACCATTCCACGTCGACAGTGTAGTGTAGAAAGCCTCGTAATATAAAAAATACGAAAGTGATGCGGAAAAATAGTCGTCTAGATGCAATATTTGTGAATATGGGAGCATCATAATAATTATGTATCTGTCAACGTAATAATTTAATTTATTTGTTGCTGCTCAATTTGAAATACCTGGTATTAGTTCATATTTTATTTTATTCTTGGTACATTCTTATGTATATTGTACCTATACGCATAATATCTTTAAAAGAGTACCTAACGATGGAGTTTCTGACACATGACTGTATTCTTTCTTTTAGAATCAATTCTATTTCCTTTGTTTTAAAGTTTGACTTTGAATGGCGTAATTGAAATATTTTAAAGTGCGTTCCGGTCCTTCCAAATGTGCGTCAGCCTCAAAAGTTAATTGCCGCGTGGGTGCGATTGTGTTGCAAAACGTTCGTTGGTCAATTCGTTCATTTTTTCCTCATACGAGGTAAACAAAGTTGTAAAAACTTTGATGTGGTGCTTTAGGCTTGTAATTTAATTATTTAAAAAAAGAGGTTTGTACATAATATGTATACATTAGTGGGAAGAGTATTATTTCAAAAACAGCCACAATTTTATGAAAATGCATCATCATCATCAGCCTATTAATGTTCCCACTGCTGGGACACAGGCCTCCTCTCTATGAGAGGGAATGGGCTGTAATCCACCACGCGGGCCCAGTGCGGATTGGTAGATGTCACCGGTTTTCGAATTTTTGGTTCTAGGACATGCCAGTTTCCTCACGATGTTTTCCTTCACCGTTTTGAGAGCAGCGGTGATGAAATAAATTACGCAAAGTAATGCGCCTTGCCTGGATTTGATCGAACCCACGACTTACTGTTCGTAAGTCGGGGCCGCCACCACTGGGCCACCCTGCTGAAAATGCATATTTCCATGCATTTACATATTATCCAGACTATTTATCACTCCTTTAGTTACAATATGTGATTTCCAACTAAACAGTGGTAAATTAAATTTATTACTGACTAAGTCTGCGGAGTTTCACACAAGGGATCCCGCTGTAGCATTGCTAATAGAAACCTCATCTGAATCAATAAATTATCCTAAAAAAAAATAGAGAATGAGAGCAGCGGTGGCCCAGTGGTGGCGGCCCCGACTTACGAACAGTAAGTCGTGGGTTCGAACCCAGACAGGCTCATTATTACCTTGTGTAATTTATTTCATCACCACTGCTCTCAAAACGGTGAAGGAAAACATCGTGAGGAAACCGGCATGTCCTAGAACCAAAAAATTCAAAGACATGTGACATCTACCAATCCGCACTGGGCCCGCGTGGTGGATTATAGCCCATTCCCTCTCATAGAGAGGAGGCCTGTGTCCCAGCAGTGGGAACATTAATAGGCTGATGATGATGATGATGATGAAAAAAAAATGTAATAAATCCTTCAGAGATTACAAGATATCTTTCAAACGGTCAGGTGAGTCGGGCAGACCTTTTTTTTTTTTCAAGATGGGAAATCATCAAATGACTCCTCCCGCTCTGGGCGTAGCAGGAGGGAGTGTCAGACTTTTACTGACTAAAACCATGTTCCTTCATCGCCCTTTGTGTTCCGGGGCCACGGTATCTCTTTCGAACAGTCCCGCAACCCCGGCAGGCATCGGTCCTTACGAACCCCTTCCTTTTTGCTGACTCCCTTTGAGGCGCGCGTGGAACACGAACGTGCCTTCGACACGGCCTGTCGTCATGAGGACTGACGGCGAGCTAGCCCATAGCCCACCGTACACAGGCCCGCGCCTACGGTGGCCCCCGACGTCCGGGGCGTCTCCCGCGGCAGCCGGGACGCTGAGAGGTTCTCTCCCTCTCCCGTTCCGCCACCTTCTTCTCTAGCATTACTGCTAGAGAAGGAGGTGACGGCGTCCTATTCCGTCTCGCTCCGAACCATGGCTTGCACCAGGGAGTCGGGCAGACCTTACAATATGGTGATCTGTGCTGTTCAAATGCCAGATTTAAGCTGCGTTAACTCATCTAATACAATAAGCTTTATGTTTATAATGTACTTCTAGAAAGCTCCTGAATGGATACCCAGAGACGAAACCAGAAGTAAAGGTCGGCCAAAGAAAAGGTGGGAAGACATTTTCAAAGAGAAAGTTGGACCGAACTGGATGACCCAAGCCAGACAGAAATTTGTGGAGGAGAATGGAGGAGGCCTACGCCGAGGAGGCGACTACTTAAATATTTGTTAATTTAAACCTGTTCTTTAGTGTTCATATAATTGTTCATATTATTATGTAAGTTAGAAAGGTAGATCTTTATTTTATTTATTTTATAATGTACTTCTAAATATTCTAAGAGAAACACTCAAGCAAATCTATATAATTATTATAAAGAGGTATTTGTTTGTAAGTTTATATGAATTTATACCCGGGAATTAAACCCAGGACCTTATCCTCAGGAGTAGTGTTTGCTACCACTAGACCAACGTGGGAATCATTCCCGCTATGTCGATTCCCTTTACGTAGGCTTCCTATTGTTCTTGGTTTTGATGTCTTGTCTTTTAAGGCGATTACAACAGCTAAATTAGCAACTCTATTTGTGGTGGTTCAAACTTCGTCTGAATTACTATTAAAATAAGGTTCTAATAAGCTTGCACTACAAAGTGGTTGTTACGTCAGTCACTGCGGGCCGAATAGTGCGAAATGAGTGATTTTTTGCGATTTACAAAAAATCTATTGATTGGACCAAAAAAGTAAAACACTATGATGCTAATATAGGGAACGTGCAGGAACTATAGGTGGCAGCACTAATCGACAAAAGAGACACTATGCGGACAGAAAAGGAAACTTATCACTTCTCATCGTGCTTCTAATTTAAGTAAACAAAATTATCTCTTTAATTATTTTATTTTTGAATAAGCTAAAAGGCACAAAGTATGAGTTCCGGTCTATCAATAACGATCGTCAGCGTAAATATAAATGTTTAATAATATGAATTTTATATCTTTCGTTTACTTTCTGATGAAAATTGTGGTGCATGAAGACATGGTGGCTGGCATAATTAATATAGCTTTCTTATTTTCAACTCATGCTATAATGGAAGGGAATCCTTTATCAGCGAGAACAGTATCTCCAGGCTCTAACAAATCAATTAGTTCACAATCATTTGATGAAGCAATCAATCAAATGCAGTCCGTAGCATTTAGATAGAAAACTTAAAAACCAAAGGAGTGCAGGCAACTAAAACATTATTGTGGGTATAACCATGTTTATATTCTGAGTACATGTGGAGTCTTTAATTAACTGTTGAGGGATATTCGGTATGAACTTTAGTGCGGTCTAGTAGAACACGTGTATGATGAAGTATACTTAAATGGTTCTGGTATGTTTGCATGGACGGTTGATTTTGAGGGCCTTTTCAATGCAGAGTGTAACAAAAACAAGTTGTTTTCAAATATTTTTATTTACTGCGTTTATCCATTTTTTGCGTTTTACACCAAAACATGGTATGATAGTAGTATTCTTTGGAAAGTAATAGAATTTTACGCTAATTGATTTATTTTCATTTTTGTGGATGTATTGGTACCTACATCCAGAAATGCCACAATGCATTATGATTAATTAATTAATTTTCACTATAAAATTAATTCTGTTTACTTGTTATAAAAGTCAATGTCAAGCATTAATAGAGCACAAGATTCGGATTGGCGACGCCAGTTGGCAGCACCGTCGTTGTGCACGTTCCCTATATTGCTTGTAGAATGATTTGCCAAAAAATCAGAATGATCGCATGTATTTTAGTATGGTTTTTTACTCGTTAAAAGAAATTTTTAGAGATAAGTTCGTGATTTTTTTCTATCGAATAAAATTAGTTGTATTATGTTTTCAAAACACTGTCGTACTAGCTTCGATCCTGAAGAATATCATATATTTTTCTGGTTTTGTTTATTGCAGTGAATCATATGCTTTTTTGCATTAGAAAACTCGCGTTTAGCTCATGTAATCGCCTTAATTGTTTCGTCTTAGATAAATTTTAATATACATTTAGATTTCGGTCGTTCGTTGGACTTTTCATTTCAAAGGAAACCCTAACTCGGTTTTTATATGACAGAAAAATAATGATTCCTACAATCCTTTTAAACTACACTACATGTGCCACTAACAACACAATAAATCATTGTATACAAATAAGTAATTGTCTCGTCTAGCAAAACTTTTGTTCGTACGTATATAATAGGATATTGGAAATTGTTTCAACGTTATTTAAAACACAGTCATTAACTGTAGAATAGCTGTGTTGTACGTATTTATTATTTTCTAAACACCTATTGTATACTTGTCAACAGGTATTTTGTATAAATATTTAGAAAACGGACATAAATGTTGCCTCGCGTGCTTGTCCGCTATTTTATTTTATTTTCAAAATCGCAGCAAAGTTAGGACTTTATTTATTGATGGCAATTTTAGAGCTTATTTTTCGAACACTAGAAGATTCTGTCTAATACAATAATAAATTGTTTGTATTGATGCCAGTTATTAAAATTTATTAATAAAGCCTGGTCCGTCTACTAAACTAGACTAAAATAATAAATAAATAAACTCAAACTCAACTCAAACTCAAAGCATTTATTTCAATTAGACCATTACGGCACTTTTGAAAGTCAAAAATACAAAAAAGAAAATCAAAGCTACAGTCCCAGTCACAAGGCATAATAACTTGAGAAAGTACTGTAGTTGCCCATTCCCTAGCGTAGATCTCTATGGAGAAGAATGGGCAAGAAACTCCATGGACACTCTTTTAAAATCAAAATATTGTTACAAAATCTTGGTTACATCATTAATTTTGAGATTATACATAAATGTGAGAACGATGTAGAAAGACGTGCACACTAAGAGCATCCAGAGTGAAAGATTAGATTAAAAATGTATGAATAAAGTAATTAAAATGAACCTTGGCAGCTAAGAGATGACCAGTCCCAACTGACAGCGCCCGTTCACAGACATGACGCATGTACCGGCGCCATTCAACTCAACCATATTGAAGGGAACTAAATGACCCGACACACCCGCCACCATCAGCGAGACATTTAAGTGAGCATGACATTCTCTCAGTCACCAAGGCATA